>JAMPIV010000131.1:0-582500 GCA_024509875.1 Oreohelix idahoensis
CTGGTGTAAAGTGAAATGATGATGTGATATGATATGTGTTACCAAAATGGTGAGTACTCTACACAGTCCATGTGTCTCTAAATGCTTCTCCTAGATATGAGGATTCACATGTATGCATAAAATGTCCCAAGTTGTTATACGTTATGTCGAATGGGGTATCTCTAAGCTGAGGACGTTCTGGTGAATACTGTTGTCGTACGGAGAACGCTGACGAGATATCTATGTATATTCCTTCACTGTTTGAGTATATCTCTGTAGTGTTGATCACCAGTTAATAGCTGTCATATGAACAAAAGGTCTATTGTCTAATCTCCCGACGGTACTGGTCAGACTGGATATCTTCACGAAATGTTAGTGATATGTAGACTCATAATCTTGCGTATGTAGTCGTGATTCATATACTTTCGAGTCTGCTTCATAAAATGCGCTTAAGAGTGTGTTCATTCATAACCCTCCACTCCCAAAGGAGCATAGGCCTTCAACAAACACATGCCAAGTCCTCCTGTCCCGTGCCATCATCTCAAGTTCTTTCCATGTTCTCCTCATCATTTTCACCTCAGTCACACATTCCCAGAACCTCGATTTTGTATTCCCTCATTTCTGCTGCTACTTGCGCCACTTTCCCTTGTTCGTTTAATGTCCGAACATTCCAGGTGCCAAATCTGGAAGTTCTCCTAGAAGAAAGAAGGTTAGTCAGCAACACAGACTCCTTTCGGCTTTCTCTGTGTTGCATCATACGCCTCCCCGCGAGAGGACCTTCCCCTGTCTTGGATGGCTGTGTTTTATTTTCTTTATTTGACTTGTCCATATTTGTTGAAGTTTTTTGTGGTTTAAATTTTTTTACAGGATGGTGTAACCGGCCCCATGCCCAACCCTCCTTAGTCGCCTTTTACGACATGCTTGGTAGGGGACAGTGTTACTATTCTTTGCTCCCCTTTCGGGCCCCGGTAATACACGGGTGGAGAGTGTGTTGCACGTGGTATAAATATGCGATTCCTCCTTTGAGCTCTTTTGCTTGACTTCAGATAATAATGATCTTTCGAGTGATTTGAATTTATGATGACTCTGTATTGAACTTGTGATAACGAGGTATTGAACTTGTGAAAACTCTGTATTGAACTTGTGAGCAAGCAGTATATGGTGACGAAAAATGCTGCGTCCACCTTCTGACTTGTGGGTGAGACAATATTCCTTTTTAATTGAGGAATGAAAGATGTCCTATGGCGAATTCTGCTAGCCAAATGTCCGTTTTGATAACTTATTTCTGGTTAGACGTCAGACACGTTGCGTGTAGACTCAGACTTCTGATGAACTGAAGACACACAAAAGTCTTCGTAAGTTTTCACATTTAACATCACTGGTTGACTTTCATTTAAACTACTGCTCATTATTCATCTCTCTCTCTCTGAGTTCAATTCTAATGATGTTAAATATCTTGTGCATGAGAGTGTGTGCGCATGGGAGACTGTGATGATAATAAAGGTGAAATATGAACTATTAATTACCTCCTATCATCCTATCATCTCCTAGGAAAATCTTCTGATTTTATTAATCAGTTATGCCAAGAATTATTTGAAACTTTATCTTTCGCACATTTTAGCTGTAAGGTTAAAATAAACAAAATTAAGAAAATGTATTAATAAGTATAAGATCTACTAACCTTCTTTTCCCTTCGCAAAATCCTTTAAGAACACAATTAATCACAGAATAGAATTATCATCCACTCTGAATAAACACGTGTATTAGGCTATGCGTTTTTGGGTTTAATCTCTTCCTCACAAGGTAAAAAAAACTGGACTGCCTCACTCTAGTTGTTGTTGTTGTTGTTGTTTTGATGATTTGATGGGTGGAGATCTGGCACTCAACATCTGATCATTGTTGCCTCTTCTCGTTCCATCTTGGTCTACCCTGTTCAACCTGAAAGTTGGTTATAATTGGGGTATTTAGTGTCATTTTATTTACTAATTTTGTATTCAATTTAAATAATTGTTGTCTTTTGCAGTTGCTGATTTTTATTTATATTAGTATTTGTCAGTTTTATTTTCTCTTTTGTATTGTTTCTAGATAACTATTGTCCTTTACACTTGGTTTTAATTTGTATTAGTATTTGTTCTTTTTGAGTTGTTGTCCCTTTTTTTTAATACCTTGTCTTTCCTTGTCCTATGAGTAGTTATTTTTTGTTAATGCTTTGTTAGTTCTTGCTGCTTAATTTCTATTTAGTTGGATGATTTTCCTGAAGTTCTAACCTTATATTTTTTCCTTTGTTTTATGTATATATCTTTTAAGTATTGATTGGGCATCTCTTGGGGCATCTATACTTAAAACCTTATCACCTGTTAAGTCTATATTGTGATTTCTATAGTAAGTTTTTAATTCAAGCCTTTGTTGTTCATACTTTTTACAGTGGATCAGGTAGTGGTCTATGTCATTCTCTTCCTGACATTCTTGGCAGTGTGGTTCTTCTACCATGAAGTATGCTGCACCGAGTCGGAGACGCCACAGTTTTTTGTTCGATGGTATCTTTAATTCTTCTCTGACCTGGCATGTCCTCGTTGGTTCTTTCAGCAGTTTGAACGCGTGTCTGCCTTTTCTACTTTCCTTCCATGTTGTCTTCCATTCCTCGTTTATAGTTTCCTTCACTTGGCTCTTGATCTCTGACCTCCCCAGTCCTGCTTTTATATTGTTTTTACTTGTTCTTCCCTTCTTGGCGTTCTGGTCTGCCAACTCGTTGCCAGCTATACCTATGTGTGCTGGAACCCACACTAGCCTCACACTACATCCTCTGTTCTCTAGTGATGTATTAATTGCTAGAATTTCTTCCTTTATGTCTGGCCGGCTACATTTACCTGGGTGTTCTAGTGCTTGTAGTGATGATAGTGAGTCTGTAAATATCGTAACAGCTTCTGGTGGGTTATCTTCGATTATTTCTAGACTTTTAAGAATTGCTACCATCTCTGCAGTAAAAATCGATGCCCCTTCCGTTACACTGTAGCTCTTTTTTATTCCCCATTGTGGTATTACAACTCCGGCACCTAGTTGCCCACTATCACCCTTGGATCCATCAGTGTAGACGGCCAGACTTTGTTTAGTTAGTTGTTCTATGAACTTTCTACTTATCATTTTGGCTTCCTTATCTTCTATGTTTTGTTTGATCTTTTCAGTAAGTGAGTAGTCTATGATTGGTGTTTTTAGTTCCCATGGTGGTATTTTGCTTCTGTATTTATTACTATTTTCAATTGTGTTTGATAGTTCTTTGAACTGCATTAGGTCTTCTATAGTTCTCCACCCTGTTGGATATCTATCTTTATTTAAGGGGACGTCCCATACACTTGGTTGGTTTTTGACAAATGCTTTATGTGCTGGGTGGGTCACTTCTTGTGCTACTTTACTCCAATAATTTAATCTCAGTTCTTTCCGTCTTAGACCAAGGGGAGGTATGCCGAGAGCTACTTCTAGAGCTTCTACTGGTGTCGATATAAATGCACCTGTAATGGTTCTCATGGCTGCATTTTGAATCCTGTCCAGTTTTGCTTTGTTAGAAGCTGCAGCTGAGTCATAGACTATGCTGGCATAATCCAGTTTCCCCCTGATGAAGGACTTGTAGAACATAAGCATTATTTTATTGCTGGCCCCCCATCCATTACCTTTTACAATCCTTAGTATATTTAGGGGTCCCCTACAGCTTTCTACCAAATTGTCTATATGTTTATTATAATTTAGTTGTTTATCTAAAGTTATGCCCAGAAATCTTGTTGTTGAGGAGGTACATATTTTCTGTCCTTTAATGGTTATATTGATTTTGTTTTTTTTTTTTAAATTTCCTTTGCTGAAAATCATACCTACTGTTTTGTTTACATTAATTTGGAAGCCCCAACTTTTCATCCACTCTGAAACTTTGTCTATTTGATTTTGAAGTTTTTTGTAAACATGGTCCAAGTTTTTTCCAGATCGCCAAATGGCACAGTCATCTGCAAATTGTGATACTGCATTCTTTATGTCATTAAATTCATCTGCTAAATCATTTACAGCTATAGTGAAAATTGAAGGAGAGATCACTGATCCTTGAGGAATCCCATTCTGTTGTTCATATATTTCTGACCTATCATTATTCACCTGTACAGCAAAATACCTGTCCTGTAAAAAGTTTTCTAGATACCTATAGGTTTTACCAGTAATGCCAATCTTTTTCATTTTGTAAAGAGCTCCATCTCGCCAGCATTCATCATATGCTCTAGCTACATCTAGAAAGACTGCCACTGTTTTCTCTTTCCTCTTGAACCCTAGCTTTACATCATGTTCTAATCTTACAAGCTGGTCTACTGTACTTCTGTCTGCTCTAAACCCTGACTGGTTTGGGCTATATAACTGGTTTTTTTTCTAGGTAGAATTTAACTCTTTTATTCACAACAGTTTCCAGTATTTTACCTAGTTGTGATGTTAAGGAGATAGGCCTATATGAACTTACATCATGGGCTTCCTTATTGGGTTTTAGAATGGGTACTATCATAGCTACTTTCCATGCTTTTGGTATCTTTCCTAAGTTCCAGATTTTGTTATAAAGTGAAGTTATTATGTTTATAGTTCTTTTGGGTACTTTCTTAAGGATTTCATAACTAAGTATATCTTGCCCTGAGGCAGTATTAGATTTATCTTTTATTGCATTAGTTACTTCTTCCTCTGTTATATCAGCATCTAAATAGTTTGTTTCATCTATCTGGTCTGGTAGTTCTTTTAAAAACTGTATCCTAAGTCTTTCTCTTCTCTCATTTTCTTCCTGTCCAAGGCTACTTTTTGCACTGACTTTATAGAAATACTCGGCAAGGGCATTAGCTTTTTCTTTATCTGTTTCTGCTCTCTTTGGTAGTTTGATTGTTGGCATTATTGTTTTCTTATTGTTCCCTTTGATTGCCTTAAGCTTTTTCCATACTTCTCTAATTTGAGTGCTAGGTTTAAGTGACTGACAAAACTCCTTCCAGTTAGTTTCTTTGGCTTTGAATATTATTCTGTTAGATTCATTCCTAATAAGTTTATACTTATCATAGTTTTCTTCTGTTCTGTTATTTCTATATTTTTGTAAGGCCCTTTTTCTTCTCTCATGAATTTCTGCACAGCTTTTATTCCACCAGGCAACTGGTTCTTTATTCCATTGAGTTTCTCTTTTCTTATTAATGTTATTTATTGGTTTAAGGTGTTGTGGCATATTTTTATTTGGTATATACTTTATTGCTATTTTCAGAATTTCATTGGTCAGTGTTTCTGCCCACAAGTCAGTATCATCTGATTCCATGTCTTTATATTCCATCACCTCCAGCTCTGATTGGAAAGCTTCCCAGTTTGCTTTTTTATAGTTGAAGGTAGGTTTCTCTGGTTCTGGGTTTGGAATGACATTTTCATGCATGGTTATTACAATGGGCAGATGATCTGAGTTTGTGTCTTGTAACACTTCCCAATTTACATTCGCTAGGTTGTTAGTTGCTATACTTATGTCTATTGCTGAGTCTGCCCTATTAGCTTGTGGATTAATTCTTGTTGCAGATCCATCATTTAGTATTAGTAGTTCATTGTTTTCTATGAAGTCAAGTAGGCATTTTCCTGCATTATCTGCATGTTGTCCACCCCAAGCACAATGATGGGAATTAAAATCGCCTACTATGATTGTTTTGGGGCCTAGTCTGGTGCTTATGGCTAGTATTTCTTCATCTTTAATTGTGCCATCTTTAGCATATACATTTAGAATTGTTAGATTGTTTGGTTCAGCTGCTATAGTAACCTGGATACCTTCTATATTGGTTGTATTAAATACTTCCCAGTCTATGATTTTAAATTTTTCGCTAACTAATACTGCGACACCTCCTCCTCTACCTTCTTTCCTATCGTGTCTAAGTATCTTAAAGCCCTTACAACTATATCTATTATTTGGGTTTAAATGGGTCTCTTGAAGAGCATATATATCAGTATTTCCTCCAGTCTCTGATAGTAGGGGTGTAAAATTTTTTTTAATACCCCTACAATTCCACTGGATAATTCTAAATCTTTCTAAATTGAATTTTAACATCATCTAGTGTACCTTTTATTTTGGTTAACTATCAAATTGCTCTTATTCTGCATTTCCTGTACTTGTGGACCCACTATCCATCAAGTTCTCAAGAAAAACCTTATTTAAACTTATCATTTTATTCCTAACTTTTTCCACTATGTATGGTAAAAGTGCCTCAACGTGTCCTTTGATATTTTCTTCTAGGTTGACCACTTTCCTATTTTCATCCAATGCTACATTCCCTTCTCTCCCTATGTTAATCTCCTGCCTTTCACTTTCCATTCTTTTTAGTATTATTTCACTTTCTTCTTTTTGTTCAGACAGTTTGACTAGTATCATTTCATTTTCTTCTTTCAGTACAGTCAGTTTAGCTATATCCTGGGAAATTTGGTGCTGTATGGCTTTCACTTCTTGAAGCAATGCCTCTGCACTTTTCAGTGCACTTGTGTCATCCGAGGATGTAGTTGAATCATCTGACTGGTTTTTTGGTACTCTTTTATTACTTTCTAACTTGTTCTTACTTTCTTTTGCCATCTGTGACTTAAGCATTTTGACATCTTCTTGCACACTCTTAATTTCTGTTATAACTTTATTGTTCGTATAAGTATCATTTTCTTTTAATTCTTTAATGACCGTTTTGAAAGGGGTTTGGGTTGTTATAGCTACCCTCAATGCTTTTTTGGTCTGCTGATATACTGGGCAGCCCTGGAATCTGGCGCTATGGTTTCCTTTGCAATTAATGCATTTTCTGTTTGCATTATCCTTTTTATAGTCAGTATCTGACTTTGCCTTTTCGCATTGCGTGAAAGGGTGTGCCCCCGCACAAAACCTACATACTGCCTTCCCCCTGCAAGTGTGGCGCCCATGACCAAACTTCATGCAGTTGGAGCACTGCAACACTGGGGGAATGAAGGCTTCTGTGTTTTTTTGTGTTTTCCCAAATAGTACCGTCTTGGGGGGTTCCCTACCTTCTGTTGTTATCACTACCACTGGGGTAACGATACTCCCTTTCACCATTATTCTGTCCACGTGTACCAGCTTTATGTCTGGGTTATGTTTTGCGAGGATGTTCATAACTTCCTCGCTTGAAAGGGTAGTGTTTATCCCTTTTAACACACATCTACTGGTCACTTTTGCTAGCTCTATCTTTACTTCTATGTCGTGTGCAAGAGTCACTGTTTTTGCTTCTACTTTGAGTTCCTCTATCATCTCTTTTATTCTGTCACTCTGATTTGGGATAATTATTATGCCAAAATGGGTTTTTGAAATTTTGGCTATCGCCTTTTTGCCTAACACAGGATCAAGGATGTTTATAATTTTGTCTTCATCTAATGCCTTGATCTTGACAGCCTCACCAGCTACTTGCGTTATCTTTAAACGACATATGTTTACTACATCTTTATTTTTGGGAGCTGCCTGGGTTGCTAGATGTCTTGAGTCTTTTTTGGTACTTTCATTGCTATTTTTTTGGTTAGTATTTTCTTCTAGTTTATCATGCCTGGTGTCCCTACCTTGGTTTTTAACTGCTTCTGCCCACGTTTTGCCTTCCTTTGTTGTTTTTACTTCTGAGCCTCCTTTCAGTTTATCCCCTCTGGTTTCATGACTTGTTTTGTCCGCGTTTACCTGGCTGTCCTGATTATCCTTTTCCCTGGGTCCTTTCTTTCCGTTCGCTGTGCTGGTTCCTGATCTTTCTCCTTTGTTGATTCTGCTTTTTGTTGTTTTTCCTTCCGCGCCTCCTTCCCGATTTTCCATTATTGTTTTACTCGTGTCCTTTAGTTCTGTTTTTCTGATTTCAGGGTTCGTGGTCCTGGTTCTTTCTGTCCGGTTTAAAGTTTTGTCTTTTTCTGGAGTTTTGGCCATCGCTTTCCCTTCCTCGGACTGTTTTCTGGTGAATACTACCATTGGTTATTTTCCCTGTCTTTTAGTATGCTACTATTTGTTGTCTTTGAATTATATTCTGATGATTGAATATTATATGTAATCTTTGGCTTTTGGCTTATTTTGTTATATATATCTTTACCCCACTACGATTCTTAAATTAAATAGTCCCCTAATACTTAACCTTAACTACAGTAGGCCTACTCTAATACTATCAACAAAAGTATAAATTATTCACCACTTAAATATGTCTTTCAAGATGGCTGCCTGATCTCACTCAAAGAATTGCCACGTGGCGCTATTTAATTTCTATTATTTTAATTTCTAAAATTAACTGCAATAAGCTAACACTGAAGATGGATAAAAATATCAACTTATCTGATAACTTGTGTAGTTCGAAGGATGTCTTCACTGTGTCTCGTCCTAAAAAGGACGTATCAAGCTTGTGTGGTTTGAGGTAAGCAAAAATGCGTGTTACCCCTGTAGTAGACGGAAGTGAAGTGGCCTCACTCTAGTAGATTATGCGGTATTATATATTTCTGGAAGTCACCTCGCCAAGCTGGGCGTCCAATGTGGTAAACCAACGCTTGTCTGAACCGCGGTGAGACGTTTTCCCCTGGCCAATCTGGGCGTCCAATGTGGTGTCACAGAAATTACCGCATGCCCAGATGTTTGATTCGGATGACCATATGTGTTTCACCAGATCTATCACGATGCAATGTGGGCTTCAAACGATAATGTCGGGCATGTGGACTCAATCAAAGGATTTTTATTTCCCCCGATGAAAGAGCAAATGTGGTTCTCTAGATACCGGTCGCGAGTAATCACAACGATGAAATAGCAAATATGGATCGCAAATGTTGCATGAAAGAGCAAATGTCGGAGAAAATACAATACGAAAGATGAAGGAAAAGATAGAGCAATAAGGCCTTTGCGCTCGTTTATCACAGTAGTTAAGCTGATATTTACATATATATGGAGGTATAAGATTGTCTTGTACTAAAAGATAGTCGTATAGATAGGCTGGAATAGAGAAACTACTCATTCCAGAGATCATCTAACGTACTTATCACCATCTCCTCTACTCAGGCAGGACCATAAATAACTTTCAAACCTATCTAAATTTACGACACTGATCACGCTAGGGTACCATGAGCTGTAGATATAATAATTTGTATGCAGGGATTCCCTGCGATCTGAAAATTATTTCAAAGGATCCTCCAGTATAAAACAGTTGAGAAAGGCTGCGGTGTAGAATAAAGATATGTGCATATACATTTTATGCATATATGAGTGTTTGCATATGTATACCTGTACGTAGAAAGGAGGGTTCTGCAATCACAATAGTGGCCGGACGCATTAATCCTGTGTTGAATGCCTGAAAAGCTGGCACTACTCACTTTATCGCCTGGGATTTGAAAGACTTAAATTTTACTTAGAATTAAATTATTTCTTGGTTTTGAATAGGACACACTTTTAATTTGCGAGAGGGTGCGTTTAGAAATAAATTAAATGTCGCTGTCGTGTTCTTTATATATCTATTTTGTTATGACATGTATTGTCGATGGGTTCATTAATACTTAGACATTCTGATAGTCCCCATTGTGCCTCATTGCTTATTAGTGTAAGGCAAATTGATGTTCTTCCGACTTTGAGGATTTTTCTGTCGTCTGAAATCGCAGGCTTTTGTTGTGTATTGTCTGAGTCTGTGTCTGAGATGTGAATGTTTAGGGCATACGTAATAAATTGCTTTCGTCTCAAGTGGGTTGTTGGCATGACTAGATAAAATGGAGACAGCTTTGATAAGATACACAAACAGACAGACAGACAGACAGAAAGGCAGACAGACAGACAGACAGACAGACAGACAGACAGACAGACAGACAGACAGACAGACAGACAGACAGACAGACAGATAGGCAGAAGATAGATAGATAGATAGATAGATAGATAGATAGATAGATAGATAGATAGATAGATAGATAGATAGATAGATAGATAGATAGATAGATAGATAGATAGATAGATAGATAGATAACACACTACTACATTTCGTTACTTCATATCACTTCTCTTCATTCACTTCACTTCATCACATTCTGGACTTTTTTACCTGGACCGTCAGTGAAGCTTTGGACCAATTTATTAAAAACAAATTTAACGTGACCATGAAATAATGAATATGAACACGTCCCTGCCAAAACACTTCACAGGCCCAAAGCCTCTCTAGTAATGTTGAGTTCCCATTGAATTTAATTGAATTTGGGCGTTCTTAAGAGAAATTTGCTCACAGCAAATCCGGTGTGGACCACCGTGTTTAATATTTGCCTAGATCGTTTGGCCGTAACGTAGACTATTTTCTTTGTCTTTTGTCCTCGTAAGACGAATCACCTTTTTTCGATTTTTTTTCAAACCCATCCCGTGTAGAAATAACAACTTGATGCATTCATAACTGGTTCTCAATGATAATTCGAAAGAAAAAAAAAGTTTCTTGAGAACTTGCAAGTCCTGAGTATAGTAGTTATGTCAATGGAGCAAGAAAGGTGAACAAGAAATACTTCTGTGCTAAACTATGAGGCAGACGTATCCTGCCTGGCTGGCTCTGGCAAACATTGTGCAAAGACCTGAAGACACCATCCCCAAAACTCCCGTTCCCTAAGCGTTCAATTAAAGACAACTAGTGTAAATGAACAATAAGCTAAGAAAAAAAACTGAGCTTGACAAAAGCCGTGCAATGCAACTCTGTGAGAAAACGACTTCGGAAGTGAGAGAGGAATGCACAGGAACAAACATGGCCAACATAAAATAAATATGTGTGAGAGAAGCCCGGATCAAAGGCAATCCATGCATTATTATCACGTGACTAGTAAAAGTTACTCGACTCGGCGTGAATTGAAGCTAGAAAACTCGATAGAAGTTTCGGATATGGCTACATATAAATACGTTGGTGTAAGCGTATTCAGTAAAGGAAACTTTGAAGTCAAAGGTCGTAAACTAATCGAATCTATAGTCTTGGAACCTTTCAGAACAAACAAGTAGGAATGCTGAGTTCTGGTTTTTTTTCCCTTCTAGCGAGAATTTCTCATAAGGTCCGTTCTTTGATTCAATGGTCAAAACTTTATTCCCTAAATCAGACCGTAAGGTCTTTTATATTTGGACATGCGCCCTAATATAACCGTCTAGGTTGAACGGGGGCCAAAACGAGGCAAAATTTTATTTAAAAAAAAAAAATTTAAATGGTCAACAGAACTTCCTTTAATCTCCTTCAGCAATGTTCTCGAATACAGAATGCTGTTCAAGAATCAGGGTTATTATAACTTCTGTGCGGACGTTTCAACAAAAAAAATGTTTTAAGGGTATATTGCAACGACAGACCATTCGACAACTCTTATCTTTATGCATTCACAGTTCTTCTTCTTCTTCTTCTTCGTTCTGAAAAGGACGTTGGTTGCGTTGTGTCCGTTTACAGCGAAGCTGCAATATTTGCGCCTTTCGGCCAACACATCCGACTTCAGCACGGCATTTTTGGGACCGGGTTAGCCTTCCCTCTTCGATCCCTACTCACTCAGCCAGACTGCAGCGATGCAGCCTGTTTCCAGGACCACTACTTTGAGGTGGAGTAGGGTCTTGGTCAGCTCTGGTTCGCTGACCCTGACGCAAGCAGTCTAGCTATGGGTCACTAACTGCATTCCTCACTGTTGACGCGTCTTAGGTCCCATTCACAGTTCGATAACTGTTATCTTTATGCATTCACAGTTAGTTCAGTTAGACAATGTTTATCTTTATGCATGGAACTTTTATCTTCATCCATTCAAAGTTCAATTCTATCTGGCCAGTGGGTGCTGAGCTCAGGCAGAAGCTATAGGGCTGCCGCGCTGACCTGGAAAAGATTGTGGACTTCGTCCTACCGACAGGCCTGCAGATTTAGAATGACCACAAACTGAACGCTGAAGGAGAGGTTCAATTCGATCACTTGTAATTTTACTCATTCACATATTGTTCTGGAATTCCCATGGCAAGAGAAATGGACTGACCCAAAAAACACACGGAGACGAGAGCTGGAGACAGACGTGAAAGTGACGAAGACACAAAAAGACCTTGAGCTAATGTCACGTGGGAGGACTTGGTGTACGTTTGCTAAAGGCATATGCTGCTTGGGGAGCTGAAAGGAAATGAATTAATTACTACAATACATTTATTTCCATGTTTTCCATTAGGACGAAACAATATTAGATATAATAAATGTTACAGCATTCTACGGATTATCTTCTACGGACAACTGACAGATGGCGAAAGAACAGTAGGGCGAGGTCCAAAGACGTGTGCAAAATAAACATGAAGGCATTGGACATAAATTCCGCAACCTGGGAGGATGAAGCTGCCGATTGCACAAAATGGCGATGCTCCCTACGGCGTCACCTCAGATTGGACGAAAAGAAGCTTTCACAAGAAGCAGGAGAGAAGAGAACATGCCGAAAAAAACACCAGGAACAAAAGCAGCTGAGGACTATCACGTCAAGGGCGCATTCCCGTAGTCAGTCATGACTGAAGGGAGCTATTGCTACTAAGAGCATTCTACGATTACATGTTTATGAAACTTTGCGTTTCGTAATTCATTTATTAATTTCACTTTTTGTGCTCCCTATGGAGAATGGAGAACCATTGCAACTGGTTCCTGGGAAACCTGCACCAATCAGTCACGTGCTCTTCCAGCGGTGGTTTTCATAACAATTTATTTGACATAACGAGACTACAAGCTCAGGGCGCACCCTCATTTCAGACGTCTCATACGAGGTACGTGGGAGGGCAGTAGACATATCCTTTCTTTGTCGCATCATAAATCATGGGGATATACATCGCGCAGTTATTTAAATCACAGTACGCTATCTCATAAAACTTGACTGAATACTATAATACAAGGAAGATTTGAAGACAAACGTATAAGATAAAGGCAGCGGTATAAGTGGGAAGATACTAAGAAATGAACAAGAAAGCATCTATCAGAGTTCACCATCATGAAACAGAAGACGTTGGAGATCCATTGCTGCCGACCTTCGTTATGGAGATGGCAGCTGATGATGATGATGCTTGCTGAAGATGAATATTGTCATTTAGGTCGGTAAACTTTCAGTCATTAGGTGTACATTGGCTCTAAGAGAAGTTCACTATTTCATTGCTGGCTGAAATTAACTCACGTGAAGCTCCATTACACCATGTTCACTGGCCAAAGCGCAGGAGGGAAAAATCACATCATGGGAAATCAGATGCTTAAGAAATGCCATTACTGATACCAGTAGAGACAGAATGAGAAGAAATGACATCAGAAAAATTGTAGGAACTACATCCTCCATCAATTATATAGAGTGACGTAAATAAAGTAGATGATCATCTCATGAGAATGGAATCCGATAAATTACCATTACTCTCCTACAATAGTAGAAGATACGGTTTCAGGGTAAGAAGAGCCCCAAGAACCAGATAGAAATCCTATAACACGGGATTACAGCAGCCAATGCTACACACTTAGGTCAGGTACGCACACGTCAGCGCCACACTACGCACCACGACACACTGCGCATCACGACATCATGGGACTAAAACGCAAGTAAGTATAACCTATTGGTTATGATAGCTTTAACCTCTTGGTAATGATAGCTATAACCTGTTGGTAATGACAGCTTTAAGCAGTTGGTAATTAATGCTATAACCTGTTGGTAATGATAGCTTTAACCTGTTGGTAATGATAGCTTTAACCTCTTGGTAATGATAGCTATAACCTGTTGGTAATGATAGCTTTAAGAAGTTGGTAATGATAGCTATAACCTGTTGGTAATGATAGCTTTAAGAAGTTGGTAATGATAGCTATAACCTGTTGGTAATGATAGCTTTAAGAAGTTGGTAATGATAGCTATAACCTGTTGGTAATGAAAGCTTTGGTTGCTATATAGGTTTCGCTTCAGCTTCCACTGCCTCTATATCAATGAATTCCCAGGGTGCTCTCCGCATTCTATTTAATGAAATCCGGAACATCACAAACAAACACCTTTAAGGAAGCCACATACATCAAAAGATATGTGCCTGTCTTATCATATTTTGGCTTCTGTTTATTTGTATTTGATTCAACTTAGTGACTTCTCTGCAAAACAATGGAACGTATCATCAAACTCAGGCTACAGTGGTACCTTGAAAGTGAAAACCTTCTTGTACCACAGCAGGCGGGCTTTAGGCAGAGTTACTCTACCGAAGATCAGGCAACTTACCTTTCCCAAGAGATTGAGGATGCGTTCCAAGATAAGAAACTGGTAATAGCAGCATGGATAGATCTAAGGAAAGCATTTGACAAGGTTTGGAAAGAAGGGCTTCTGAAGAAACTGAGAAATTGTAGAGTGAATGGTAGGATGTACAAATGGGTGAAAGCATACTTGCATAACAGAAGAGCCCAAGTACAAATATATGGCCTCAAGAGTAAGAAAATTATACTGCGTCATGGCGTTCCTCAGGGAGGGGTTCTGTCCCCGACACTTTTCCTAGTCTACATCAACGACCTGGTTGCTGAACTACCACATGGAATGAAAGTGGCAATGTACACTGATGACCTGGTAATATGGTGCACAGATGAGCATGCAACAGTGGCCACCAAACTGCTACAAAGAGCTATAGATGCCTTAACCTCATGGGCGAATAGATGGTGTGTCCGCATCAACACAGACAAGTGCAGCACTACGCTCTTCACCCTCTCTCCCAAACAAAAAGCTGGTGTCATCAAGATAAACGAAGAGCTCCTGAGAGAAGATAAACAACCCACCTATCTCGGAGTTACATTCGATGATAGGCTGACATGGAAGCAGCACATCAACTAGGCAGCAACAAAGGCCAGGAGGAAGTTAGCCATCCTGAGAAAACTAAGTGGAACCACATGGGGAGCCAATGGGAAAATACTTAGTAAAGTTTACCAGCAGGGCATACGACCACACCTGGAATATGGGTCAGCTGCGTGGTGTCCAGCATCAAACACCACATTACAAGAGCTAGATAAGGTGCAAAACCAGGCGCTTAGGGTCATCACGGGGGCAATGAAATCAACGCCTATAGTGGAGATGGAGAAAATGGGGAGGATACAAGCACTGAGAGAACGCAGAGACACGAAAGTGCTAACACAGGCAGAAAAATTCCTCTGTATGCCGAGCCATCCAATGAAGGACAGATTCCAAAACCTAGCAATGGGGCGATTGAAAAGAAGCAGCTTTATCCACCAGGCCAAACGATTTCGTAGACAACCTCAGACCTGCCTGAAGTTAACAGCCCCCTAAAGTCTGTGCCAGAACAAACCCCTTGGAGAGAGGAGCCAGGACTACCAGTATACATCCAGACAAAAGTGAAAGGAATATTCGACAGGGTTGAACAGAACAGCGTGCAACGTAGGACAGTCACTCTCAGTTTCCTGGATGATGAATACCCACAGGACCTCTGGGTCCGAGTATACACGGATGGGTCAGCACAGAATGCAGTAAAGAATGGAGGAGCAGGAGTGTACATAGAATACCCAAACAACACTATGGATACGGTCAGAGTACCGACGGGGAAATTCTGTAACAACTATGATGCTGAAGTCCAGGCAATCAAGGTGGCAACTGAGAAACTGTTGAACACCAATCTCGGTCCACAGCCTGTAGTATTCCTGACAGATGCAAGATCTGCACTCCAAGCACTTCAGTCCAGAAAATTGCCAGGTATACAAGCCCTACTTTCTGAACTGTGCAACCAGCGCAGGGTCGCCATGCAGTGGATACCGTCTCATTGTGGAATACCAGGAAACGAGAGAGCGGACGGACTGGCTAAAGAAGGTGCTGCAGACAAGCAACCGGATGTACCAGTTACGTACCATCAGAAGAAAAAGATGATCAAATCAATCAGAAAGCCACCAACACCAACACAGGATGACTACGAAGCTATGAACAGATCAGAACAAATTGACATTCTGCGCCCCAGAACAGGACACAACCGACTCCGCAGCCACATGTATACAAAATTCAAGATTGGCAATTCAGCCATGTGTACATGTGGACAGGCACCCCAGACTGCGGATCACGTACTTCAAGATTGCTCCGAATATGATATATTGAGGCAAACCCACTGGCCCAGAGAAACAACACTGGAAGCAAAACTATATGAACCCCTGTATGAACTACAAAAGACAGTGAAGTTTATACAAGAAACAACATTGCAGAAATAGACAATATATTTCAAGCGAACGAAAGAAGAAGAAGAAGAACTCAGTGACTAGTGTCTGTGTCCAAGTAGACTTTATGATTTGTGTCTATTTATATTTAATATAACTTGGCGAGTTTATCTATGTTAGCTTAAGATTTTACTTTGTGAAATGTTTTTAACTTAATGATTTTGGATTTGCTTGTGTTTGATTTGGCTTACTTGGCCTATTCTCCTGTAAATCCGGCGTGGAACATAAGGATTGCTTCAAAATTGTCCCAGATTTCAAGGTTGCCGTAATCCAGTTAATTTTCAACGTTATAGACCGCAGTTGGATCGTGGAAAACACTACGATGGGTCGCGTACTTTATCGTTTCCCTTTCTGGAAGTTTAGAGCGACATTTATTTGGCTGAATTCCTGTATTTATTAGGTGTGTAGTAGAAAGAAAGAAGTACGGAATGACAGTTGTTTTCGCGTAGTGATTGTCATGTAGTTCTGTAAATATTACGTCACCAAGTTCTGTGTTGTGTAAGTCTTGTCGTCCAGTTAACGTAATTTCTATTATGTTGCCCAGTGCCCCGTGTAGGTCGGGGGGGGGGGGGGGGGGGGGGGGGGGGGGGGGGGGGGGGGGGGGGGGGGGAGAGAAGCGGTGAAGTGTGTCTCTCAATAGACAGAGAAATAATGGGACTACTGCACACTCAAGCATGTCGTACAGGGTGACTAATATGAGGTTTTACATGAGGATGACAACGTTATCATGTGATACAAATTGTCATAGAAAGAACCGCTGTGGGAGCATGTGAATGTTTGGTGCAGGCTTCCAGCCAGGAGACCAGCTACAGCGGTGGCTACACGCTACGTTAGGAGCACAAAATAACATGTTGATGACGATGATGTCGCTCAGAGAACATAATGTCATTTACTGTAGCGTAGTATTTCTTATGTCGCTCAGAGAACATAATGTCATTTACTGTAGCGTAGAATTTCTTATGTCGCTCAGAGAACATAATGTCATTTACTGTAGCGTAGTATTTCTTATGTCGCTCAGAGAACATAATGTCATTTACTGTAGCGTAGTATTTCTTATGTCGCTCAGAGAACATAATGTCATTTACTGTAGCGTAGTATTTCTTATGTCGCTCAGAGAACATAATGTCATTTACTGTAGCGTAGTATTTCTTATGTCGCTCAGAGAACATAATGTCATTTACTGTAGCGTAGTATTTCTTATGTCGCTCAGAGAACATAATGTCATTTACTGTAGCGTAGTATTTCTTATGTCGCTCAGTAATGTCATTTACTGTAGCGTAGTATTTCTTATGTCGCTCAGAGAACATAATGTCATTTACTGTAGCGTAGTATTTCTTATGTCGCTCAGAGAACATAATGTCATTTACTGTAGCGTAGTATTTCTTATGTCGCTCAGAGAACATAATGTCATTTACTGTAGCGTAGTATTTCTTATGTCGCTCAGAGAACATAATGTCATTTACTGTAGCGTAGTATTTCTTATGTCGCTCAGAGAACATAATGTCATTTACTGTAGCGTAGTATTTCTTATGTCGCTCAGAGAACATAATGTCATTTACTGTAGCGTAGTATTTCTTATGTTGCTCAGAGAACATAATGTCATTTACTGTAGCGTAGTAATTGTTATGTCGCTCAGAGAACATAATGTCATTTATTGTAGCGTAGTAATTGTTATGTCGTTCAAAGAACGCAATGTCATATCGTTCAGTGAACGGAATATCATTAATGTCAGTAAACTAAAAGTTATTTAGTTCAGCGAGCGTAACAAATGTTATGTTCTAGTTTTATATTGCACTTTACAGGAAAGTTCGACTTTAAACATTCTTTATTTATTTATCTTCTTTTATTTCTGTCTTTTAGGATGACATTAGCACGTGTCTCCGATACATCAGCATGCCCTACCAGTGGATGAACCGACAGAGGCCTCACTTAATCCTTTTTTAATTTAAAATAATATATACCTCCCGTCCCAAACAGTTTAGGGGGGGGGGGGGGCGCCTTATATTGGTAAATTTCGCAGGCCTCATCTGAGTACACGGAGGGCCTTCATATCAACCCATATTTTGTGATCTTCCTCATGTGTGTTTTACGCAGTAACTATCATGCTGCAAGCTGAACAAATAAAAGTGCGCCCATTCATTCATTCATTTCCATTTGCACTTCCAATATTGAAGGTGGCCCCCCTTACAGGAAGTCTGAATTAAATCATTCATATACTTGCAGCGCAGGTTCCTGTAACAATCTGTTCACGATGAGGTTGCCAAAGCTAGGCACAGCTTCATATTAGTCGCAGCATTCGTTATGCCTGAGGCAGCAAGCAGTTGTCGTTTTTTTTCTATGTCACTCAAAGGAAACCTGAAGTACCATTATCTCTCCCTGTGGAGCACAGATCCACCACTACATCTAACCTCCTTGCAGGAAGCTGCACGAAGCATTCACATGCTTTTACAGCAGTAGTTTGTGTAACAATTCGTCTTACGTAATGATGTTGCCAATCCCATTGTACGACATGCCTGATGGAGCAGCATCCTATAATTTCTTTGTCTCACAAGATTCCCACGGGAACTAAACCAGTCGGAACTGTACAGAGTAAATGAAAATACATATCCCCAGCACACTAACGAATTTTTAACAATGACTGAAAATCCTTTCAGAAAATTTCTTAAATAACATTAATTACAGCCTAAGTGTTTATTGTAAAAAAAGGGGTGGTGGTGTGGGGGAGGGGAGAATATTATCCTAACCTGCAATTTTAAAACACGCAGTGAGAATGTATAAAGGCACGACTTAGCTAATCGTCTGTCATTTCTGCCCTGACACTTTCATTACAACACATGCCCAGGATATCTAGTTACCTGGTCCTTGTATAGCAAATGACGGTCTCAAATGAAAATACTCAACGAGATAATGGCAGGATAAGCTATTGTCACATTCAAAAAGGCAAAAAGCGAGAAAATGGTGGAATGAAGGGAGTGTGGCGGAAGATTTCGGTGGTCCTATCTCATGAAGTTCATAAATATATTTTAAGACCAGCTGGGGAGTTCTCACTGGGAGTGTGGATAAAAATACCTTTGATCCCGGGGAAAACGCGATTTTAAATGCCGGCGAAAAAGGTCAAGTTCGAAATTTCTCTAGTTTCAAAATTCTGTTTTTACCCCCTGCAGTCACCTGAATATGTACCAAATAACCCACTTGGATCTACCGGTAGATCGAGATTGACTGGTTGCCGACCCCTGCACTAAGGGACCTGGCTACGTTGAAGATAGTCTATTTTTCTATTCTCATGTGCTAAGCTAGCAGTGGTGTGTGCATGAATATTTAGATGATAAGGCTCCATGCCCAACCTTACAGTAGTCGCCTCTTACGACACGCCGGAGGGAACAGTAATCCGATTCTTTCTTTGTCTGTCCAGAAACCCTCGGGAACTGTCGGACAAAGACAGAAGGCAATAAATTACAAACACTCCCGGAAGAGTTCAACAGGAACACCAAAGTAAACATAGGGTAGTAATCATTCATTATACGGTAATATACAAGAATTTACAGAGGACACACACAAAGACAAGTCCGTGTCCAGTAAATGACACAAGCCAGCCCAAGACGTCTGATAAAGGTCAACATCTGTCAGTGTGACATTTCTTACAGGTTAGTTGTTGTCAGTACAGACTTTAAAATTTGTTATAGATTAACGTTCGCCGTCACACATCTTTCTTACAGGTCAGTGTTCGAAATTAGGTCTTTTGTTTTAAATATAGGCTATGTTCGCCGTTAAGATATATTGTCACTGTTCGAATGTAAGATTTTTTTTATTTTAAACAGGTCAGTGTTGCCTGTGTTAAGACTTATTTCTTAATGGTAAAATGTCGCATGTAAGACATATCTTACAGGTCTATTTTCACCTGAACGATGTCTTTCCTACTGGTCAAGGTTGGAATTTAAGACATCTGTCTCACAGGTCAATGTTCGAATGTTAGACATCTTTCTAGCACTCAGTGCATTTTTTGTCTTTAATACCTTCCGCATTCCACACATTTGTTACAAGTCAATGTCTGTATTTCAGACACTCGTTACAGGTCAGTCCGTATTTCAAACATTGTTACAGGTCAAAGTCCGTATTTCATACATTTGTTACAGTCAGTGGCAGCTTTAAGATATTTCTTGTAGGATATTTTCCACCTTCAAGACATTGGTAACAGACCAATGGCTTACTCAGTGTGAGGGAGAAAATCAAGATAGAATGATAACAGTAGGAAGATGAGAGAGGAAAGTAGCTTAGACTGATAAGAGTATGAAGAAGAGAAATTAGCATAGAATGATAACAGCATGACGGTGAAAGAGGAAATGAGCTTAGAATGATAACATTAAGGGAGAATGAGAAAATTAAGGAAATAAAAGAGGACATTAGCGCAGAATGATAAAAGTAAGAATATGGGATAGGAAATTAGCTTAGAATGATAACAGTAAGAAGATGGGATAGGAAATTAGCTTAGAATGCTGAAAGTAAGAAGATGAGAGAGGAAATCAATTTAAAATGATGATAGTAACAAATATGAGGAAGGAAATCATGACAGAATGGTGACTGTAAGAAGATTAGAGAGAAAATCAACTTAGAACAGCGACAATAAAATCAGAGAGGAATATATAAACGTACCAGTTACTATGCTCCCATCGTTCTTGAAAAGCGTTGACCTGTGAGTAGAAGAAAAAAAAAGCATACATCAGCTAGGTTCCAAGAGCCATGATACATTATCATCATTACCACTACCGTTACTGTTTTTAACAGCATACTCACCTTCAGCATCAGCGTTATCAATACCATCATTATACTAAAGACATTACTGATAACATATCTGAATCAATAATGTCATTATTATTAATAACATTATCAAAATCATTAACGTGATTTTTATTAACAATCCATCGTCATTAACATCAACATTATTAACATCATCATTCTCTTCATTATCAATATTTATCATCATTTAACGTCATTGTTGTGAGGATCATCATCTTGTTAGCGTCGTTGTTACTAACACCATCATTATAATTAACCATATTATTATTAACACTATCATATTCATCAAGCTCATCGCCTTGCCTCATCATGATAGTCGCTGTGGCGATAATTACCATCGACGATGTACTTACCACGCCCAGTTTAGTTCCCCCCGTTTAGATCCCCCCGTTTAGATCCCCCCGTTTAGTTCCCCCCATTTAGTTCCCCCCGTTTAGTTCCCCCCGTTTAGTTCCCTGGACTAGGAAGACTAAGCTACTGCTTCCTCAGGCATGTCGTAGAAGGCTACCTATAGGAGGTTATGCATGTGGGTGGCAACTTCATAATGTAAAATAAAATTGCCACAAAAATCACTGCTTCAAGGGCGTTATAATGCTTGATTCAGGCTTCCTGTAAGGGGCGCCAACTACAGCGGTGGCGCCATACTCCGTAAGGGGCACTTACTTACTTAGTCGTTCCTCTTTTACCGTGAGGTGTAGAGGTTTGGAAGAGAGAGCGCCATGCTATTCTATCGGCTGTCTTCCTCCTGGCTTGGTTCCATTCTAGTCCTCGGTCCTTCAGAGATTGTCTAATGTTGTACTCCCAGCGTACTCTCGGTTGTCCTGGAGGTCTGGATCCCTGGCTCTTAGTCTCCCATATCTGAATTGGCAGCCGAACTTCTTCCATTCTGCTGACAAGAAGGGCACACGAAAATGAATGACTCAACGGATACCATTACCACATCAACGACCCTTATAATTACGGCAATCATCAGAAACTGTACCATTACATGTAAGACTAACATGCCATTTAAAACAATGAACAACTTTTTGAAACAACCACTTGGAGTGAGCAGGTGTAAAAAACCACAAGTAGGTGCAAGAATTAGTTACCTAGATAAAAGGTAAAGGAAGTCCCACAGCAAATACTGCGATGGGAGGGTGAAGTAATAGATACTTCTATATAATAGATCTTAGCTTTTGTCAGATAGGGTAACCAGTTCCCTTCCTCGCTGCTCTTGCCTTCCTTAAATTAATAGCAGAGACAGGTAGGCTGGAGCTGGAACGTACCTGGTTTCTAACACTGTAAATTTCTTCTTCTTCTTCGTTCACCCTCAGATGTCAACTTGAATAAGTTCAAAGAAAGCAGTGGTCAACCTGAGGCTGTTGATATCTCCGTAGATTTTCTCCAGGAATGGTACTGGTGATGGCCATATGCGTCTTCTCTGTTCCTCATATGTTGGGCACCTTTGAAGCAGGTGTTCGGCAGTCATTTTACCAGTGCCACAGTCACACTCATCCGTAGTTCCTATCTTTAATTTGTTGAACAGATGGTATCTCAATCTGTTATGACCAGTGCGAAGTCTGAAGATTACCACTTGTTCACTTCTGCTGAGCTGGTAATACGGATCATTTTTTGTGTGGCCTGGATGCTCTTCTTCCCACTTGTGCCTGTATCTGCGCTTGATAAAACTCTTGGACTCCTCATAGGTTGTATTTGTGTCCAGCTGAGGAAGTTTTCCCCCTTCCTTTGCCAATCTGTCAGCCTCTTCATTTCCAGGGATGTTGCAGTGAGAAGGGATCCACTGTATCACAACTCTTTTGTATTGCTGACATAGTCTGTGAAGTGTTACTCTTAGGTCATCCAGTTCAGACTGTAAATTTGATTCTTGAAGCAATTGCGCTGACCACTCTGCCTCTACAAGCTCTTCATACGCAGATGGGGGTGCAGTGCAATCCACTTAAGCAGAAGTCGCTTATGTGGAATTTCACTTAAGTAGAAGCATTTCTGAAGGTCCCGGCCAAATGTCTACTTTGGCGTTGTATTAAAAAACTCCAGTTACGTCAAATTCTGATAACTAGAATTTTCGGATAAGTTGAAGTAACTTTTCTGTTTAAACTCAGATTAAGATTCGCTTAAGCAGGACTTCTGTCTTCATCGCCTAGGTTACAGTACTACGGGCCGTACATAATCTTTAGTGAGTAGTCGATAACAGGTTAGTATCGTCCGAGATTCCGTCAGTAGATTGCAACGATAACATTAATTAAACCAGCTAGCACGTAATCGTTAGGCCTACTGAGCGAACTGTAGTTAAGCGCGGTTTGGGAGAAAAGTGCTTGCGTTAAACTCTGACAGAAACGGGACTACACGTTTGAAATCTAAAGATAAACAAAAGTCAACAGTAAATAATAAACATAAAGCAGTATTTTGCAGAAGCTTGTAAGAAAGATGGAAGGAAAACACTAGACAAAAAATGCCCCTAGTTCCAGAGCAGTAACTCCTACTTCGGCTTTCTTGTCCTGCATCTGATTATGGTGATGGGACAGAAGAGCTAAGTCGTCAGCAAAATCCAGATCACCCAACTGCTTAGTCAGAGTCCACTGGATTCCATTTCTGTTGTGTGTTGTCGATGTTCTTATAACTCAGTCTATTGCTAGTAAGAAAAGAAATGGAAAGAGGCATCCCTGTCGCACTCCTGTTCTTATCCCAAACGGTTCTGTAAGTTGTCCTTCATGAAGAACTCTGCATGTCATGTCTTCATATGCTTTCTTTATTAAATTAATGATCTTCAGGGCAACTCCATAATGCCTCATCAATTTCCAAAGTGATTCTCTGTCTACACTGTCAAATGCCTTTTCGTAGTCCACAAATCCGATGTATAGTGGTGAATTCCATTCCAGACTTTGTTCAACTATTATTCTCAAAGCGGCTATCTGGTCTGTACAGGATGTTTGTCGAAAACCTGCTTGTTCATCTCAGTTTCTTGTCTATGGACTCTTTTAATCTCTCAAGGATAATCCTATTTAACACTTTTCCTGGCACTGGCAGTAACATTATTCCTCTAGAAATGAACATTTCACATAAAAATATCTGTTTCTGAATGGTTAAAATAGGTGTTTCACGTTTTTCTTCTATTTCTGACGTGAATGTTCATCTTTTGAACTAAATTCGGATAAGCAGAATTACGGATAGGTAGAAGTATTTTGGATGGTTCCAGCGATTTTTACTTATCCGGACCGCACTGATATATATATATATATATATATATATATATATATATATATATATATATATATATATATATATATATATATATATATATATATATATATATATATATATATATATATATATATATATATATATATATGTCACAGGGTTAATCCGGGGATTAACCGTAAAGGGTCGGTCTTGGCTGCTCAGAACATAGTAGTGGCTCAGAGGTAGTTTGCAACCAGGTAGAGATAAGAGTTTGGAGATGAAGGGAAGCGAATTTGGAAGTCGAGATAAGTTCTCAGAAGACGGTTATAGTGATTCAAGTTCCCCCAGACATTATTGTCTAATCTCCCCTCTCCTATAGCCCACGAGCCCCCACACTTCCCCTTCACTCACAGTGAGAAGAAGAGAAAGAAATATAACTTTAAGTCTTTCGCACTCTTTCGTTTCCTCGCCATTGATGCCATAGCTTGTTGTGTTGATAACGAGCACACTAATACAAGAATCATTGACTTAAAAGCTATATACAAGAAAAAAAAATCGTATATGAGTGTGTGTGTGTGTGTGTGTGTGTGTGCAAATAAATATGTGCTATACATGGAAACAAATTATGGGACATAGGCATAAATATACCCAAACTTAATCCTACAAAGTGCTGTAAAATTCAAGATGAAGATTAATGAAATCTAATACTAATTAAGCGATCTGTCGACCGTGCGGACTTAAGTGACTTCACTGGATCCATCTATTTCTAGACTCACTGTCACTAAATTGACTTCTGAATTTTCGACTTCGTTGGCTTTATCCTGTCAAAATGCACTAAGTATCACTGAAAACTACAATATAGCGTTCTGCCCAGAACAGTACTTACTGCTTACAGGAATATTGGCTATTGTATAACATACTACAAGGCTGATAGTGAGACAACAAAAGAAGCTGTACTGTTGGGCGACGCTACTTCACGTGTCGAATAGAATGTCTGGAGCGATGACGTATCGATATTAGGCCGAAGCTGTGGAATCTTCGTGCCGTGGTCAGCTTTCAGTGTACCGTGGTGGCTCGCTCTTGTAGTAGTAAGTGGATGTTTTTGCGTGGTTGGCTATCCGTGTACTGTAATCGCTCCGTTTATCTCCGGTAACTTCCGAATTGCCCTAACGGTTTGCCTGCCCTTGTTGGACGTGTGTGTATCTATGTATCAGTACTTGTGTAGGTACTCTTCACCATGTGATGGTTTTTCTGCATCGCCTTATGTTGGGCTTTGCCTTTTACTCGTGACTGAAATAATGGTTTACGTGTCGTATGCGTGTACATCCTCTATACTACGCATCTATCCGCCGAAGTACGCCAGCATTGGTAATTAGACTTGTTACTGGTGAAGTTCTCAAAATCTCCCAAATCTAGTTATTTTTACCGCTGAGATGAATAAAATAATGAAGGTCTCATAAGTACTCAGATAATCGATCCTTTGAATGTGGTGTCTATGTGTTTTCATATACGTTGTAGCCTGAGTTTGCAATCCAGTCACTATAATCAAAATCCTCATTGTGTTTATTGCAACGTTTATGTGGCAGTATGAGCATTCATGGTGTGAGAAAAATGAATGATATTTACAGTGTTCATAGTTATGTTAAAATATATAGTTAAATGAAGCTAAAATGGATAAAAATTATTAATTTATAAGTATAGTAAAATAACCTTGTGTTTAAATTTTACTTGATCGCACTGTTTTCAGCCGCAGAAAAAATATTTAGCATTTAATTTATGAGAAGTGTACGCTGTTAAGACTAAACTCTCATAAGGGTAAGCTATTAGTGTAGGTTTGGGAAACAATGCTCTATGTATTTGCACGTTTGTTCCTAAAGAAGTCCTTCTGGTCGTAATGTAGGCTGTTTCTTTGTCCTTTGTCTTACAAAGACGAACGTTACTCACTTGTCGTTGGCTTTATTGTATTCATCTCATTAATTTTTTTGTTTTTAAGTAGCAGTAACATCCATACTATTGTACTTTCCTGTTTCATTTCTGATTTCTAATTAATTTAAAACGACAACAACATCATCATCACCACCATCGTTATCATCACTGTTGTTGTCATCATCATAATCATTATCTCCTTGTTCACTTCTATGGAGAATGAAGCCCCCATTTCAAATGGTCTCATTAAGGAATTCTAAATCAAAGCGCAAACTACTATAGCAGTAGCTTCTCTAGCAATATGTTTTACTTGATGAAACTGCAAGTATCATTCACAACAACATTATGTTAATCGCCTTTTACGACATGCCAGGGGCACAGAAGTCTAGTTCTTTCTTTGTCTCATCAAAGACCCCCCGGAACTACTGTGGCACTTCTTCTTCTTTGATCCTTAGACGCCGACCGTCAAAGCAGTCAGTGGCCATCACGCCTAGTGGCGTCTTGTAGGGCAACAACAAATTGATTCCACTTTGCTCGGTCGGTGGCCATCCTTCGTACAGTGCCCCAACTCTGGTTCATTCTTTGCATCTCAGCCTCCACAGTCCCCCGCCAGGTTGTTTTTGGTCGGCCTCTCTTTCGTTTTCCTTCAGGGGTCCAAAGCACAGCTGTTCTTGTGATGGCATCGGGGTCTCTTCTGAGGACATGACCAACCCAGCTCCAGCGTCTGCCAGCTATGATGGTATGCATGTCCTCTTGCTTGCTACGAGTAAGCAGATCTTGGTTAGTGATGGTATTCGGCCAAAAGATTCGGTGAATTTTTCTTAGGCATGTTGTGTGAAAAGAGGACAATTTCGACATTTCCTTCTCTGTAACTCTCCAGCATTCCGCACCATAGAGAAGCACAGAAAGCACACAGCTCTGATATAATCTTAATTTTGTGCTTGTGCTGTATTGGGAGGACTTCCAGATGTTGTTTAGGCTAAAGAAGGCTGTTCTTGCCTTATTCATTCTGATGTTGATGTCTTTGCCTGCCCCGCCGTCTGGTGTTACTATGCATCCTAGGTATGTGAAGGTATCTGTCTGTACCAATTGCTGATTCCTTACTGATATGGGCTCAGGGTTGCTCACATTGAGCGTCATGACCTCAGACTTCTTTAAATTGATGTTCAAGCCCACCTGCTGGCTGAACGTATTAAGTCTATCCGTTTTTTCCTGGATGTGTTGATGTGAAACTGTGGCACTACAATAGTTTATTTAAGCTTTCCTCTTCTTTGATTCTTAGCCGCCAACTGTCAAAGAGTCAGTGGCCATCACACCTGGTGGCGTCTTGTAGGGCAGCAACAAACTGCTTCCACTTTGCTCGGTTGGTGGCAATCCTTCGTGCAGTGCCCCAGCTCTAGTTCATTCTTTGCACCTCGGCCCCTAGTTCTCCGCCAAGTTGTTTTTTCGAACATTTAAGCAATGAGATTTGAATCTTAGGGTTATTCTAAAAAACGAAACTGAAGAAAATAACGACAAAACCAATTATCGACCTAAATCCGACGGTGAATAAGAAATTGAGCTGGGACAATTACAACAATTTTTGCTGACTATCCACTTGTTCTCAAGAATTAGCGATTAAGAAATTAAAGAAAGAAATGCGTTAAAGATAGGAAAATGAACACTAGGCGTGGGTGGCGAACTGTTTCCAAAATACCTAATCCGGTCTAATCCCTACGGTTACAGTTAACGTCATGAAAGTAATATTTGGGATTAAAGGTAATTCATCTTTCCATTACTACATTCAGATCCTCAGCTTACTGTAGCCTCTCATTTTAGTATTGTATATGAGTGAATGCATGCCCGAGATAACATGGGTGGGGTGGAACACACATGTACAAAGGAGCTTATGTAGACATGTATAAGTGATATAAAAAAGTGATGCTGAAAATATGCTCTTATACGTCTGCGAAGAGAAGGAAAACGAAAGAGAAGCTGACTAAAAAAAAAAAAAAACAACAACTAAAAAATACTTGGAGAACTGGAGCTAAAGGATTATAACGTTGGCCTATCGTGGCAAAATTACCCGGGTCCGAGATCGAAACCTGATGGGTTCCATTCTACCCAGCTGTAAATGGGTGCTTGGCTCTGCTCTTCAGTTAGGGAGGGCAAAAGCAGCGAGGAAGAGAAATGGCCACCCTCCTCTAATAAATCTAGACGTGATACGGTTGAAGTCTTTAACACTTCACTCCCCTACGGCAGTATCTTCTATGGGACTACTGTTACCTGAACGAAGTGGTGACAACGTGTCGATTCCTGTCGCACTGACATTGGGTGATGGTGGCGAGCGCCAAGAATAGTGTCACAGTGAACTAAAAGGCTTTTCGTCACAGGCGATTAAGGAAGTGTGAACAAGGGCTGGCGATATCATCGTGTTAAATTTGTTACAAAAACTACCACTCCACGAACACATGAATGCTTTCATACAAGTTCCCTGCAAGAGGTGCAAGTTCCCTGCAAGAGGTACAAGTTCCCTGCAAGAGGTACAAGTTCCCTGCAAGAGGTACAAGTTCCCTACAAGAGGTACAAGTTCCCTGCAAGAGGTGCAAGTTCCCTGCAAGAGGAACAAGCTCCAGTCGTGGCTCTATGCTCAATAATGAGTGAAAAGAAGATGGTGATGGAAGGGATAGTCATCAAGGAGAAACAAGGTCAAGCACGAGATTATAACATCAGAGAACATCGTCACGGCAGCCATTTGTCTTCTGCCAGCAAAGGCAGAAACTGACATCCTGCTGGCCAGTTAGACAGAGTTATCTTCCATGAGTCGCCTGATTTATCTAGTTCTCGCTTATTGCAAGATCCCGCCTCCTATATTCCCCAGATAAGAGATTTGACTTTAAGTTCTGAGGTACCTCTACAACTAATTGACATATTGCTTGGTTAGATTTAATGCAGTGAACAAACCAGGGGGTAGGTAAAAAAGGCAGGGCCTTTCTAAGCTTTGACCAAGAGTTTATTCTCTCACACTGGGCTACTCACAACACTGGTGGTACCGGAAAATATTTTGACGAATATTTAATTAAACGAAAATTGGGTGACATGTGGATATAGAAACTATTATTCAGGTGATGTATGAATGCCAGAAGTATGAGAAGCCCTGTTTTACAAGGTTGTCTGAACAAAAGTTGTAATATTGTTTGGCTGTCAAAGATAATGAAAAAATGTGGATGAGTGCGTCAATGTGTGAATGAGAGAATAAATAAATATTATACACATAAAGGTCACGTGTTTGAGGTGCTCGTGAAAAGTAAATAACCAGAAAACTAGACAACAGAAAAACAACAGAAGTGAGTGGCTTACCAGAGAATCGAACCAAGTACGTTCCGAACGGCATCCCTGCCTAGCTACAGAAGCGAATCACACTATCCTCCCTGCCAGGTAGGCACCACAATGTGAATGAGAGAGTGTACCAAGAGGTTTACGTGTGTCAGTGAGAGTGTGGGTAAACGCGTATGCAAATTGAGCGTGTGCTTCAGGAGAAATAGTATCTATCTATCTATCTATCTGTCTGTATATCTATTATCTGTCTTTCTACCTATCTTTGACACAGACAGGGAGAGAGTTAGAGAGAGGCAGACATACAAAAGAAACAGAGGGATATTGTTTTAAAACAAATGATGTCAGTGCAAGAAGACAACAACTGCTGTCTCAGGCTTGGTAAGGTGCGACTTTGCCGGCGTCGTGTACAGGGCTGGCAACATCGTTATGTAAAACAACTGTTATAGTATCAACTGTTATAGTATCAACTGTTATAGTATCAACTGTTATAGTATCAACTGTTGCCAAGTTCTTTGGCAAAGGTTACTACAATGAGGCCAACTTCAGTCTTGGCCTTCATGCTATTTCACCATCCGAGCTAACGGTTTTACTAAGCGAGCTAACCGGATCTACCAACCGAGCTAACCGTTTCTACCAAAAGAGTTAACTGGATCTACCAACCGAGCTATCCGGCTCTACCAACTGAGGAAACTGGTCCTACAACCGACTTAACCAATTCTACCAACTGAACTAACCGGGGTGTGATGCTAACCTCCGTTTGTGTTTTGATTTATAGCGAGATGTTGAAGACAGACCGAATCTTCCTTGACTAGCGCTTACGCAGGTCTTTTAATCTGTAAGAAAAGTAATAGAAAAACAGCAACGTCGTTTGAAAAGCTTATCTGGAACTCGAGACATCAAAGGGCTAAACAACACTGGAGCCTGCTGTAGAGTCCGTTGTTGGTAGCGCTATGAGAGCCATGTGTATCTTGTTATCCCGCCAATGCCAGACTTCTCTGCTGCCAGCGGTCCACTTTAAGTCACAGAGATATATGATAAGCCATTTAAACTGACTCAAACATTTAGAAACTATTTACAGCTTTGTCTGCAGCAGTGGTTCTCAAGGTTTTTACTACCACGACCCAAATTTCACAGTTGATAAACCTGGCGACCAATGTACAAAAACTGATATTATCATCACCCTTCAGCTCACCATGAGGCCACGGGTCTTCAACAAATGTAAACCAAGTCTTAATGTCCCATGCCACCAGCGCAAGATCTTCCCAATGTCTTCCTCATACCACACATGTCGTTCTTCAGTTCTCATCCCCATGTGCTGTTTATTGTCTCCTTTACCTGTTATACCCTGCGATTCCAGAACAAAGACTGGCTGTTAATGCTATTGTTGTTCTTACTGTTGATCACAATCGATCATTGCACTTCGGGCAAATACATAGGTGCTCAGTCTTCCTTAGCAAATGTCGAAGGGTGTAAAAGCTACATATTCATGTAACGCGCTGGTTGTATACACGACGGTTGTATACACGACGGTATACACGACGGTTGTATACACGACGGTTGTATACACGACAGATGCATCCTCTCATACGTCCATCCCGGCAAGTGTTACACTTCTCGTCCAATTGCAAGTCTTAGCCTTATTGATTTATCTAAAGCAGTGTCGTTCTCTGACAGGCGATCATCAATTGTCCTTAGTATTTCTCCATTTTTTCACATCCAGTGTCCCCAATATGGATGCTCTCGAAACTAGCCTGCCAGCTCTCTCGATGCCGCGTACCTCTGCATGACCAAGACAGCAAATCCACACCCGTTCTAGGGGATACAAGGTTTTTATGGATGTTTTCTATTCATGCTTTAGCCTTCCATTTTAGACCTTCCGAAGAATAAGAACTAAAAGTCTGATACAAGAACTGAAAGTCTGACACAAGAACTGAAAGTCTGTCACAAGAACTGAAAGTCTGACACAAGAACTGTCCTGGTTGAGTGAGTTTCAGACATCCATATCAGGGCTGCAGTAATTGCCTTTATCTTCATTCTCATGCTGGAGGTTGTTGCTCTCTTCAGCGATGATCATGCCGTTTATGCTATCTATCAACAGGTTTTCTCAGTATGTGTCCTATCCAACTTCAGCGGCTTCTTTTCATCTCTTGTTCCACTGACATTTATATAGTTCTGACACAACGGACAAGTAAAAGTTAATTATAGGAATTTAGTAAAAGACATGCTGCTTAAAACTACGAGTAAGGCAAACCCATCTCAATGTTCATTCGACCAAATTTTGGATCTCGGTCCGTAAGTTGAGAATCATTGCTCTAGAGGCAGATCGCCGACTTAGCAGGAGTTTTTTTTTCCCCGTGCAGGTACAAGAGACAAGTTTCATTATCAAACTCGCGTAACTGATATTTCTTAAGTTATCTTCCCAGGCCAAAGCTTAAGTGAGACGCAAATGTAAGTAAATATACAGTCTTTGGGTATTCCGAATATGGCTTTCACACATCATTTATTTACTTTTTTAACTTGTTGGGACTTTAAAGGTCTTTGGTGTTAGACAACATTCGTTAATCTAAGCTGCAACTGTTTGCTCAGCCTTTATTTTGTAGGCGTATATACCCAGAATGCAAATCGAGAAACATCCTTAGAAGATGTGAGATCATACATATATCTTGGCAGCAATGATATATTTGATAATGACAGCAATAGATAGGCAAAGTTGGAAGGACAGATAATGATATCAACATTTTAAAAAAAAGGTTCTCCGTTAGCAGAAACTGCTGTAGGGTGGTGAAGTGTTAGAGCCTTTACTGTACCATAGATGAGTGACCAGTTCCATTTCTCGCTGCCTTTGCCTTCCCTAACTCATAAGCAGATTTACAGCTGGGTAGATTGATCCTGGATCCTGACCACTGTGCCGCGAGTGGAAAGTGCTGTAACCACATAGCCGATCGGAATCTAGATATTAAAGTAAGAATGCATATTGCAATAGGAGCTTGCACTGCACTGAAAAATGTATGGAACACAAAAATCCCAATCTCACGTGTCAAGGAAGTAAAGAATAATAGCAGAAACAATAACAAAGAAGTTACAGAGTTCCATAACTGGGTGCTTGCATACAATAGAAGGAATAAAATGGTATTACAAGATGACCAATGATGTCACAAAGACAAGAACCACACACTTCCCTGTTCAATAAGAGGTGAGGGGAACACGCTGCCGTTGGATAGGGCACATACTTAGGAAACTAGCCTGATATCATTACAAGACAGTCCTTGTTCTGGAACTAACAGGATGTAGAAATAGACGAATTTAAAAAAAAACGTTAAAATAACATACATGAAATAGATTAATTACAAACACGGAACAATTTTCAACAGATGGTACAAGATATGAGGTCTTGGCCTGAATTTGTTGAAGGTATGTGCTGCCCAGGACGCTAAAGAGCACTGCATTGAATGATTGAATGATTTAATGAATGAATGAACTGAGCTGATACTGTTCCTTACCAAGATGAGATCAGGTAATAGTTTTCAGACTTTGAACCGGTCATAGCAGACAAGGATATCTTCTATTCAATAAATTAAAAACCATGCAGATAGAGATAAATATGTGCATGTTTTCTTGGGAGATGCATCCCCTCGTATCTACGGAGGTACCCTCGGGGGTACGGATATCACCGGGTTGAGAACCATCGGAAAAGACAACACTGTTCAGACATTGTTTACCTTAGAGATGACATCGAACTACCGAAAACTAAGTCGCTTCCGTTATTTCATTACATAATGTCGTAAACTCTACGCGCGATTAAAATTCATGGTTCATTGATGATTAACTACATTTATACTATGTTGTTTTTCACTATACGAGGTCCAGCATCGAGAGGTGGGGGTGACCAGTTTCCTGCCTTGCTGCCTTTTCTTTCCATAACTCAAGTCAGGTACCGATTTACAGCCTGGTGGACTGAAGCGTGTCAATACCGTGAATCGAACCCGGCACCTGTGCCGTGAGAGACCAACGCTCTAACCACTCTGCCAGTCGACCTGCCTAATCAAATAAATTCGTCAACTGTATCAGATAGGAACGGCCATATTTTCTTTGTAAAGCTCATCATCAACGCTTAAAATTACACACAGGCACACACACACACACACTTATATATGGTAGTTCCTTAGAGAGCGCAGTGTTACTAAAGTAGATCGCAAATGCTTCTGGGTTGCCGACCCCTGCTGTAAAATTACTTCTTCTTTGGATTCAGTTTGCAGTCATGCTACATGCCAGGTGCGGGGGTGGAGGGTAGGGGGGCAAATATCAGACACAACAGACACAATCAGGTCTGTACTTAAATATAGCATGTCAGTCTGGGCCAAGGCACCAAAAAGAAACACAGAACGTCTAACAAAAGTGCAAAATGCAGGCCTTAGACATATCACATAAGTGATGGAAAGATGTCAAACAAATTGACACATAACACACCACTACAAGAGCACGTAACTGCTTGGTGCAGGCCTTCTTCAAGGGGACCAACTGTGGCGGTGGCTTCATGGTTTGTAAACAGCGCAAAGGAAAATGAAGATGATGATAAATACGGAAAAAAATGTACCGCGTACAAAAGTTAGAGGACATAGCAATATCACTTCCGTCGTTGTAGGACATAGCAGTATCACTTCCGTCGTTGTAGGACATAGCAGTATCACTTCCGTCGTTGTAGGACATAGCAATATCACTTCCGTCGTTGTAGGACATAGCAATATCACTTCCGTCGTTGTAGGACATAGCAGTATCACTTCCGTCGTTGTAGGACATAGCAGTATCACTTCCGTCGTTGTAGGACATAGCAATATCACTTCCGTCGTTGTAGGACATAGCAATATCACTTCCGTCGTTGTAGGACATAGCAATATCACTTCCGTCGTTGTAGGACATAGCAATATCACTTCCGTCGTTGTAGGACATAGCAATATCACTTCCGTCGTTGTAGGACATAGCAATATCACTTCCGTCGTTGTAGGACATAGCAATATCACTTCCGTCGTTGTAGGACATAGCAATATCACTTCCGTCGTTGTAGGACATAGCAATATCACTTCCGTCGTTGTAGGACATAGCAATATCACTTCCGTCGTTGTAGGACATAGCAATATCACTTCCGTCGTTGTAGGACATAGCAATATCACTTCCGTCGTTGTAGGACAAAGCAATATCACTTCCGTCGTTGTACATGACTGACATCCCTTGAATCTCATCACTCCCTTAATTCCAGTGCCCTCTCAGTTCATGTCAGTGCTGCAGAGAGCGAGAGAGAGAGTGAGAGAGTGAGAGAAATGGACAGAGACAACGGTAAAATACTCAAAAGATAACATTTAAGGATAAAAACATAATGCGTAGGCTGCTGATGTACATGATCGCCTAGACCGCGGGTCATCACCCTCCATAAAATTGACTTGCTAGACAGGAGGGGAACGGCGGATCAAAAGAAAAAAAATATGACTGGAAAGGCTAAGGAGACGCAATGGGGGGGGATGGAGGAAAGTAAAAATTCACGTCCCCCAAATTGACACGAGGTACGGAATTGGACGTTTTGCGATACCAAGCCTTGATTTGAATTGAGCGGCAGAACGCGGATGGTAGGAAAATTACAAAAATTTAAAAAGTAATTTTTCTTAATATTAATGTTAGGAATATAAAAATTAGCTGGCCGGATGGCCTATTCTGAGCAATGAAATAATATGATCTTAATTTTACAAACGGATAGATAATATTGAAGATAATGACAAAAGACAGTGTAGTTTACATCATCGACAGACTGCCTTGAATAAAAAGTGTCGTTATTTGCACACAAAACACGACCTTGGGGACGCAGGTGTTCAAAGTTACTTATTATGGAGGAGAGGGTTTTTGAGCGGTAGCTGTGTCTAAATATAACTTTTTACGACAAAATTTTAAGGGGAGAGAAAGGTTGCTTCAAAAATCAAGCACATTTTTTTTTAGAAACACAAGTAGAGACGGACAGACTAACAGATAACCATCCATACTTGACTGAAGCATGACTGAAATGACTTTAGTGTAGAAATTTGAAATTTAAAGTACAACTAGGCAGTGATTGGCCACAGACAATCATATCATTAGCGCTCAGACGCGAAAGTGGGGTCATTCTTCAATAATTGTTCAGTGTTAGACACAGATTTTAAAGTGTGGTGTTTTCCCATATGAAAGACAGTGAATAAATTTAGGGACGCCATACTATAGCCAGCAGCTCAGCTGAGTTTTGCTAGCACTTCTGTGTTAATTATTCATAATCTGGTAAGATTGAAATTATTTCTTTATATATTTTGAATATTGTTTCATGTTCGAGTGATTTGATACTGCCATATCAAATCTAGCCTTACAAACAAGTAGGGATTTTGCTCTAGACCCCCCGCCCAAGTCAGGGTCTAGGGACCAACAAGGTACATAAACTACAGCAAGGATTATGCAAGATAGATCAAGCGTTGAAACAGGTTACCTATCTTCTTTTAGGGCCGACAACTAATAAATATTTTTCAGAATCTATGGTCTGGGAGGATCTGTCTGATGTAGGCCCACCATGGTAACTGTGCTGTTTGGTCAGAGAGATCTGACCTGTCTGTATGATGTGGTTGTTGTGTCAGTGTTGTGTCCAGACGTGGGTAGAGAATAGATTTTGACACATGGCCCATACTTTGATTGCAGAGCTGTGAGTTTCTATCGACAACAAAGCAGAGTCTATTCGGTGGGTGACTGTACTCGAGTGTATCTGTGCAGTTCTTGTGACAGAGACCACCATTATTGCCCGCCAGCACGGAGAGGTGGGACCGCAAGTTTTCAGCACCAGAGCTACAAAAAGATGAGTGAGCCTCTGGTCTGCTGGACATTCACCAACTATTGGTAGTGACTAATATCCCCGTAAAAATTCCCACCATTTTCTGGACATTGTGTAGTCAATATAGACAGGTGTGATGAGGCCACCCCAACAGCACAAACAGTAAATATCCTCCCAAAGAGATGACTACTCGAACTTTTTTTAATAAAACTAACTAGTCTAGTACTTAAATAGGTACGCTCTTGCATTTATTATGTAACATTCCATGCATTTTTTTTCATAAATTTTCAATCCTTCTTTTAAAACAAGTTCTGGTCACATAAAACTTGATCCAGAACCAATAAATGTAATATAATTATATCAAAAACTTTATACACGTGAGTTAGTTCAGTGTATTTTAACACTTGTTAATCTTATTAGTCTTCTTAAATGTCTGTGGGTGTATTTATAACTAACACACCACATTACACATCATTACCCTAGACACTTTACGTAGCCACATTCATTAAGAAAAAAAAAAAAATTAAGTGTGAGGTCGTAGTGGTAGCAAGAAAGGCCTTCTGATAATTCTCAACTACATTTTATCTCAGGAGCCTTCACAGCTGGCCTCATACAATTTACATGTAGTACCATCATCATCATACAATACCATCAATACCACTACATAAATTGGGGTCTTGTCCAGGGATAATTAGCCCAACAGTAAAATTAGGATCTCCTGGTGGGAGAAATAAAAGTAGGGAAATAAATTGTAAAATTTCCTTTAAAATTAAAAGTGTCCCTGCAGATAAAAGTTGGTGAATCTTCACAGCCAGTAATAATTAATTAGTTAACTGGTTAGTTAGAATTAGTTAGACTATAGTCATATAGTAATTAGAAGTACTTAGTGTATTTACTGGTTAGAGATTTATCTTGTATATTATTATATTGTCCAAAAAGTATGGCAGAGCTAGCAAAGTTTAGATCAGCTGCTGTGCTCACTGCGAAGGAGATGGGGATGGATGGTCAAATTTTAATTCAATACGTAACGACTGAATGTGATAAATATATTGAAAGGGAAGATAGAAAGGTAGCTGAAGAGAAGAGGTTACAAATTGAGGCTGAGAGAGAAATTAAGAGGCTGCAGATTGAGGCAGAAGAAAAAAGGCTGACTGCCGAAAGGGAGGCAGAAGAAAAACGACAGCAAAGGGAGGCAGAAGAAAAACGACAGCAAAGGGAGGCAGAAGAAAAACGACAGCAAAGGGAGGCAGAAGAAAAACGACAGCAAAGGGAGGCAGAAGAAAAAAGGTTGACTGCCGAAAGGGAGGCAGAAGATAGAAGGTTGCAGAGGGAGCACGAATTACGACTAAGGGAGCTGGAATTACAAGGCCCGGCCCCTGAAAATGGTGCCAGCCCTTTTGCCTCAGATGCTACGCCCAGTATGGGAGCCTCAAACTCAGCTATGGGGTTTCATTTAGACCATTTTGTTGAAAAAGACGATGACATAGAGGGGTACCTAGGACGTTTTGAGTTATTAGCTACTACATATGGGTTAGAGAGAGAGAGGTGGAGCTTAAAGCTATCACAGGGATTGAGGGGTACTTCTTACGAAGTATTTGCCAAAATGAACAGGGAAGACCAAGACAATTATGACATGTTAAAGCAGGCTTTGTTATTAAGGTACGAAAAGAATGGTGAATTTTATCGTAAGAAATTCAGAAATGCCAAACTGTTGTCTGGGGAGACATACCACCAATTTTCTGCCAGAATAGAAACCTATTTGGAGAAATGGACGGCTCTGGGGAAGACCCAAGATCTTAAAGAAATGATCATGATTGAGCAATTGAGAGAGTCCATGGCTCCAGACATGAGAAAATTTCTCATGGAACAGGGTGCAGAGAAGTTGGGGGAAATTTTAAATGTTGCTGAGAGGTATCAGGCAGCTCAGGCAGAGGTAAGTGGTGCTAAGAAGAAGCACATAGACAATTTTAAAGCTCCACAGCAATTTAATAAATTTGATAATAGAGAGCAGGGAAATAAGGGTAGGACAAACTTTGAGCGGCAAAGAAATGACTATCGCGACAGAAACTCACAGTTCAATGACCAAAAGTTCAATGAAAGAAAACCGTTGAACCAAGGAAAAAGATGGTGCAAATGGTGCAAGAAGGATAACCATAACACCGAATTTTGTAGAAGGAAACCTTCAAACATTGCTGCAATGAAGTCGGGGACGCAAAGAGTAAAGGTTAATCCTAAGGGACAACAGGAACCTTATCACCCCCCAGTTTGTGAGGATGTTATTTGTAATGGGGTCACCATAAGGTGCCTTTATGATACAGGTTTGGATTATGATTCAGTTGTGAAGTCTAGCCTAGTGGACCCAAGTCAGTATACCACAGAAACAGTGGAAATACAAGGGGCGACTAAGGACATACCACTCATGACACTTCCCATCGCAAGGATAACGGTGAAAACTCGCTATGTGGAAGGAGAAATCAGAGCAGCAGTGATAGATGAACCAATCTACCCTCTGATATTGGGGTGTAGATACGTCTTCTTGGGGAATCCCGAGAAACCTGTGATCATGGCGACAGTGCAGACCAGGTCACAGAAGAAGGAGGAAGAAGGTGAACCTATAAATGCTCATCCAGAGGAGATGAGGAAGGCGCAGGCTGAGGATAGGACACTCCAGCCATGTTTTAAAAAATTACCCAAATGCCACACACCTCCGAGCAAGGGGGAATATTTCATGAAGAACAAACTCTTATACAGGAAGGCCGGAACTGGAACAAATGGTCACAACCAGCTGGTTCTTCCCATTTCATATAGAGATAAAGTGATGGAACTCGGACATGCGATTCCCTTCAGTGGTCACATGGGGATCAGCGCCACCGGACAGCGTATAGCTTGTCATTACTTCTGGCCAGGGATAACGGAGGATATAAAAAGATATGTCAAATCCTGCCCAGAATGTCAAAGGGTAGCTCCAAAGCACTGGACTGCTCCTGCAACTCTAAGGGAAATGCCCATAGTGGGAACACCTTTTGAGAGGGTTGCAGTGGATATTGTAGGACCTCTCACTCGGACCAAGAGGAGGAACAGTTACATCCTTACTCTGGTGGACACTTGTTCTATGTGGGGAGAGGCGGTAGCCCTGCCATCAATTGATTCAAAACATGTAGCAGAGGCACTACTTACAATATTTACCCGATTAGGATTCCCGCATCAAATCTTGACGGATAATGGTTCTCAGTTCAAGGGGAAACTAACGGAAGAAGTTTTTAAGCTATTTCAAGCCAGGCACTTTCATTGTAGTCCGTACCATCCACAAGGGAACGGCCAAGTAGAGAGGTTCAATGGGACTCTCATTTCTATCCTGAGAAAGCTGGCACACGAAAAACCGGATCTGTGGGATCAATTCCTGCCCGCCGCATTGTTTGCGTACCGGGAGGTACCACATAGTTCAACCGGGATGGCTCCCGCAACTCTGCTATTTGGGAGGCCAATAAAAGGGCCTTTAGAAGCTCTATTAAGGACCTGGACAGATGAGAAGGCGGAAGAGACTGTTACCTCATCGTATCAATACGTGAACGAACTGACCACTCGTTTGAAAGCTGGATGGAAACTGGCAAATGATAATTTGAAACAAGCCAGGAAGAAACATGCAGCATACTTTAATAGGAAGGCAAAGGACAGGGAACTGGCAGTCGGAGAGAAGGTGCTGCTTTTACTACCCGGAAGCCAGAATAAATTACAAATTGGTTGGCAAGGTCCATATACGGTTCTAGAGAAGGTGTCTAGAACAAACTATAAAATTGACAAAAAGGGGAAGGAAAAAGTTTATCATGTAAACCTGTTAAAGAAGTATCTGGACAGACCACTCCAGGAAAGCACCCCCTTATTGACCTTAGCTATTGCAACCCAGATGCAAAAGGAACCACTCACCTCACATGAATACCCATTACATCCTTGTGAAACAGCAGCACAGGTAAAAGTCAGTAAGCACCTGACTAAAAACCAGAGGGAGAGAGTTCAAAAGGTTCTGGAGGAACATACAGATGTATTAACAGATAAACCAGGCCATACAAATTTGCTACAGTATGACATGAAACTGGTAGACTCAAACCCAATCTGTATGAGAGCCTATTCTATTCCGTTCGCGAAGGAGAAGGCATTAAAGGAAGAAATAGATTATTTATTGAAGGAGGGGATTATTTCGCACAGTGAATCATCTTTTAGTTCTAGTGTCGTTTTGTTGAGGAAACCGTCTGGGGAACACAGACTGTGCATAGATTACAGGAAACTGAATGCTGTCACAGAAGGACAAGTGGATCCATTACCAGACACAAAACAGCTATTTGCCAGACTGAACAAGGCAAAATACTTTTCAAAGGTGGATCTTAGTAAAGGCTATTACCAGATCCCAGTGAAGCCTGAAGTGAGACCTTATTTGGCTTTTAGCACTTCGGATGGACATTATGAATTCAATATGCTACCATTCGGACTGAAAAATGCTCCGAGTGTGTTTTCAAGGATGATGCGAAAATTGTTGGACCCCCTGAATAACCCATGTATCACAAATTTCATGGATGATATTCTCGTCGCCACCGAGACCTTTGAAGAACACATTGAAGCTCTGGAGATGTTGTTTGATAGACTTCGGGAGGCGAACTTAACTGCTAGGCCAACAAAATGTTGTATTGGATGCAAAGAGTTGGAATTCTTGGGACACACTGTATATCAGGGTAATATGACCCCTGATCCTAAGAACTTGGAAAAACTGCAGAGAGCACCTAGGCCGCAAACAAAAAAAGACGTGCGATCATTTGTGTCGTTATGCGGATTTTATCAGAAATACATCAAGAATTTTAACGCTATTTGTGCTCCTCTGACTGATCTGACTCGCAAGGGACTTCCAGATAAAATTATTTGGACTGCACAATGTGAACTAGCGTTCCAAGAGTTAAAGGAAAAACTCACTAGCAAGCCTATTCTCAAACTGCCTGATTTGACACAGGACTTTGTCTTAAGAACCGATGCAAGTAATGTGGGACTCGGAGGGGCTTTGTTGCAAAGATCATCTTCACCTGATGGGGAACTGAAACCAGTCGCTTATGCAAGCCGTAAATTGAATAAGGCGGAACAAGGATACTCCACAAGCGAAAAAGAATGTTTAGCATTAATCTGGGCAATAAAGAAGTTTCAAATCTATCTGTATGGTAGGACTTTTGTGGTGGAGACGGATCATCAGCCTCTCGTGTTCTTGTCTCAGGCTAAGCATGAAAACGCAAGATTGCTGAGGTGGTCTTTATTGCTTCAACCTTATCAGTTCAGTATCCAATATATCCCAGGCAAATTGAATGTCGGTGCAGATTTCCTCAGTCGGCACCCCTGTGATCAAAATTAGAGTAGTGGCAGACGTGAGGAGTAATTTTACCTATGTGTATCGCTGGTTTTGGAACTTGCCATAGGCATGTTTTCAAGTGGGGAGATGTGTAGTGAAATTGACAGAGATACAACGGTAAAATACTCAAAAGATAACATTTAAGGATAAAAACATAATGCGTAGGCTGCTGATGTACATGATCGCCTAGACCGCGGGTCATCACCCTCCATAAAATTGACTTGCTAGACAGGAGGGGAACGGCGGATCAAAAGAAAAAAAATATGACTGGAAAGGCTAAGGAGACGCAATGGGGGGGGGCGGGAGGAAAGTAAAAATTCACGTCCCCCAAATTGACACGAGGTACGGAATTGGACGTTTTGCGATACCAAGCCTTGATTTGAATTGAGCGGCAGAACGCGGATGGTAGGAAAATTACAAAAATTTAAAAAGTAATTTTTCTTAATATTAATGTTAGTAATATAAAAATTAGCTGGCCGGATGGCCTATTCTGAGCAATGAAATAATATGATCTTAATTTTACAAACGGATAGATAATATTGAAGATAATGACAAAAGACAGTGTAGTTTACATCATCGACAGACTGCCTTGAATAAAAAGTGTCGTTATTTGCACACAAAACACGACCTTGGGGACGCAGGTGTTCAAAGTTACTTATTATGGAGGAGAGGGTTTTTTGAGCGGTAGCTGTGTCTAAATATAACTTTTTACGACAAAATTTTAAGGGGAGAGAAAGGTTGCTTCAAAAATCAAGCACATTTTTTTTTAGAAACACAAGTAGAGACGGACAGACTAACAGATAACCATCCATACTTGACTGAAGCATGACTGAAATGACTTTAGTGTAGAAATTTGAAATTTAAAGTACAACTAGGCAGTGATTGGCCACAGACAATCATATCATTAGCGCTCAGACGCGAAAGTGGGGTCATTCTTCAATAATTGTTCAGTGTTAGACACAGATTTTAAAGTGTGGTGTTTTCCCATATGAAAGACAGTGAATAAATTTAGGGACGCCATACTATAGCCAGCAGCTCAGCTGAGTTTTGCTAGCACTTCTGTGTTAATTATTCATAATCTGGTAAGATTGAAATTATTTCTTTATATATTTTGAATATTGTTTCATGTTCGAGTGATTTGATACTGCCATATCATAATCTAGCCTTACAAACAAGTAGGGATTTTGCTCTAGACCCCCCGCCCAAGTCAGGGTCTAGGGACCAACAAGGTACATAAACTACAGCAAGGATTATGCAAGATAGATCAAGCGTTGAAACAGGTTACCTATCTTCTTTTAGGGCCGACAACTAATAAATATTTTTCAGAATCTATGGTCTGGGAGGATCTGTCTGATGTAGGCCCACCATGGTAACTGTGCTGTTTGGTCAGAGAGATCTGACCTGTCTGTATGATGTGGTTGTTGTGTCAGTGTTGTGTCCAGACGTGGGTAGAGAATAGATTTTGACACATGGCCCATACTTTGATTGCAGAGCTGTGAGTTTCTATCGACAACAAAGCAGAGTCTATTCGGTGGGTGACTGTACTCGAGTGTATCTGTGCAGTTCTTGTGACAGAGACCACCATTATTGCCCGCCAGCACGGAGAGGTGGGACCGCAAGTTTTCAGCACCAGAGCTACAAAAAGATGAGTGAGCCTCTGGTCTGCTGGACATTCACCAACTATTGGTAGTGACTAATATCCCCGTAAAAATTCCCACCATTTTCTGGACATTGTGTAGTCAATATAGACAGGTGTGATGAGGCCACCCCAACAGCACAAACAGTAAATATCCTCCCAAAGAGATGACTACTCGAACTTTTTTTTAATAAAACTAACTAGTCTAGTACTTAAATAGGTACGCTCTTGCATTTATTATGTAACATTCCATGCATTTTTTTTCATAAATTTTCAATCCTTCTTTTAAAACAAGTTCTGGTCACATAAAACTTGATCCAGAACCAATAAATGTAATATAATTATATCAAAAACTTTATACACGTGAGTTAGTTCAGTGTATTTTAACACTTGTTAATCTTATTAGTCTTCTTAAATGTCTGTGGGTGTATTTATAACTAACACACCACATTACACATCATTACCCTAGACACTTTACGTAGCCACATTCATTAAGAAAAAAAAAATTAAGTGTGAGGTCGTAGTGGTAGCAAGAAAGGCCTTCTGATAATTCTCAACTACATTTTATCTCAGGAGCCTTCACAGCTGGCCTCATACAATTTACATGTAGTACCATCATCATCATACAATACCATCAATACCACTACAGGGTGAGAGAGAGGAGTGGACCACACCGAAATGAGGCAAGGAGAAAATACGAAACACAGCACTAACAAGCCGACATTTGCTCATGGCCTTGGTAAACAGCTGATATGTCTAAATGTGAGCATAGTCTGACTCACTCTTTGTTGACAGTTTACGAAGGTGGCTACCGAGTGACAGCCCAAATAATTTAGGGCGGACACCGCGTGTCAATTTTGTATTGGTAAAAAATCTAACAGCGATCAAATATAATTTTTGGTATTTTCGACCCTGTGACCAAGTTTTGTGTGACCAGTCAAATCAGTTCATGGAAGACCATGATCCTTAGCATAAAATTCTCAATTAAGAGATAAAAAGGTTGTCCGATAGCAAATACTGCCGTAGGGTAATGAAATATTAGAGACTTTACTATATTAGGTTTCATTTTTTTGAAGTAGGGTAACATGTTCCCTACCACTTTATCTTCTCTAACTCTAATAGTTTATACTGATAAAAACTTACTTAATTCTGGTAATTCCATTGTTAATACTGTAATAGCATAGTTAATACTAGTAATAAAATAGTTAAAATTGATGTTAAAATTGTTAATACTGGTTTAAAATAGTTAATACTTGTAATAAAATAGTTAATTCTGGTAATAAAATAGTTAATACTGGTAATAAAACAGTTAATACTGGTAATAAAATAGTTAATACTGCTAATAAAATAGTTAATACTGCTAATAAAAGCGTAAATACTGGTAATAAAATAGGTAATACTGGTAAAAAAAAACAGTTAATACTGGTAATAACAGTTAATACTGGTCATAACATAGTTACTGCTAGTAATAAAATAGTTCATATTGATGTTAAAATGGTGCTTAAGTTAATATGTAATCAACTACTATTTTTGACCTGTTGTAATTTATTTCATTTACAACACAGATATTAGTAATCTGTCTGTCTTTGTCCTGAACAAAATCAAATTATGTTTCGTCAGTTGTATCTCACAGCTAACATAAGGATCGTTATGTGCCATCAGTTTTACCTTCAATTATAAAGTCAGAGCTGAAACCATATGTGTAATGTATGGCTTTAAACAGGGTACCCTTTGCCAAAGTCTGTTATATTTTGACAAAGTACTATAATATAACCAACGGACCTTGTCATTAGGTTGAACAGTGCGCAGCTCGTCAGAACGAGACAAAACGCCTGAACAAAATAAACTACATTCTATAAAAACAAAGCCTGCTACATCGGTTATGGGACGACACAAAATCGATACCTTATCGGAATATTCAACATAGCGAAGAAGAAATTGGCCTTATATGTGGTTAAAATACAGTCCTTCAGATGGTTGTGTTTTATGACACAAATATGAGAAATGCTATATCTCCTCTGCTATAATCGTAGACCTTGTAGTTTGGATGAGTTAACTACATTTCTTCTGATTCTGCTTCCAACGCTTTCAAACATTCGCTTAAATCATTTAAAGAAAGCAGTGGTCAGTCTGAGGTTGATGGTATCTTCAAAGAGTTTGTCCTAGAAATGTACAGGTGTCAGCCATATGTGCTTTCTTTGTTCCTCATAAGTTGGGGACTTTCGTAGCAGATGTTTAGCGGCCTTTTAAACGGTGTCACAATTATACTTTTAGTAGTTCCTATCTTTAGCTTGTTGAATAGATAGTGACTCAGTCTACTGTAGTCTGTGCGGAGTCTGAAGATTACTTGTTCACTACTGTTGTGGTGACTCAGTCTATTGTAGTCTGTGCGGAGTCTGAAGATTACTTGTTCACTTCTGTTGAGTTGGTAATATGTTTTTTTTTCCCTCCTTGTGGCATGGTCCTGCTTTCCACTCGTTGTTATATCTGCTTCCGATAAAGCTCCTTGCCTATTCATAAAATTATGCTTGTATCAGGCTGCGGTAGTTTTCCATCATCTGTTGTTAATGTGTCAGCCTCTTTATTCCCAGGGATATTACATTGAGATTGAATCCACTGTTTCACAACACTTTTAAATCGCTGGCTTAGTTTACAGCGTGTTGCTCTTAGTTACCAATTACATTAGCCAGTAGTGATCTGCAATAAAGCGCGACGCGAAAATGTAAATTCATCCTCCTTGTTCATCCTCCTTATAGACATATTCATCAACGACCTGCCACTACATCTAAAATATTCAACTTGTGACCTCTTTGCAGATGATTGTACTATCTACGCTAGTGACAATGACTGCGTGGCACTTGAAATGACTCTTCAAAGCGATGTAGACAATCTAACAAAATGGAGTAATATGAATCGTGTGCCAGTAAACACAGCAAAAACGAAATCTATGTTGATTACCACCATACAGAAACTCCTAAACTGCACCAAAAGATCGCTACAGCTACACGCGTAATCAATACAAATTGAACATGTAACAGAACACAAAGTTCTAGGGATCACGATTGACCAGCACTTAACGTGAAACTCCCATGTACGGAATTTAATCAAACACTTAGCTCCAAAGAAGTACCAGCTAGCCAAAATAAAACACTTCTTAGACGCAGACACTAGACTATTGTTCTACACCTCACATATACAGACACATATAGATTACTGCTCTACACTATGGGATGGTTGCCCTGCTTCCACCTCAAAGAGACTGCACTCCCTGCATAAGAGAGCAGTACGTCTGATCACCGATAATCGCACGAACACGAAAAGAACCCAAAATACTGTCCCTAAAAAAAAACGTCTTCTCTACAACAAAGCCAAGCTGACTCACGCAATTCTATCTAACAATGCCCCGCCGTACCTACGATCATTGTTTCAAACCAGTAGAAGAGAGGGACAACAATTACATCAGTTACGTCTGCCCAAACCTAGGATCGACCTGTTCAAAAAAGAGTCTAGTCTACTCTGGAGCCTACTTATGGAACAGCCTTCCACTCCACCTAAAAAGCCTACCTATACAATATTCATTTAACAAAGCCCTTTTCAAACACTTCCTCAACACTGATATAGAAACAGCATTTGCCTGTCCACATGTCACCCATAGGTCAACATTTCTTTTCCTCTTCCGCTGTTTTTTTTTAAATTTTTGAAAATGTGAATAATTTGTTTTATATCCATGTAATATTATTATATAATGTAATGTATGTGAGAATGTACCCGCATATCACTGTACTTTAGAAATGTGAATGTTTTCGTTTGCTTAAATGGGATGATGTATATGAGAATAAGCAGATATACATTTTTTTTTAACTGCTCAAAGACTTTTCCTGCTACAGAAGTGAGTAAGAAAGTGTTATTATTATTATTTCATTTTCCACCAAGAATGTATGGATATAAGAGAGAATGTGTTTATGTAATTTTTGTATTGATGATTGATGACACATTCGGAAATACAGATTAATTGTAGACGTTTTGATCGCATGAGTTAGTGTCGGTATACAGAATTTATTTATTTTATTTATTTTATTTATTTATTGTTTTGTTTATTTTTTATTTTTTTTTATTTTTTTAAATTAATTAATTGATTGAATTTTTTTTTCCAATTACTATCTTGTTTGTTTAAAAAAACACCTACTCATTTTTTATTATGATTGCATACTGTAAATGAATGCTGTTATGTTAACTTTATTATGTTGCATGCCTTTAAATTAATGCTTAAAGTAACACGTGGGAATGAAAGGATATAGTATGCAAGATAAATGAGAGTGAAAGGGCAGAATGTTAGACGGGCCTGCGCGCCCAATTCTTAACCCTTCGAAAATAAAGTTCGTTCGTTCGTTCGTTGACACAAAACTGTAAATTCATCCTCCTTATAGCGCGACACAAAACTATAAATTCATCCTCCTTATAGCGCGACACAAAACTATAAATTCATTTTTATAGCGCGACACAAAACTATAAATTCATCCTCCTTATAGCGTGACACAAAACTGTAAATTCATCCTCCTTATAGCGCGACACAAAACTATAAATTCATTTTTATAGCGCGACACAAAACTATAAATTCATCCTCCTTATAGCGTGACACAAAACTGTAAATTCATCCTCCTTATAATGTGACACAAAACTATAAATTCATTTTTATAGCGCGACACAAAACTATAAATTCATCCTCCTTATAGTGTGACACAAAACTGTAAATTCATCCTCCTTATAGCGCGACACAAAACTATAAATTCATTTTTATAGCGCAACACAAAACTATAAATTCATCCTCCTTATAGCGCGACACAAAACTATAAAATAAATTCATCCTCCTTATAGCGCGACACAAAAACTAAAAAATAGCGCGACACAAAACTGTAAATTCATCCTCCTTATAGCGCGACACAAAACTATAAATTCATTTTTATAGCGCGACACAAAACTATAAATTCATCCTCCTTATAGCGCGGAAAAAAACTATAAATTCATCCTCCTTATAGTGCGACACAAAACTATAAATTCATTTTTATAGCGCGACACAAAACTGTAAATTCATCCTTATCCTTCCTTTAGCGCGACACAACAAAAAAAAACTGTAAATTCATCCTCCTTATAGCGCGACACAAAACTGTAAATTCATCCTCCTTATAAGCGCGACACAAAACTATAAAATCCTTATAGCGCGACACAAAAACTGTAAATTCATCCTCCTTATAGCGCGACACAAAACCAAAAATCCTTATAGCGCGAACAAAAACTTAAATTCATCCTCCTTATAGCGCGACACAAAACTATAAATTCATTTTTATAGCGCGACACAAAACTATAAATTCAATAGTGTGACACAAAACTGTAAATTCATCCTCCTTATAGCGCGACACAAAAAAAACATTTAAAATAGCGCGACACAAAATATAAATTCATCCTCCTTATTAGCGCGACACAAAACTGTAAAAAAAACGACACACACAAAACTGTAAATTCATCCTCCTTATAGTGTGACACAAAACTGTAAATTCGTCCTCCTTATAGCGCGACAGAAAACTATAAATTCATTTTTATAGCGCGACACAAAACTATAAATTCATCCTCCTTATAGTGCGACACAAAACTGTAAATTCATACTCCTTATAGCGCGACACAAAACTATAAATTCATTTTTATAGCGCGACACAAAACTATAAATTCATCCTCATTATAGCGCGACACAAAACTGTAAATTCATCCTCCTTATAGCGTGACACAAAACTATAAATTCATCCTCCTTATAGCGCGACACAAAACTATAAATTCATCCTCCTTATAGCGCGACACAAAACTATAAATTCATCCTCCTTATAGCGCGACACAAAGCTATAAATTCATTTTTATAGCGCGACACAAAACTGTAAATTCATCCTCCTTATAGCGTGACACAAAACTATAAATTCATCCTCCTTATAGCGCGACACAAAACTGTAAATTCATCCTCCTTATAGCGCGACACAAAACTGTAAATTCATCCTCCTTATAGCGTGACACAAAACTGTAAATTCATCCTCCTTATAGCGCGACACAAAATTATAAATTCATCCTCCTTATAGCGCGACACAAAATTATAAATTCATCCTTATAGCGCGACACAAAACTGTAAATTCATCCTCCTTATAGCGCGACACAAAACTGTAAATTCATCCTCCTTATAGCGCGACACAAAACTATAAATTCATCCTCCTTATAGCGCGAAACAAAACTGTAAATTCATCCTCCTTATAGCGCGACACAAAACTGTAAATTCATCCTCCTTATATCGCGACACAAAACTATAAATTCATCCTTATAGCGCGACACAAAACTGTAAATTCATCCTCCTTATAGCGCGACACAAAACTGTAAATTCATCCTCCTTATAGCGCGACACAAAACTATAAATTCATCCTCCTTATAGCGCGAAACAAAACTGTAAATTCATCCTCCTTATAGTGCGACACAAAACTGTAAATTCATCCTCCTTATATCGCGACACAAAACTATAAATTCATCCTTATAGCGCGACACAAAACTGTAAATTCATCCTCCTTATAGCGCGACACAAAATTATAAATTCATCCTTATAGCGCGACACAAAACTGTAAATTCATCCTCCTTATAGCGCGACACAAAACTGTAAATTCATCCTCCTTATAGCGCGACACAAAACTATAAATTCATTTTTATAGCGCAACACAAAACTATAAATTCATCCTCCTTATAGCGCGACACAAAACTGTAAATTCATCCTCCTTATAGCGCGACACAAAACTATAAATTCATTTTTATAGCGCGACACAAAACTATAAATTCATCCTCCTTATAGCGCGACACAAAACTGTAAATTCATCCTCCTTATAGCGCGACACAAAACTATAAATTCATTTTTATAGCGCGACACAAAACTGTAAATTCATCCTCCTTATAGCGCGACACAAAACTATAAATTCATTTTTATAGCGCGACACAAAACTATAAATTCATCGTCCTTATAGCGCGACACAAAACTATAAATTCATCCTCCTTATAGCGCGACACAAAACTATAAATTCATTTTTATAGCGCGACATAAAACTGTAAATTCATCCTCCTTATAGCGCGACACAAAACTGTAAATTCATCCTCCTTATAGCGCGACACAAAACTATAAATTCATTTTTATAGCGCGACACAAAACTATAAATTCATCCTCCTTATAGCGCGACACAAAACTATAAATTCATCCTCCTTATAGCGCGACACAAAACTATAAATTCATTTTTATAGCGCGACACAAAACTGTAAATTCATCCTCCTTATAGCGCGACACAAAACTGTAAATTCATCCTCCTTATAGCGCGACACAAAACTGTAAATTCATCCTCCTTATACCGCGACACAAAACTATAAATTCATCCTTATAGCGCGACACAAAACTGTAAATTCATCCTCCTTATAGCGCGACACAAAACTGTAAATTCATCCTCCTTATAGCGCGACACAAAATTATAAATTCATCCTCCTTATAGCGCGACACAAAATTATAAATTCATCCTTATAGCGTGACACAAAACTGTAAATTCATCCTCCTTATAGCGCGACACAAAACTGTAAATTCATCCTCCTTATAGCGTGACACAAAATTATAAATTCATCCTCCTTATAGCGCGACACAAAACTATAAATTCATCCTTATAGCGCGACACAAAACTGTAAATTCATCCTCCTTATAGCGCGACACAAAATTATAAATTCATCCTTATAGCGCGACACAAAACTGTAAATTCATCCTCCTTATAGCACGACACAAAATTATAAATTCATTTTTATAGCGCGACACAAAACTATAAATTCATCCTCCTTATAGTGTGACACAAAACTGTAAATTCATCCTCCTTATAGCGCGACACAAAACTATAAATTCATTTTTATAGCGCGACACAAAACTATAAATTCATCCTCCTTATAGCGCGACACAAAACTGTAAATTCATCCTCCTTATAGCGCGACACAAAACTATAAATTCATTTTTATAGCGTGACACAAAACTATAAATTCATCCTCCTTATAGCGCGACACAAAACTGTAAATTCATCCTTCTTATAGCGTGACACAAAACTATAAATTCATTTTTATAGCGCGACACAAAACTATAAATTCATCCTCCTTATAGCGCGACACAAAACTATAAATTCATCCTCCTTATAGCGCGACACAAAACTATAAATTCATTTTTATAGCGCGACACAAAACTGTAAATTCATCCTCCTTATAGCGCGACACAAAACTGTAAATTCATCCTCCTTATAGCGTGACACAAAACTGTAAATTCATCCTCCTTATAGCGCGACACAAAATTATAAATTCATCCTCCTTATAGCGCGACACAAAATTATAAATTCATCCTTATAGCGCGACACAAAACTGTAAATTCATCCTCCTTATAGCGCGACACAAAACTGTAAATTCATCCTCCTTATAGCGCGACACAAAACTATAAATTCATCCTCTTTATAGCGCGACACAAAACTGTAAATTCATCCTCCTTATAGCGCGACACAAAACTATAAATTCATCCTCCTTATAGCGCGACACAAAACTATAAATTCATCCTTATAGCGCGACACAAAACTGTAAATTCATCCTCCTTATAGCGCGACACAAAATTATAAATTCATCCTTATAGCGCGACACAAAACTGTAAATTCATCCTCCTTATAGCGCGACACAAAATTATAAATTCATCCTTATAGCGCGACACAAAACTGTAAATTCATCCTCCTTATAGCGCGACACAAAACTGTAAATTCATCCTCCTTATAGCGCGACACAAAACTATAAATTCATCCTCCTTATAGCGCGACACAAAACTATAAATTCATCCTCCTTATAGCGCGACACAAAACTGTAAATTCATCCTCCTTATAGCGCGACACAAAACTGTAAATTCATCCTCCTTATAGCGCGACACAAAACTGTAAATTCATCCTCCTTATAGCGCGACACAAAACTGTAAATTCATCCTCCTTATAGCGCGACACAAAACTGTAAATTCATCCTCCTTATAGCGCGACACCAAACTATAAATTCATCCTCCTTATAGCGCGACACAAAACTGTAAATTCATCCTCCTTATAGCGCGACACAAAACTGTAAATTCATCCTCCTTATAGCGCGACACAAAACTATAAATTCATCCTCCTTATAGCGCGACACAAAACTATAAATTCATCCTCCTTATAGCGCGACACAAAACTGTAAATTCATCCTCCTCCTTTTCTTCTTCTTCTTCGTTTTCTTCTTCTTCAAATATAATGTCCGCTGGGTTAGGTGATCATGTCTCTCCACAACTTCAGGTTACCAATGCTGTTTATCGATTCTGTTGTTGACTTTTTTCATGCCACAATTTTAAGCTGTCCACTACTTACTTTCTGTGTCGTCTTCTTACTTTTGTCTCGCTCTATGTTTTCTGTTGTCACACCATATATCCCCGGGTTTCGGGATCAAAACATGGTAGAGACACGATTAAGTCTTTCCAGCTGTAAATGGGTCACTGACTCTGCTCTTGAGTTAGGGAAGGCAACAGCAGTGAGGAAGGGAACTTAATACCTCTTAAAGCTGGACCTAATACTGTATAGTGAAGTCTCTAACACTTCACTACCGTACGGCAGTTTCTGCTATGGGATTACCTTTACTTACATATTACCAATGGTTTCACCTCCTAACCTTGCTAACAACAGCTTTTTGCCAGGTGATATGATGACAGGAAACTCTATACAGAGCGATACAACAGGAGGCAATCTGATCATCAGAAGTGTTCTCCTCCTCCCCCCCTTCCCCCTCCCCCCCTCTCCCAACGATCAAGAGTTGGATCGCCAGATAAAACGTGGACGTCAGGCCATACATTTGTTCTGATTTTGTTGTACACTATTAGGTAGTCTTTGCTGGGTTATTGCAGTTAGTGTCCATGTGTTGATATGTCTTTCTTGTTTAGTATCTTTATTTCTTAATGGATTATTATGTTCTCTACGTGTTTGCCGTTGCCTTCAGCTTCCCAAAGAGCACAGGCCTTCAACAAACGAGTGCTAAGTCTTCCTGTCAAGTGACATAGGCCTTCAACAAACGTATGCTAAGTCTTCCTGTCACATGACATAGGCCTTCAACAAACGTATGCTAAGTCTTCCTGTCACATGACATAGGCCTTCAACAAACGTATGCTAAGTCTTCCTGTCACATGACATAGGCCTTCAACAAACGTATGCTAAGTCTTCCTGTCAAGTGACATAGGCCTTCAACAAACGTATGCTAAGTCTTCCTGTCACATGACATGGGCCTTCAACAAACGTATGCTAAGTCTTCCTGTCACATGACATAGGCCTTCAACTAACGTATGCCAAGTCTTCCTGTACCGTCCCATCAGTTCAAGGTCTTTACATGACAGGACATGAAGAATACATGGAAAGACAATTGTTATCGTAGCCTTTTTAAAATTATCTGTTATCTTGATATTCTAGTTTTTATTTTGGATGACGAAGGGCAAATTCCGAAACACCTTGTGTATTTTAATGTATTGTTTATTTGTAAAACTGCCTCCAATATAATATGTCATTCTTTTTTTACCATCTTTTTTTCTACTTCCATGAGAGCTCACGGGACAAATCATCTTTTGTTACTTCTATGAGATCTCACGAGGCATATAATCTGTTTTTGTTTTTTCCATTTCTCGAGCCATATCATCTTTTGTTACTTCCATGAGATCTGACAGGACATATCATCTTTTGATAACTTCCATGACATCTCACGGAGCATATCATCTTTTTTTTTTTTTTTTACTTCTATGAGATCTCAAGGGGCAAATCATCTTTTTTTTTTTTTTTTTTTACTTCCAAGAGATTTCTCGAGCCATATCATCTTTTTATTTTTACTTGCATGAGATCTCACGGGGCATCTCATCTGTTTTTTTTTTCACTTCCATTTCTCGAGCCATATCATTTTTTTTTACTTCCATGAGATCTCACAAGCCTAATCATCTTTTCTTTTTTTTTTTAACTTCCATGAGGTCTCACGGGAAATATCATCTTTTGTTACTTCCATGAGATCTCACGGGACTTATCATCTTTTGTTACTTCCATGAGATCTCACGGGACATATCATCGATTTTTATTTTCGCTATTCAAGGAGCGCGAGGTCATCACTACAGCTGCTCCTCTTGCAAGAAAACCTGCAACAAACCATTCATGTGCTCTGTCAACGATGTTTTCTGTAGCAATTTCTTTGACAAGATAAAGTAGGCAGCCACCTGCATAAACTTTTACTACTCGTCTATTACGAATTGCTTGAGGTAGCAATACTCGAATTCTCTCTATGTCTCATTACAGAACCATCTTCTGGGAACTGCGCAAGGCTCAAAGACAAAATAATACCGCCACTCCCTCCAGCACGTTATAAACAGCCGCCTAGGTGACGAAGCTGTGTGTGGGACTAGTAACTTCACTTTATAAAATAGCTGTTGTAGAAGACACACCTGCAAGAGCAATGACAATGCACCGAGGCAGGCTTCCTGCAAAGTGCTCCTAGCTACATAATGAGAGAAAGTGCTCCTAGCTACATAATGAGAGAAAGTGCTCCTAGCTACATAATGAGAGAAAGTGCTAGACTATTCATTTAGTCAATCTCAGTATTTTTAAAAAATAATTTCAAGAGAATGACACGTTATCGATTTCGAAACCTGGTGTCGCAGTTGGGATTTAATAGTAACCTCACTTCCACTTCAAACCAAACTAAGCCGTGCTAAACGTTCTGTTAAGAAAGAGCCAACTTCATCATTCAACAGTAAAATAGAGGTTATTAGGTCTGCTGTCAAACTGGATATGTCGTTTCGAGTGAATTACTACAGCCCTACCTCTGGGGGTACTTAAAGCATGGCGCCTATTTTTGTCTCCGCGTCCAATTGGCTAGCCATCATAATATCTTTTGTCTGATAACAGTTGCTTTGTCTTATAACACCTCTATTGCTGTAATATGTAAAGCAGATTTTGGAGTATGCATTTAATTCCAATATTAACAAAAGATTTTCATATTTTGTTCAAAAGTATTGACACACATTTAACCAAAGTGTTTAGTTCAATTTCGTTGTTTTTTCCCCCCTTTCTTTTCAGTCATGAATTTACCCAAAGCTTGTCATAACCTTATGAAATAATTGGAAAGCAGAATAAATCCAATCTGAAATAAGAATCCTCAATTCAAATGTCACGTCAGTGTTGTTGTATTACTCTAAATGGGGGACATCAAAAACAACAACTATGAAATTATGGACTTTCACATAGGTGCTTGCTTAGAATAGAAAGACTGAAATGTTGCGACTAGGTCACCAATGTGGAACTGATGACAAGAACCAGACAAGTGTCGTGGACCTGATGAAAAGAAGCAGACAAGTGTCATTCGAACTGATGACAAGAACCAAACAAGCGTCAGTGGAACTGATGACAAGAACGAGACAAGTGTCAGTAGAACTGATGACAAGAACCAGACAATTGTCAGTGGAACTGATGAAAATAATCAAACAAGTGTCAGTGGAACTGATGACAAGAACCAGATAAGTGTCAGTAGAACTGATGACAAGAACCAGACAAATGTCAGTAGAACTGATGACAAGAACCAGACAAGTGTCAGTGGAACCGATGAAAAGAACCAGACAAGTGTCAATGGATTAACAAGGGTAAAAGTAAAGGATCCCGTTACACGCCCATTGAGGCATATAGGGAACATGAAGTTAAGCCTATATTTTCTTGACCATCGGCACACTAGGGGTGATGTGGTCTGCATCACGCCAGCAGCCTTAACCTTCCCAGAGTTGCTCTGGTACCAAATTGATGAGGCTGGGTCGACCTCGGAGCCATTTACCGTCTAACAAATCCCTCCTCAATTGGGATTGAACCATGGACCACCGAGCTAGGAAGCCAGTGCACTAACCACTGTGCTATCGCGGCTCCCAATGGATTAAGCGATAAGAAAAAGACGCAGGTGATGGATAGGAAACGGTGAGGAAAGCTGTTGATTGTATTATCAGGTTCTCCTAGGGCAGGAATACGCAAGCGGTAGTTTCTGTAGCAATTTATATTCTACTAGTGTAAAAGCCTGTCATAAGACGGGAATTAAATTCAAAAGCAGCAATACCTAACGGCAATTTTACTTATTCTAAAGTATTTTTTAAAAACCACTGTGCATCACCACAGTACACGAACTACGTAGCAGCAGCGAGGATCCCAATGTATGTATACGGGATCACACATTCTATAAATATTTTTGTGCACACCAACCAGTGTGCACTTTTCTTTGTCGAGTGTTACTATTTTCGGAAGAGTATATATAAGGTAAACAATACAATTAATGTCTGACTTTCAACCACAGTTGCATCCCTTAGCGTTACTGACAGAAAAAGCTGGGATTTTATATATATTAATGATGAGATTGTCAGCCCTGTGTATAACGTCATATTAGTCACATTTTATGGCAGGCCTGAGACAACAGTAGACTTATTCTTGGTTCGTGCCCTCAGACACCCGATGGTTCGTGTCCTCAGACACCCGATGGTTCGTGTCCTCAGACACCCGATGGTTCGTGTCCTCAGACACCCGATGGTTAGTGTCCTCAGACACTCGATGGTTCGTGTCCTCAGACACCCGATGGTTCGTGTCCTCAGACACCCGATGGTTCGTGTCCTCAGACACCCGATGGTTCGTGTCCTCAGACACCCGATGGTTCGTGTCCTCAAACACCTGATGGTTCGTGTCCTCAGACACCTGATGGTTCGTGTCCTCAGACACCCGAAGGAACGACATGGATCAGAAGAGAGGTAGAGAGAAAATAAATATTAGCTACCTTGATAAAACAGAAAGTAAAATAAAGAAAAAATAAATACAACAAGTCTACACCTACACACAAATATAAAGGTCAAGGTAGTTTCATAGTAGATACTGCCGTAGGAGAGTTAAGGGTTTGAGACTTCACCATACTAGGTCCAGCATCGAGTGGTGTAGTGACAAGTTCCCTTCCTCGCTGCCTTTTCCTTCCCTAACTCAAAGAGCAGAGTCAGGTACTCATTTACAGCTGGGTAGACTGGAGCGTGTCGGTATCGTGATTCGAACATGGCACCTTTGCCACGAGAGACCAGCGCTCTAAGCACTCTGTGAATACGCGCAAATATACACACACTTAATCATACACACACTTAATCATACACACACTTAATCATACACACACTTAATCATACACACACTTAATCATACACACACTTAATCATACGCACACTTAATCATACGCACACTTAATCATACAAACACTTAATCATACACACACTTAATCATACACACACTTCACTTAATCATACACACACTTGATCATACACACACTTAATCATACACACACTAAATCATACACACGCACAGGTACAGACATATTAATTGTAAAGTAAGTACGCCCATGATGTCTACGCCACTGTGTGGATCAACGAGGAGAACTAAATCTTTCCAAACACAAAATTAATTTGCAAGTAAATCCGCCATATGCCGCGAAAACCCCACTTGCGAGCTTATCAAACAGTTAAGAGCATTTCTTGAAAAGTCCACAAGACACGCCCTTTTGTTCAAAGAGTAATTTCCAAAAAACCGCCCCCCCCCCCCCCCCCCCCCCAAACAACCTCCGCCCCGCATCATATATGCGGACAAATTATAATCTCTGGCATTAACGAAAATTTGCGTAATATGAAAAAATGAGTGACCGCAGGGACAATAAAAAAAACAAATGATGGCGCTGATCATAAGACGCACCTGTATCAAATGAAAACACAACTTACTGCTGCAATGAGGCAACGGAGAAACTGACGATAATCGTTTTGTTTATATTATTTTTGATGTGAAAGAATCACAGGTAATGCGGAAGCTGAGTAAGAAATACAAAGATGAAGATGGCCTATAGACAGACAAGGTGGTGGGACCAGAAAACATAAGACAAGAACTAAAAGTCGGAATGACAGAAATAACGTGTAGTAAACGAAGCAGGAAGCGAGTATGAAAAAGGTGAGGATTATAGAAACAGAAAAAAGAGGGCAGAATAAAATGAGAAAAAAAAAGGAGGAGGAGATCGCTCACTCTCTAGACCTATCTCTCACTCTCTCGATCTATTTCTCTCTCTCGACTTCTATCTCTCTATAACTCGACTTATCTCTCTCTCTTTCTTGATCTCTCTATCTTTTTTCGACTTATCTCTCTCTCTTTTTCGATCTATCTAACACTCTTTCTCGATCTCTCTCTCTTACTCTTTCTCGATCTATCTCTCACTCTCTCTCAATCTATCTCTCTCGATCAATCTCTCTATCTCTCTCTCTCTCTCTCTCTCTCTCTCTCTCTCTCGGTCTATCTTTCTCTCTCTCGGTCTATCTTTCTCTCTCTCTCGATCTCTCTCTTTAGATTCTCTCTCTCTCTCAATCTATCTCTCTCTCGATCTGTCTCTCTCGATCTATCTCTCTCGATCTATCTCTCTCATTCTATCTCTCTTGATCTATCTCTCTCGATCTATTTCGCATCTCTCTATTTATCTCACATCTCTCTCTCTCTCTCTCTCGATCTATCTCTTATCGCTCTCTTCATCTATCTTACACCGCATGTCATTCATAATCTACAACCCTAACATTTCATGGCATGCACTCCCCTTAGACAACCCCGTTTTTACGCGCAATTGATCATACACGTGCTTCACACGTCCTGGGTGACAGCACGCGCAAGTGTGTGCATAAACCCTCCGGTTCCAGACTCTCTTAACCTTCCCTTCCGGCTAAATCAAACGCCTAATCACAAACATCGAAAGATGCCGTACTTCAAGAATACAGCGTGGCGTCTATCATTCAATTTGTTACTTTGTGTTTATTGTGAGGCGACACAAATGATCGCAATACCAAATGCATTATGTAAACATATCGCAAAAATGCGAATACGAAAAATAGGTCACGGGGCCGGCTAACCCCATCCTGTAGAAAATTTAGGCCACCGGTAGGGAACCCAGGAGCTGCCAAGATCTACTTAAGATCGACCCTGATAAAACCGTGTCTTTTTTCCAGGTTTAACAGTACATGTATTTGGATTCAGGAATAAGTCCAACCTACTTGTAACTTTTATCTCTGCCGCACGATCTGTTTCCTCCAATCCCATTAGCCGAGCTATGGAAAATCACAATTAAATATTTTGTCGAATGCTCATTTCAAAGAAATGATGGCTTTCTACTTCATTCTTCTTCTTCTTCAAGTACCATGGCTAGTGGTGTAGGAGATCATTTCTCTCCACAACTTCCTGTCTCCAGTACAATTTATCAATTCTGCTGTTGATTTCTTTCCATGCCACGATGTCAAACTGTTCTGTACTTGTTCTCTTTGTCTTCCCCTATCTCTTTTTCCTTCAGTCTTACCTGTTGTTACGATATATTCCAACTTTCATCTTCTCATAACATGCCCAAAAAAGTGAACCGCTTCTTTCTAACTCATACAGTTCATGAATCAAGTGAATTTTAGGAAGCTAACTTGTGGGGTTGCTGTGAAAGTACCTTTAAGCATGAGGAGCACCGCGCTTTTAAGTGTCAGCGGTAGAGGGCTGGTCCGAAAAGTAAAACAGGTAGTTGCATAGTAGATACTGCTGTAGGGGAGTGAAGCGTTAGAGACTTCACTATACTAGGTCCAGCTTTGAGAGGTGGGGTGATCAGACTTCACTATACTAGGTCCAGCTTTGAGAGGTGGGGTGATCAGACTTCACTATACTAGGTCCAGCTTTGAGAGGTGGGGTGATCAGACTTCCCTATACTAGGTCCAGCTTTGAGAGGTGGAGTGATCAGACTTCACTATACTAGGTCCAGCTTTGAGAGGTGGAGTGATCAGACTTCACTATACTACGTCCAGCTTTGAGAGGTGGGGTGATCAGGATTGGTTTGGTTTGGTTTGGTCTGGTTATAAGGACTGTCTTCGTTGCACGTGGACAACTCCATCAGTGCTCCGATCTTCTCCCTTAGATCACACAATGAGCATCTCAGCACAGTGCACGAACTCTGTAGCACCGGCGAGAATTCCAAATACAAGGTATAGGAATCACGCGTTCTATAAATATTTTTGAACTTTGTCTTGTTTTTTACGAGGAAAGCTGTATATCAGAAGTCGGCAACCAGTCGATCCCGATCTACCGATAGATCTCAGTGGATGATCTAGTAGACCTTTAGGCGACTGCGGGGAAAAAACAGAAAGACATTTTAAACTATGGAAACTTGGGACTAGACCTCTCCCACCGATATTTAAAATTGCGGTGTCCCCGGTAACAAAATTACGTTATCCATTTTCCCAATGAAAACTCTCGAGCTGGCTACTAAAATATGTATATGGTAGATCTTTAGAGGGCTCAGTGTTACTAAAGTAGATCCCAAAAGCTCCTAGGTTTCCCACCCTGCGGTACACCTTCTTTATACTCCTCCATTTTGTGTACAGATGGTAGATTCTTATAATCTCTCGATTATGGGGATGATAGTGAAACGAGATTCGGGGTGAATGATAAATCACTCCCCTATTTGTAAACTCTTCACTCCTATCCAACTAATTGTGTATGAAATATTTGCTAAAATAAAGAGACTTAACTGCCATTTTCTTACATATAATATTATATCACATCAACATTACAGCCCAACATGATATCTGGCCTATACAATAAATGGTTTCATGGCGGCCATTGCTGTCCCTTGTAACGCCAGCTTATTGACTGTACTTTAGATTTTTACTTCATTTCAATTTATTTCTGGAAAAACAAATGAGGGTCGGAGTTGCTAAGAGGTATAGCTTCCGCCTCTAATTCTAAAGGTACCAGGTTCGATCCCAGAAGAGGGAAAATAATTGATGGAAATTTTTGTCAGAACCAGTGTTTCCTTATGATGTCATACTCTCCCCTGATCTCCTGGGTAGTGAGATATGATGTCATACTCTCCCCTGATCTCCTGGGTAGTGAGATATGATGTCATACTCTCCCCTGATCTCCTGGGTAGTGAGATCTGATGTCATACTCTCCCCTGATCTCCTGGGTAGTGAGAATGGGTGCTTCTTGGATTAGGGCGAAAAAATAGGAAGTTCCGTATGCGTTGCGCATGTTAAAAATCCCTCGGCATTTGAAAATCGTAAAGAGTAGGCCATACAGCCGCTGCCTTGGCAAAATTTACAAAATTAGGAAAACCTGCCCACCACTAAAATATTTATAGAATGTGTAATTCCTGTGTGCTACGTAGTTAGTGCACTGTGCTGAGATCCACCTTGTGTGATCTAATGAAGAGATTGGGAACTCTGATGGAGTAGTTTTGTGCAATGAAGATGTTACTTAAAACCAAAACCAAATTTTTAAAAATAATATTTGTCAAAGTTATTACAAATGGCTGTTATTGTTCCATGTTCTGAGTATTGTTTCATGTACATCCAAATCTTATAATAAACTCAGACCTAAGGGTCTTTTGTATTTGGACATGCGCCCTAATATAACCGACTAGGTTGAACGGGACGCGCCTGGCCAAAACGAGGCAAAAAAAATTTTTTTTTTAAATGTACATCCAATTAATACAAGTGAGGACAAATAAAATACGAAATGATTTTTAAAAAACACCCTGTATAATATGAGAAAACCAAAGACCCCTAGTTATGGGGTTGGTATTGAAGCGAGATACAGTATAACACGTGAGAAAGAAAGAAAGCTTTTGTCTAACCGCTTGCTTCGTATGAAAACTTCGTTCAAAGTAAAGAGGGGGGAGTGAGGAGAAGGTGGAGGATGTAGGCAGGTTAAACATGAGATAAGCTTCATTTGCCCTCAATTCATCGCTTCAACTCTGACGATTCACAATGTTCGACATATCCCCATCAACACCAGTTATAATTTAGCTATTTATTTTGTCTTTATTTCCGGCTGGTTTTAGTTATTTTTAATATGCATTTATAGATATATAATCAGACAGACAGACAGACAGACAGACAGACAGACAGACGGGCAGACGGGCAGATGGGATGACGTGCAGACGGGCAGACGCGGCAGCCAGATGTGCAGGCATACAGACATACACACTGACAGAAGCACTCAGAGATAAATATAACACATAGGCAGACAGACAGACAGACAGACAGACAGACAGACAGACAGACAGACAGACAGATAGATAGATAGATAGATAGATAGATAGATAGATAGATAGATAGATAGATAGATAGATAGATAGATAGATAGATAGATAGATAGAAAGTAAATATACATACTGGCAGGTATTATATAGGTAAGTATGGAGATAGGTAGATAGGTAGGTGACGTAAATTTAGATAGGTGTGAAAGATCTTTATGGTCCCGCCTGAGTAGAATGGATGGTGATAGTATGTGAGAAGTAAAGGTGTGAGAATAGATTTCACGAGTGAATAGTTTAAGGAGAAGATCTGTCTCTGGAATGAGAAATTTCTCTAGTCCAGCCTATCTATACGACTATAATTTAGTACAAGACAATCTTATACCTCCCTATATATATATATATAAATATAAGTTTAACTACACACACACACAATTATGTGACAACAAGACACACACAAACGTGAAAAAAACTATGGTTAATTGGGTATGGGTCTGACCAACACATGTGGCCGTATGACCACCACGAACATTCATTCATGCTAGGGATCAAATACAATATAAAAGTAAACTACCATTTTGTTAGAAACAGACAATAGATTGGTAACTAAAATAAAAGAAGAGAAAAAGTTAACCTAGGGAAATTAACATTAAGGGGAGGGAAAAATACGGTAGAGCGTTAGCAATGAATGCAGGACAAGCCTGGCGGGGTCACGTGATGTTTTTAGCCAATGAATAAGTTTTTTTTTAGCTTGACCGAAGCCAAGCCTTGCCGGCAGATTTTCCCCAGCGGGATAAAGCAGTTAGAATTATGGTCAGAAGTAAAACATACGTGTTTTATGTTAAAGTTCTGAAGAAGCATTCCACGTGGATAGACGTGAAAAGACTGCCTAGTCTTTTATTTGAGATATCTTAGACATTCTTGTGAATTAGATTTTCCTTGACGTGATATTGATCACGAGGAGAGTGTGTGTTTATTTTCTACCAAATTTAAGTAGAATTTCGCCACGCCATTTTTGTTGTTTATTATCATTAAACTTTACAACATCGAATACCTAAAGAAAGATCAAATAAAATCAGAATGCCATACATAGAAAAATAACAGAATACATGTGCCCTCCCCCTTATTGAGAAAAAGAACCCAACAAGTGAATAACCCCAAAGGTCAAAGGTTAGCACTATGTTACAGAATAGACAGTAAAGAAAAGAACAAAGTTCCTACTAAATGCTATCCCATAAAGTAAACAATATTTAAGCAAAGAAAATAAATGATGGTATTGCCGATTTTGAAACAGCGTAACTTGCTGGATAAATCCGATGATACGACTGTCAAAAGTCAAACAGAAATGTGATAAGGGTGGATTTGTGCTGAAGTGGTAACTTGCCACCCTTATCGACACCTGGTGTTAAAGTGTAAGATGTAGGTGTCTTCTCTGATTTAGGATGTTGCTGTGTATGTGGTAGTGGAACAGTTCACAGGGTTATCACACAGGCAACATGACGTGTAGAGTCATAGAAAGGGTAACTTCGTTGTATAAGTTTCTTTCATTTATTGCACGCCACAAAACAGTCATGATACTTATGACATCAACATGGTTAACGAGTTCAGCAAGATGATATGGCACATTGAAAACAATTTCTGTAGTCAGCAATGATAGCTGTTGTATATATGCGTCATAAGACATCACAGTTCAATAGATTCAGAAATTCATCAATCATCGAGTGCTAGTTCGTGAAGCTGTATAAATAATAATAATTTCTATAACTTCTGCAACAGTGTCAGCTACAGATCTTCAATGTTCATAAACAATAATAAATGCTCCCATTCTGATGCTAGCAGATCAGTTGTATACAATAAGTCCGTTCACTGTCTGCACGTGAATAGCATACATGGGCTACAGGTCAGCTCGACCTTTATAATGTTCCTAAGTCTAACCATCTGACTTGGACGTGATCTCTGATATAACGAATCCTGGAACACAGACAACAGTCTTGTTGGTCTAGAGCGACCCATATATATTTAACTAGTTCAGGTATACAGATACTGGTGACTTAATCCTAGTCAAAGTACCTCTCCATTTTGCATCACACAGGCGAGCAAATAGGCGACAAAATGACGAACCTCTAGACGATAGCATAAAGTTCGATACAAGAGGAATTACCTTATTTCGGAAAATCAACCATGAACATATGCCTCCAGGCAGGCTGCATAATACTGGGAAATAGTCTAGTTAGCTAACTAACTCACTAAGACACTGTATTTCCCTCAGAGAATCACAAGACGCAGTTGCGTCTGCTCGCTTCTTAAACCATTTCTAAACTGCCCCAACTGGGCGGAACACACAGAACGAACTCCCGGGTTTTTGACATGCGCAGAACGACAATCTCTGAGTTGCCGTTCACAATAAGACGATTCGAAGAACATTCGAGATAAAAGTCTTACACAGTCGCGCCTTTTATGGTCATGAAAAGAAGCGTTAAGAAAGGTTTCAGACATCTACCATAGTTGACTGATACTACCAAATAAGGAGATGTGGTCACGCTTCGTTCAAGAAATTATAGACCGAACGTGTCTCTATACAAGAGAAGGCAACTCCTAAAAATTGTAGTTTCGATAACTCGGATTATGTCCCTTTGACCATAGAAAACATAATACACACTTCAGTCAAAAAAAAAATGATCATACATATGAAAAAATGTTTATACAAACGAAAAATAATAATGATCCGTGCGTAACATTACCGCACCCTCCCTGGAAAAAAAAAATGTGACATTTTTTTTTTTAAATCCTGGAGCCGGAAAAAATCTAGGCTCCTAACGCACGTATGATGCGTGGATATTACCTAACAAATTAGCTCAACGCATGGAGCGACACTGAGATCATATCTCAGATCCTTAGAGAAAAAATTTATCTAAGTATACGCTGATATATTCCAGGAAGGTGCCACCAACACACGCCACAATGATGGCAACAACATAATGACAATCAAATTATACTCATACCAATATATGAAATTAAATATATTATGTGTTATCATACAATGTGTTGCAAATAGCGGTGTAATTTACTAATATACCGCACTATATTATTACATTATATAAAGTAACAGTAATTAATAAGTAATACATGTGTTGCTCTTCGGTGACACAAAACATTCAATAGAAGAAGATGTGGACATCATCCGCTCCCAATGTAGGACAGGACTTGATATCCTCAAAGTTCCACAATGGACATAAACTCGCAGACTTCAATGATGTGCTGCGAAAATATCAATAACACAAATCTTAAAGACAACTGGTAAATTTCTTAATACAATCCTGAAAATAATTTATTTAAATGTGGCCGAGTGATCTTTTGGCCCGTATATCACTAACTAAGCCTTCTTAGATAATTACATGGTACAATGTTATAAATTTCCCTCAAAAAAAAAAATGAGACAAAATCTACTAACATGTCATTATAACATTGGACTGTATATCAGGAAATATATATATATGACAGAAGAATCATGTGGAATCGTGTGGACATCTGGACAGAATGTCTGCCATTACATTATCCGAACCACGGATAGCTCGAACCGAGAAATGAAATGGTTGAAGAGCTATGGCATAACGAGTGGACCTCGAGCTCTTCAAGTTTTTGCTCTGAATAGCAGTAAGCGCTTTCTGGTCGGTTTCCACAATGAAATGTGCGCCTAGAAGAAATCTTTGTAACTTCAGAATAGACCATACCATAGCCAATAACTCACGGTCTAAAACCGAGTAATTCTTTTCTGCAGCGTTTAATTTCCTAGAGATATACATCACCGGATGCAAAGTATCAGAATACTCCTGCATTAGTGCTGCCCCAATCCCTGTTGACGAGGCGTCACTTCGAAGAACAAAAGTCTTCTCAATAGTAGGTAACTTAAGAATAGGTGGAGATGAAAATAGGGCTTTAACCTGGTCCAATGAGGATTGACATTCTTTAGACCAGCGGATCAGATTAGGCGACCCTTTCTTCAATAAAGTAGAAAGCGGTGCCATAATGGAGGACAGATTCGGAATGAATCGTCCGTAGAATTGAATCAAACCTAATAGACTCCTTACTTGTTTCTTCGTCTTAGGGACCGAAATGTTAAGTATTTTTGAAACATTGTGGTCCTCTGTCTTTAAAAGACCATGACCAACCCGATGACCTAGGAAAGAAATCTCGCTAAATCCTATAAAGGCTTTAGAGGGTTTTGCAGTCAAGTTATACTCGCGAAGAGTAGACAGTAATTCGTATAAACCCAAATAATGATCTTCCCAAGAATCACTGAATAGACAGATATCATCTAGGTATGCTATGACATCTGTACGATATGCGAGAATTCGCCGCATCATGCGTACGAATGTAGCAGGGGCGTTCATAAGACCAAAAGGCATGAAATTCCATTGGAATAAACCCCTAGGTGTAGAAAAAAGCTGTAAAAGGTTTGGCACGTTCAGTTAGCGGGACTTGCCAATAACCTTTAGACAAATCTAGTTTGGTAAAGAATCTAGAATTAGAAAGTTTATTGAGTAGCTCTTCTAATGAAGGCATAGGTTCAGCATCGAACTTCGTAACTTGGTTCAATTTGCGATAATCTACGCAAATGCGAATGTTATTATCCTTCTTTCGAACAATAACCATAGACGAAGAGTATGCTGAAGTGGATGGTTCAATGATTTCCAAACGTATCATTTCATCCAACTCTTTTTCGACTTGAGACTGGAAATGAATAGGTATTGGATATGGTCTGACTCTGATAGGATTGTGATCAGTTAGCACAATGTCATGTTCTATGACATGTGTGTGTCCCGGGATGTCTGTAAGAACATCCTGAAATGTTTGCAACATCGAAGAAACTTGTCGATGTTCCTCAGCGGAAAGATTTGGAGAAACGGTCACGTTTTTCCAAGATTCCGTAGAATAAAGTGGGACCATAGAAAGAGGAAGATTGACATCAGAAAAAGTAGTTTCCTCATCCTGTATAACTGACAGAGATGAGTACTGACCATGAGTTGCTTGTGAATTGTCCGTAGCCTGGAAAATAGGCTGCAAATAGTCAGGTCTTTCATAAAATTCTGTGAGCATATTTATGTGGAAAGTTTTATGCTTTCCATCAATATCGACAACATAGTCGACATCAGAAATTTTGGAGACTATTGCATATGGACCTTTCCATGCAATTAGAAGTCTGTTCTCCCTTGAAGGAAGTAGAACGAGAGCTTTGTCACCTGGACAAAGTTGTCGTAGACATCTATTCTTATTTGCAAACTGCCTTGCCTTTTCTTTAGCAAATTCTGAAGACGAAGTTGCTAGTTTGCATGCCTCGATGATCTTTTGCCTAAGAGCAATGACGTACTCATAAGAAGATTGAGTCTCATCGCTAATATTATCGGCAGTGATTAGATCGTGAAGTAAAGACATAGGGCCGCGCGGTTGCGCGCCAAAGACAAGTTCAAAAGGGGAAAACCCCGTATGTTCATTGGGGACCTCTCTATACGCAAAGAGAGCCGCGGGTAAGACCCTGTCCCAATCCTGAGGATGATCCTCAGTTATTTTACCAAGTAAAGTTTTCAGAGTCCTATTTAAAACGTTCGACCAACCCATTAGACATTGGGTGATAGATACTGCTGAGAGACCTTTTAATGTGTAGCATAGACATTACCTGTGACATAGTGTCTGATATAAGTTGAGTGCCATGGTCTGACAATATTTCTCCGGGAAAACCCAAGCGAGAAAATATCAGCCAAAGAGCGTCTGCGATATCAGCAGTTGAGATGCTCTTGAGAGGTATTGCCTCTGGCCAACGTGTGCACATATCGACACATGTAAGGATAAATTGATGTCCTCTAGCCGACTTAATTCTAAAAGGACCGATAATATCTATTGCCATTTTTTGAAAAGGGCGAATAGGAATGTCAGCAGCCTGGATAGGCGCAGCATGTCGTGGTCCTTTAGATTTGACCTCCTGACATACTTTGCAAGAGCGACAGTACATTCGTATGTCCTTGCTCACAAATGGCCAAAAGAAAGCCGCAAGAACCCTCGACTTTGTACGGGAAAAAACCCATATGTCCAGCACATTGCGAGTCATGAGCATGTTGCAATATTTGCAATCTCATGCTCTTAGGCACAAGAATTTGTGAATGAGTGGACGTAGTCGAGTCTTGTACCATACGTACAAGTACGCCGTTCTTCATAGAAATCCAAGATTTCCTATTAGTGTTCTGATTAGGATCACCTTTTTTTTGCTAGAATGAAGAATTTTTGTAAAGAAGGATCTTCTTCTTGCAATTTGATAAATGAGTCACGTGTAATAGTCAAGTGACTATCTTGGTCATTTACTTCATCATTATTAGTTAATGAAGTTTGAGGTGGATCCAGAGCATGTGCTCTTGTGACCACCGCATTGGTAGCTTCAATGTTTTGCTCTTCCCAAACAGCAATCTGCTGTGGGGTACATTCCCTAACTCCGTGAATACGACCAATAATAAGGTCCGCAATAGGGTTTGGAAGTAGACACGCGTGGACCTCTCCCGTGAAGAAAGGAGTAGCAATGTGTATTATAGCAGTAGGATACTTTTCTAACGTGCCACCAAATGTGACACATTTGATGACTTTTCCTGTAGCACAGGATGGATCTACAAGAGATTGCCTAACGCCGACAGTAGTACATCCAGAATCAAACAACACTGAGACTGGATTACTATTTACTAGCCCCTTATGTAATATAAGAGAACCTCTCCCATCATGAGCAACATTAGCAGGAAGAGCGGGCAAAGGATGACCACAGCTTAGAGTACTAATGGTTTTCGGATCAAATAAAGTACTGCATTGGATACATTTATTTGCCCTACCAAAATCAAAAGATGAGCATCCGATAGCATTATGGTCTTTATCATTATTAACCTGTTTATCTGCTCCCTGAGATTCTTGTTGAACAGAATTTGTCTGTTGATATCTTTTTCTCTTTTTGCGATCTTTATTTCCTCTGCAATTATCATTAAAGTCCCTTCTGTAATTTTTATCCTGGTTTGAGTTCCAGTTTCCATAACTGTCATTACTTCATCTCTGCCTGTTAACTTGGTATTTTTTTTAACCGGAGTTCAGCTTCTCCAGTTCTGGGAAGAAGAATCACCCTGGAATTGATCACTATGGTTCTGGGCATAATTACGCTTACTCTTTTTTGTTTTTCCATTTCCATTTGAAATCTTTTTTCCTCCACCTGCATCTGCAGTTTCTTTTGTTCTATTTCAGCCTCTATTCTCTTTTGTTCAGTTTGTTCTTTCATTTTCTTTTCTTCCGACTTCAATGCCTTGGCATATTGAACAGTCGCAAATTCTTCTAATTTATCACCTGTCTTCCCAAGGGCTTTACCCTGCTCAATAAAGTACTCAAATGTAGACATGATGTCCAAAATGTGAGTACAGAACCTGAAATAATTAATTATCTTATTTCAATGTTAAATAGCAACAAGACTTAATAAAGTGCTTGTATAATCTCTATGTTGAACCCAATCTCTGTGGGAAACAGGAGTTGACACCAACTTGTATTATCAAATGTATAATAATATCACAAGTCACCTCTTAATTAACAGTGCACTACCCAAATCAGTGCATAATCATCAGTTATTTATCATAACTGCACTACAATAGTGCATAAGCAAAAAACACCAGTTTGTTATGATAAGTGCACTATAGACCAATAGTGCATGAGCATATATCAACAATAGTGAAAGCTAACTATGCAAGAACTATGTAAACAATAACAAGACAATGTAAACAATAGCAAAGGTCATCAACAATGTAAACAATAACAAAGATCAAAGTCAATGTAAACAACAACAAAGATCAGAGTCAATGTAAACAATAACAAAGATCAGAGTCAATGTAAACAATAACAAAGATCAGAGTCAATGTAAACAATCAACAAAGATCAAACAATACGAAAACATTCGCATAAGTCAAATACACAAACAGCAAAACTAAAAAGAAATATGCGAAGATATGACTAACAAATGACGCTACAGTGTATACACAAAAATATACGTAAAGAACTGAATAATAGCAAAGGGGAGACCTACAAATACAAACAATCGAAATCGAAACTAAAAAACACAAAGAAAGAGAGAAAAGAAAAAAGAAAAAAAAATATATATATACAAGAAACAGAAATAAAGCACAACTCGTCACAACTAAACAGATATAGCAACGATTGTCGCTAGCAAATTTCACTGTAGGAAATTCGCACAGTCCCTAACGAAAACGCTAACAGTAGAACCTCTGTGACGTGGTATCTTCTACTGCAAGACTCCGCCCAACCGAGAAAACCCGCTGAAATATAAACATATAAATATACAAATAACAAATAACATATAACATATAAACATGTATCATGAAAACAATAGGAGAAAGTGTGAAAGTACAGAAGGCTCAGTTAGAACATAAGGGCACAGTTCACAAACAAAACAGGCCACTTAACTTCTATAAATCCAGCGTCAGCACGGTGCAGAACAGGATGTAATCAGCATTCTGAGGATAATGATCCAACGTTGATTAACTTCTGCTCCCATAAACAGCCATGACGAAGGAAAAGAGCTTCTAATACTGCAACAGTTGTTACGGCACTTGACCTTCTGAATCTTCTAAATTGATTTAACCGGCACTTGACCTTCTGAACCCGCAGCAGTACCCCTGAGACCGGAACAGTTGTTACGGCACTTGTCCTTCTTTTCACCAGATCAGGAAATCCATTCGCTCGGTACTTGTCCTTCTAATTTTACATAAACTTCAATATTGCCGAGCAGCGCCGGGTAGTTTCAAAATCAGCAACTGTCAGAAAATCCGGATACTTTCAATAAAATTTCTTGTAAGGTGGTAGTTGATGCTGTAGTTGTATCTAGTATGATGATGATGTCTGGGTTTGCTGACCCCCTTGATAGCTGGAATCAGAGTGAACCAACCTATGGCCACCAAAAATGATATGGTGCGCCAAAATATCAGATGATAGAACCAGCTCTGGCCACCAAAAATGATAAGGGTGGATTTGTGCTGAAGTGGTAACTTGCCACCCTTATCGACACCTGGTGTTAAAGTGTAAGATGTAGGTGTCTTCTCTGATTTAGGATGTTGCTGTGTATGTGGTAGTGGAACAGTTCACAGGGTTATCACACAGGCAACATGACGTGTAGAGTCATAGAAAGGGTAACTTCGTTGTATAAGTTTCTTTCATTTATTGCACGCCACAAAACAGTCATGATACTTATGACATCAACATGGTTAACGAGTTCAGCAAGATGATATGGCACATTGAAAACAATTTCTGTAGTCAGCAATGATAGCTGTTGTATATATGCGTCATAAGACATCACAGTTCAATAGATTCAGAAATTCATCAATCATCGAGTGCTAGTTCGTGAAGCTGTATAAATAATAATAATTTCTATAACTTCTGCAACAGTGTCAGCTACAGATCTTCAATGTTCATAAACAATAATAAATGCTCCCATTCTGATGCTAGCAGATCAGTTGTATACAATAAGTCCGTTCACTGTCTGCACGTGAATAGCATACATGGGCTACAGGTCAGCTCGACCTTTATAATGTTCCTAAGTCTAACCATCTGACTTGGACGTGATCTCTGATATAACGAATCCTGGAACACAGACAACAGTCTTGTTGGTCTAGAGCGACCCATATATATTTAACTAGTTCAGGTATACAGATACTGGTGACTTAATCCTAGTCAAAGTACCTCTCCATTTTGCATCACACAGGCGAGCAAATAGGCGACAAAATGACGAACCTCTAGACGATAGCATAAAGTTCGATACAAGAGGAATTACCTTATTTCGGAAAATCAACCATGAACATATGCCTCCAGGCAGGCTGCATAATACTGGGAAATAGTCTAGTTAGCTAACTAACTCACTAAGACACTGTATTTCCCTCAGAGAATCACAAGACGCAGTTGCGTCTGCTCGCTTCTTAAACCATTTCTAAACTGCCCCAACTGGGCGGAACACACAGAACGAACTCCCGGTTTTTGACATGCGCAGAACGACAATCTCTGAGTTGCCGTTCACAATAAGACGATTCGAAGAACATTCGAGATAAAAGTCTTACACAGTCGCGCCTTTTATGGTCATGAAAAGAAGCGTTAAGAAAGGTTTCAGACATCTACCATAGTTGACTGATACTACCACTGATTAAATTTAAAAGGCACACGGTGTCTCTAGCCTATTCTATCGCGCGTCGCTTAGCGAGTTTACGTTTGGTTAAGACATGCAGCCTTTCCCGTCCTGGCCCGGTCAACGATCAGCGCACAATGTCAATTATTATTTAATTATCCGTACGCGCACTTAACAAATATCGTCTGTCATTAATAGCTATTAGATTGTCGGCGTCTGTGGGTCGTCGTATTAAATAACAGTCACTTACTAAAATTACACAAAATGAAATATAACGTGAATTCTATGGTCCACCATCAGTCGCGCCTAGCATATAAAAATCCGTCAGCTAAACGTATCTTCTTATGTGAGAAAGCGGGTGATGGAATTACATTAAACTGCACAACTGGTAAAAAAAATAGTTACGCGTTATTTATTTCACTAGTTCTAACGCTAGGAAATCACAGTGAATAATACAGTAGAACTCCATTTATCCGAACCCCAATTATCCGAACATCCAATTATCCGAACACTTTTTCCAGAAAAAAAAAAATCAGTCTCCACCAGTCACGTTAGACTACAGTTCTGAATCGTTTGATGCGGCAAGCTTCAAATGTGTGCGAACAATTTGTAGACAATGAGATGGGCTAATGGACGGTCGCTTACGTACATGAAGTCAGTTAGATCATAAAGTCCGTTAATATCTGGTTTACCAATCCAGTGTACGTGTGAGTTCTAGGCAGAACACTGGCTAAACAGACAGTTCAACTTAAAATAATTGTGTCTGCTACTACAGCAGAATAATTTTGGTGTACACGTATTTCTCTGTGCGACCTGGCATCTTCCAGTAGGCCTAAAGCATATAAAAGGAACCGCAATGTTTTGTCAATTGAAACGAAAACAGAAATTATCAAGAGACTAGGAAAAGGTGAAACTGTGTCTTCATTTGCGAGGATTTTCAATGTTGAGAAAGCTACCGTCTCTGACATCAAAAGTTGAAGAGAATGCGGGACTTAGCAGCCAAAAGCAGACTATCCAGTTTGGCGCAAAAGAGGATTCCTCATTATTTTAAATAGTGGGCTACATCTGTGCAAGTACATGTATACGTAAGTTGCGCCTGGTTTTGAATTGTTTGTAATGTTATTTTGAAAACATTTCTCTTTCTTAACAAAAATAATTAATACAAGTAGTACATGCACTGCAGTGTAATGAAAGATTTTGGTGATACAGTGATCTAATACAGTGTGGGTATTATTATTACAGTACAAGTAAATATGTTTTATAGTGTATTTTCCTTGTGATTGTTAATTATTTTTTAGAAATATGTGTACATGTACTCGATACATCATGTAATCCAATTATCCGAACATTTGATTATCCGAACGATGCTCGGTCCCATGGGGTTCGGATAAATGGAGTTCTACTGTAATGGTAAAACTTAACACATTAAATCACGTAAATACTAATTTCTGTTACCACAAATCAGAATAACAATCACCACGAAACTATTAACACATCTCCCACAATGGTTCTGGACTACGTGTTTAGACTATTCAAAATTCTGAGCAACAACTGATAACTGGTTTGAGAAGACGCAGTTTATATACATTATTGTCTCTCTGATCTATTGATGACGTTACTTTTCACACTATAGTGCATAGCAGAAATCAGGAAATTACGTTTTCCCCGATAAAAGGTTTTCACGGTGCCCTGTCGGCGCTTGCCAACCGACAACAGAGACTTGGAACCGTGTAACGGGTTTCCGTCTGAGACTTTCCCCGTTTCTGAAGATCAAAGCCTTGTCTCCCCCTGTATGTACGAACATCACATAGTTAGGTAGGTATTTAGGTAGGTAGGGAAGCAATGTATGTCAGATTTTACAGTTAGAAATGAAGGTGACGTATGTAAGATTTTATACGTAGAACTGTGAAGATTATGTATGAAAGATGTTGTAGGTAGAAGGGAAGGTAATGTATGTAGATTTCATAGGTAGAAGTGAAGGTGATGTATGTAAGATTTTACAGGTAGGAGTTATTATGATGCATGTAAGATTTTACAGGTAGAGCTTTGAAGACTATGTATATAAGATTCTACAGGTAGAAGTCAAGGTAATGTATGTCGATTTTAAAGGTAGAATTACAAGCAATGTATGCAAGAGTTTACAGGTAAAAATGAAGGCGATATAGGTAAGATTTTACAAGTAAAAGATGGTAAGGGCAATATTGGTCAGGTAGAAGGTGATGTATGCAAGATTTTACATGTAGCAGGTGATGTATGCAAGACTTTACAGGTAGAAGGTGATGTATGCCAGACTTTACACGATACTACAGGTAGAAGCGAATGTAATGTAAGCAAGATTTTACATGTAGAATCGAAGATGATGTAAGCAAAATTTCACATGTAGAAGTGAAGTTGATGTAAGCAAGATTTTACAGGTAGAAGGTGATGTATGCCAGACATTACACGATACTACAGGTAGAAGCGAAGATGATGTAAGCACGATTTTATATGTAGAAGCGAAGGTGATGTAAGCAAGATTTTACAGGTAGAAGGTGTTGTATGCCAGACATTACACGATACTACAGGTAGAAGCGAAGATGATGTACGCAAGATTGTATATGTAGAAGCGAAGGTGATGTATGCAAGATTTTACAGGTAGAAGGTAATGTATTCCAGACTTTACACGATACTACAGGTAAAAGCAAAGGTGATGTAAGCAAGATTTTACGGGTAGAAGCGAAGGTAATGTAAGCAAGATTGTACATGTTGAAGAGCAGGTGATGTAAGCAAGAATTTTCAGGGATGTATGCATTAATGACGATTGAAATAAATATACCAGCTCACATTTTGGTTACCATTTATCAAGAGAAATTCTTTGTGTACTTATTTCAATGACTGTCTTTTAACATCTCTTAACATTTCCTTTCTTCTGCTTTCATCATATGCCACATTCTCCAGAATCGTTGGCAAATCTACCTTCAGACTACCAACAAGTCAAATAATGCGACCGTACGGCGTTTTCTGGCCCGAACAAACATCCCCGTTGGAGCCCACATACAAAATAATACTATGTTTTAAGAAAGACACCACGCAAACGCATTTCTGAAAGAATTACATACCGTAAGAATGAAGTTCGCTGAACTGGTCTCAAGTTGTGAATGAAGTACATTCGTTTCTCACAAGGTAGAATACGTCTTTACTCGTTAACGCGTGCGGCCAGGGCTATTTGATAAGTTGGATCAATATTTGCACGACACAAATAAAATTGTACCCCATTTCTTTTTTGTCTTCCTTTCTTCAAATTATGTGGTTAAAGAATCGGGACCTTCGGGAAGTAACCAGCATAGGTTTTAATTATACAGGGTGATCGAGAAGTCTCTCCGCAGTGGGTTCAGTGCTTTAATAATATGAATGTAACATTTTATGATACAGTAAACAGTATTATTTTCATTGACTTTAATTAGATTACTACTACATAAAAGTAGTATTTTTTATATTTTCGCATAAAGCATTAGTGTCTGTTTAAATAATTTAAATTGCTATGTAAAATAAGGAAATGAAGAGTTGTAGACCTTTTAATAATAATTTTATCATTTGGATTGTTTCCCTTCATTCATAGTATTCAAGCACTGAACCTAGTGCCCCTTTATCATACAAGAGTTACGCCAACTAAAATTTGGCCGCCATTTTCGGCTGTACCCGAATAGCAGGAAAATGGACCCAATCGCGAGTTTCAGTCAGCGACTCATAGCTTGACTGCCTGCGTCAGGACCAGCGAACCAGAGCTGGTCAAGACCGTGCTCCACCTCCACGTGGTGGTCCTGGAAACAGTCTGCAGCTGTGCAGGCTGGCTGAGCGAGTACGGATCGCAATGGGAAGGCAAACCCGGTCCTAAAAAATGCCGTGCAGAAGTCGGATGTGTCGACCGAAAGGTGCAGATATCACAGCTACGTTGGAAACAGACACAACGCAACCACCGTCCTTTTCAGGGCGAACGAGGAAGAAGAAGAAGAAGAAGACCTAATATGCATTTTCGTTTAGGTTAACTAATAATTTGAAATAAAATTAGATGCAAATACAGTAGCACATATTTGTACTATTCTTTGTATGTCAACTAACAAAACAAAAAGAAGAAAACTAGTTTACTTACCGTTTTATTGAATAGAATCAGTAGCGTGAATTTTTAACACATACTCCGTTGAATTTTAAATTCCGTTAGAATTTCACTATTTAGCAACAAATATTCCGTACGAATTGCAACACTTAGCAAAACATACTACCTTATTAAATAATATAATAAAAATAAAAATAATAAAAATAATATTATATATTAAAATTATATTACAATTTTATTATTATTATATATATATATATATATATAAATATATATATTTATATATATATTTATATATATAAATTTATATATAAATATATATATATATATATATATATATATATATATATTTATATATTTATATATTTATATATATTTATATATTTATATATTTATATATTTATAAATCTAAATATATATAAATATAATCTTATAAATATAGAAGAGGTGTTAAGAATAGACAGTCATAAGGAACTGCATAATATAGTCAAACAATATTTAATACGAACTAATGTTAATATATAGTGGCTGGGAATGTGAAGGTCTAATGCTGTTCTTACGATACATATGACTTTTAATAGGCGAAAGTCAATTAAATATCTGTTAAAGTCAGTTATATAACTGTAACCACCAGGCCTTTACACCCCTCCATTTTAATATTATTCTTGTTCAGAGTTTCTTCTTTATTTTTATTTTTTATTTTTTGTTTGTTTGTTTATTTATTTAACGTAAAAGCATAATTGTGATTGTCCCTATTTACAATGATTTGACAAATGTGATGCCACTTTCTCTTATCGGCAGTTGTTCATATTATTTTGAATTGAAAACAATATATATCCTAATTATAACCCATTAGAAGTTGAACGGGATATTTATTTTCATTAATTAAAAAAAAAACAAGTCTTACTCGATGCTTATTCTCGCTACTAGCCCTGGTATTGTCCAGCCGAAAATGGCGTCTACGTCGTTCAGCCTCGTTTTCGATTCTGACATAGTTGGCGTAACTCTCTATAGATCTAGGGGCACTAACTGAACCCACTGCGGAGAGACTTCTCCATCACCCTGTAGTATGGTTTGGTTTTGGCCTATCTTCATTGCACACGGACTACTTCATCAGTGCTCCGATCTCCTCCCTTAGATCACATAAGGAGGATCTCAGCACAGTGCACGAACTCAGGAGAACCGGCGAGAATCCCAATGTGTGTACAGGAATCCCACATTCTATAAATATTTTTGTGGTGGGTAGGTTTCTAATTTTTTTAAATCCCAGGGTAGAGACCGATTTCCAATTGCCGTGGGAATTTTAACGTGCGCAATTTGAACACCGGAGAAGGCTAGCCATCCGATCTCAGTATCCAGGAAACTACAGGGGAGTATGACATGTCGAACACTGTCACGTGTTTATCTACATAAAGCTTTTCCTCTCGCAGCTCATGTGTACATCTACATAGAGAGTTCTTCTTCTTCCTCGTTCGCCATCACACTTGCACATTAATGACTCTAATAAAGACATTAGTCAGATCAAAGTTCTTGACATCTCCAAACAGTTTGTCGTGGAGTGAAGTAGGTTGTTGTCATGTGCTACTCCGTTCATTGCTGTATGTTGAGCAGGACTGCAGCAGATGTTCGGCTGTCGTGGGGCTGATGCAGAGATCTGTTACACCAATCCTGTACCTGTGGTATAGATGGTACCTCGGTCTGCTGTGTCAGTGCGTTGCTGGAAAATGATGACCTGGTCTCGCTTAGATAGCTGATGATATGCATCATTTTTTTTAATATGGCCTGGGTGTTCTCTTTTCCATTTGGACTTCAATATGCCTTCCATAGTAGTTTTTGCCATTTCATAAGTTGTCCCACTTTGATTGTGTTGTAACACTCCTCCTTCCTTAGCAAGTTTGCTGCCTCCTCCTTGCCTGGTCTGTTGCAACAGGCTGGTACCCACTGTATTGCCCACAAAGCGTCTCAGAATTGCGTTGTGTAAATTTATTATTACAGTGTTATTATGAAGAACCAAACATTGTATTTTATTTATATACTAGAATTGCAACACCTTGATGTCAATATAACTGTGCCCAAGCTCTCGCCCTGGGGAAGACAGTTCAGCTACACCCTATGCTGCCGGCACAACACAGGCAGTAGCAGTTACCGGTTATAAGAAGCTGCTAACACGCAAAGAGAAAAGAAATAAACACCAGCAAAAAACAAACAGCTGAAGGTTATCACCTAGGGGCGCATTCCCATAATCAGTTATGACTGAAGGGCTTTCACTTCAGGGGCGCATTCCCATAGTCAGTTATGACTGAAGGGCTGTCACTTCAGGGGCGCATTCCCATAGTCAGTTATGACTGAAGGGTGGCTTCTACTAGAACTGCAAATTTTAATTTATATTTTCCGTATTATATTGATTAATTGGGACCGAAGACGCAGCTAGAGAGATGAATGCAGTCAGCGACTCATAGCTTGACTGCTTGCGTCAGGGTCAGCGAACCAGAGCTGACCAAGACCCTACTTTACTTGAGAGTAGGGATCGAAGGGGGAAGGAAACCCGGTCCCAAAAAATGTCGTGCTGAAGTCGGATGTGTCGGCCGAAAGGCGCAAATATCGCAGCTTTGCTGTAAAACAACGCAACCAACGTTCTTTTCAGTAAGAACGAGGAAGAAGAAGAAGATATTAATTAATTAATTCATTAATGTCCATAGCGCTCCTTCCAGAGCATGAAACCACCACTACAGGTGGTCTCTACAGGAAGCCTGCACCAAAGATTGACGTAGTCATACAATGGTTGGTTATGTGGTCATTTGTTCAATACGATAAGGTTGCCAGTCTCATGCACAACCTCATATTAGTGGTCTTGTACGACATGCTGGAGGGTACAGTAGTCCTAACTAATTCTTTGTCTCTCCAGAGACGTCCGGCAACTACACTGGACTACCTCAATTCTATTTACATAACAGAACATTTTAAAAATAAACGAGCATAAATTGCATTCTTTTATTTTATATAAAAGAACTGCGCATTGCACTGTTATATATATATGTATATTTTCTTTTGTTCTAACCAGCGGCACTCGAGCTTTCCAGCTCTTTTAACCCAATGACATGTCATTGCGAGGCTGGGGGGGGGGGGGGGGGGGGGGGGGGACTTTCCTTCCAACCCGGTCAGGAGCTTCGCTCCTTCCCATCCACACGGGATTTATGTGCAGGAGTCGTTCAGGTTATTCAGTCAAATTTCCGGTCGTAAACATTCCTTCAAACGCTGACGCCCGGGTTTGAACCATGAAAACCTGGTCGCCAGTACAACGCCGTAGCCATTACACCAGCGCGGCTCCCTATATACTGTTCAAAAAAAAAGAAACGCAACTTTTTTCGGTGTTACTTTTATAAAAGATATTCGCTGATTGGACATCAGTCAACCTATCGACTGTGTCCACCTGGTCATTAACTTCTCGTGGTTACCTGAATTGTACTCACCTCATGATTCGTGAGGTCATGAAAGAGGTCAAGGTCAAAACAACATTTTTGACAATAACTCGTAACAGGTTCATGAGAATCCCGTGAAACTTACTGAACACAACACTCTCTGACCATATTATTGAATGCCTATAAAAGATTGACGCTCCTCGAATAAATTCAGTTGAAAATTCAATGCGCAAGCATGGATTTGAGACTAGCTGCAGTTGCATAGGTTTGGTTTTACTTGTCCTTTCTACTCGGATTTCTCGTGCTGATTTTTGTGCGAGTGTGTGTGTTTTCTTTCCTAGTGGATATTGGTTTAGACAAATAACAATCCAACATGGAAATTCCAGAAATTACTCTAAATATGGATGAGGCTTTTGAGGGTGGTTTACTCCACAGACCTGGTACGCTGGTGTTAACAACCTCCGGTCCACAGGCAGCAAGGGCGTCGTACTCTTTTATTTCAAGTATTTTGACTGGACCAGCAGGAGTTGGCCCAAGAGGCATCGCAGCCCTTTATCGCTTTGCTGACCCCTTAAAGTGGTACGCGACTTTAACCACTTCGGCGCATATCACCCACTATAAGAATTTACATGGCAAAAAGTTCGAGTGGGACAACCCAAAAATGTCCATCATCATTGAACACCAAGAAAAGGAGAAAGCAAAGGGTGTGTTGAACTGGCTACCCCCAACGATTAAAAAAGAAGCAGTACTTTCAATCGTTGCCTCTATCACGGGGGATAAAGAGGCCGCGGCCTTTCAAATTCAAAATGCGTCAGATAAGTGGGCTTTTCTGTATAACCCAACAAGAGACATTCCCCATTATATAAACATGAAATTACAATCACAAGGCCAGGAGAAAAACCTGAAAGTCTTCGTCACTATCCCAGGTCGACGCACACCATGTGCGATGTGTGGACAAGATAATCACTGGGTTAACCAATGCCCCCGGAAAAAAAAAACCCAGGTAGCGACTCTCAATGCAGCTCCGGTCAAGGAACAAACTACAGAACAGGTACAACCTGTACCACCGACACAGGAGACCCAAACAACCATCCTGCCAGTTGTCAACAACTCTTCAGAAAACATAAATAACGTTATGTTGTCAGAATCGGATTCTGAAAGCAATACCAATGACAGGTTCACATTATTTGTCAACAAGAGAAAACAAAACAAAAAGAAAACTACACAGACGAAAATCAGGAGAACAACACAGCCATCTCCTCAACCCACGCCAGGGACCAGCATAAGTCACCCCAGCATACAGAAAGAAAAGAATAGTTCAAGTGATTCGGCTCCAGACACGCCTTTCAAGCATTACACCTCCCCTCCCTGGGCTACCCTCACAGCTGAAGAAGGTTACTACGACCCAAATTGTGATGAAACTGCCTTAAGGATGGATGACAACGAAAACGCACTTATACAAACTCAGACTTTTTGAAACATACAAAATGAACTCCCACTTAAGAACGTGGTGTGGTAAAGGGACGATGCGAACGGACAGAAAGGGAACTCGTGAATATTTAAAAACATTACTGATCTATCTTTATACATTCACAATTCCCTCTTGGGCACACTCAAGTTGTGTAGATATAAGTATGAATAGATACATAGTTAAATATATAAGCACAGGTGTATATGCAAGTGTCTGTATGGATTTCATGAAGGTAATGTTTGTTTTTCATACCCTTATAACTTCGAAACTGTGTATTATACTATGTACTAGAGAATTCGGTTTAAATAAACACAACAAAATTAATTCTTCCCAACAATGACAAGCATTCTAACCGTTATGACCCTCAATGTGAGAGGTCTCGCAAATAAGACAGATAAAATTGTAGCCCTAATACAAACATACAAACCAGACTTTGTTTTTCTACAAGAAACCCTTGTAAATGATGAATCACGTGCAAACCGCATCACAACAATCCTAGGTTTACGAGATACACATTTTAGCCTAGGAACATCACACACAGGAGTAGCTATCTTACAGACTTCAGATCAATGGGAAATAACACATAAAAATAAAGATAGAGAAGGTAGATTTGCAATAATACAAATAAGAAATTCAAACGATCACACAGATACACACACATTAATAAACGTTTATGCCCCAGCAGTCAGGACACGACAATTTCACTTCTACCAAACACTATCTGATACGGTAACTCAACATTATAAAGGAAATCGAGTCATAATAGGAGGAGATTTTAACATAGTATTACATGAAATGGATAGAGTAGGAGCGAAAATACAGTCAAGGAACAAAGAAAGAAAGACAGAACATAAACAAATAGACATACTACAAGACATCTTAGAGGAACTCGACTTATCAGACGCATACAGGAAAAAATACCCAAAAGGAACAGAAACAACATACACAGATAGAACACGCCCCTTTGGAAGTTCTTCGAGGCTGGACAGATTTTATATACATAGTAGTTATACCATTAATAAAATAAGAAATATAAATCATACTACCAACTTTTCGGATCACAAAGCAGTCCTTCTAACGGTCAACGGAAAAGAACATATAAACCTTACGAAAAGATCTCCCCACTGGAAGTTTAACAATTCACTATTACAAAATGAATTTTATGTTAAAACTGTGGCAAAACTCATTCAAGACTACGACAGTAATGTACCAACAGAAAACATAACACAATACTGGGATTTGCTAAAAGGAACAATCAAAGAAGTAACACAGTCTATTGCAACGTTCATACAAAAAAGTATTAAAAAACAAAAACAGATGCTAGAAAAAGCACTATTTCTAACTGAAAAGTTAGACAGAAACGCCCCACAAATTTTTTCACTACAAGAAGAAATAACAAAGTATGACCAATACACATTTAACGGGGCTCAAGTAAGAACCAGACCATACGTCCCAATACAAGAGACACCGAGTAAACAATTTCTAGCAATAGAACAAAATATACAAAAAAGCAGACAAATACACAAAATTGCTGATAAAGAAAACAAAGAATTAACAACCACCCCGGAAATAACCCAAGCCTTTCACGAGTTTTATTCGCAATTATACACTCAGGACCCTATACAGTCACCAACAGAACAATTCTCCCCAGCCTACAGCTCACGGTTGAATGACTACGAGAAAAACATTATGGATGAGCCTCTCACAATAAACAACCTACAGTCCGCCTTAAACACACTACAAAAACAAAAAACCCCTGGTCCTGACGGTCTATCAGTGGAATTCTACTTGAAATTTTTTCACCTACTCGGACCTCTCCTTTTAAAAACACTTCACGAAGCTTTTAAGAAAGAAGAACTCCCCGCTAGTTTAAACCAGTCCTACATAACATTAATACACAAAGTAAGTACAGACAAGAAATACATGCAAAATTACAGACCAATCTCTCTCCTTAATACAGATTACAAAATTCTTGCCAAAGCCTTAACATTAAAACTACAACCCTTTATGCATAAACTCATCCATCAGGATCAACAATGTGGAGTTAAAAACAGAAACGTAAACAAACATACACATTTCATTCGGGATATCATTCAATACACGCATGACAAAAACACACCTGCAGCAATAATGTCCATAGATCAAGAAAAAGCCTTTGATAGGGTTTCACATGCCTTCTTGCACAAAACTCTACAAGAAGATAATTTCGGCCAGTATTTCAGATCTTGGATAAAAAATCATATACAAAGCACCGGAAAGCAGATTGCTGATAAATCACAATATATCTGAAACAATTCCTCTCACTCGATCAGTCAGACAAGGTTGCCCAATGTCTCCTTTACTATATGTACTTGTGTTGGAACCTTTATTAGAGAGCATCAGGAAAAATACAAGTATTAAAGGCGTCCATGTGCCAGGTATAGGTGAAAAGAAACTAATAGCATACGCGGATGACACAATCTTCTTCCCCTCAAGCAGATTATCAATAAAAAACATTTTAGATACTTTCGATACATTTAGCATAACTAGCGGTTCAAAAATCAACATTAAAAAATCACAAATAATGGGCATAGGACATTGGGCTAACAAAACAGACTTTCCCCTACAGCTAACACAAACTAACAACATGAAAGTATATGGAGTAAATTTCATGTCTATACCATATAAAACAAACAAAGAAATGTGGAAAAACGTAATCTTAAAAACTGAAAAGAAATTAGAATGTTACAAATATAAAAACGCTACAATATTCGGTAGGGGCATCATAGTAAACACATATGTTATTCCAAAGCTACTATATATATCCAATATTTTTAACCCTCCAAAAAGAACTCTAATAAAAATAAATTCTTTAATCAGACATTTCATTTTCCGTCACACAATACATAACATAAAACATAAAACATTAATACAGAACAAAGCAAGAGGAGGAATATCCCTACAAGATATATCCACCAAAATTCAAGCTATGAGAATCAAATTTATAAGTAGTATAATAAATGAACCACAGGGATATCCTTTAGCACACTACTATGTTGGACTACCATTAGCAAAATTATGTAAATTTAACAATACAGCACCGCACCATTCCGGAGTCTTACCTAATTTCTATAAACAATGCGTCGCATGCATACAAGGAAAAGAAAAAACAATACACCGAACAACTAAAGAGATATATCAAGATTTAGTGTTAGCACAGGAACCTCCGCTTTACCAAAGAATAAAAAGAGGATATAAATATGGTATATCAGACTACTCGCAGGTTTTCTTTCAGTTACATAAAACAAACACATCACCAAGGGTAAAAGAAATAACTTATAGATTATTATTTAATTCAACACCAATCATGTATAGAGAAAAGAAAAAAATCACAGTACGAATAAAATGTAAACTCTGTAGATTAAACTTCATGGAGACAGAGGAACACATTTTCTTTTATTGCGACACAGTGTGGACGTTTACAAATTGGACAGTCACAAAGTGTAGTGGCCAGACAATTTAATGTGATTAGAAGCACCATTAGTCGCTTTTGGAGGCGATTTCAAGAAACTGCCTCAGTGGCAGACCGGCCGCGCAGTGGAAGACCCAGAGACACAACTCCTGCCGAAGACCGCTTTATACGGCAGCGTCACCTCAGGAATCGACTTGCATCTGCGTCCTCCGCAGTCCAGTCAATATCAGCAGCTCGTCGAATTTCAGATCAAACGGTCAGGAATCGGCTGCACGACTCTGGTCTTTGGGCTAGAAGGCCCTACAGAGGTCCTGTTCTTACGGACCGGCATCGCCAGAACCGACTGCAGTGGGCGAACCAGCATCGTCAATGGACCGTTGGGAATGACTGGAGACGGGTTTGGTTTAGTGATGAATCATTTTTTGTGATCCAGCGACACGATAGACGGAGAAGAGTTTACCGCAGAGTCCATGAGCGCTACGCCCAGAACAGCGTTGATGAGACTCCTCTACATGGTGGTGGAGGTGTACTGATGTGGGGGGCGATCAACTTCACGGGAAGAAGTGACCTGGTGCAACTTGAAGGACGCCTGAATGCCCAACGATACGTCGCTGAAATTCTTCGTCCTCACGTCCTTCCACTTCTGGCTGCACGAGGGTCGATTTTTCAGCAGGATAACGCTCGACCTCATGTGGCACAACTCACCACCCAGTTCCTCGCTGACAACAACGTCCAGACCATTCCGTGGCCAGCCATGTCATCAGACATGAACCCCATAGAACACTTATGGGATGAACTCGACAGACGACTCCGCCAGCGAGACGTGGCTCCAGCCATCTCCGACAGTTGTCTCTTGCACTGCGGGAAAAGTGGGCAGCCGTCCCACAACAACAGATCCAACGGCTAATTGGATCCATGTCAAGGATATGTCGTTCTCTGATAGAGGCCAGAGGAGGCCATACACCTTACTGAAACGGAGGCCTCAGTTGCAAAGAATAAAAGTCCAAACCAAATTTAATGAACATCATTTCATTGTTAAAGTCTGAAAGTTTCTTCATGCCAAGATTGAAACATTAATTCCGTAAAATAAAATGTTGGTACAAGTTTGAAATTTGGTGTCCATTACCACTGCAATAATGTTGCGTTTCTTTTTTTCAACAGTATATATAAACCAGCCACAAAAAACAAACCAACTGATCTGTCGCATGTTAGTTACATAAGAGAATTACATGTTACATATTGATGTAAAATAAAACTGCATGTTGCAAGCATCGAAGAACATGTGAATCCATTAATTAATGGTCACCTTTGAATAATCTGAGTTTATACAACCAGCCAATGAGTGCACTTATGTAGCATTGTTTTATCAGAATGACGTCATACAATATTCCGACACTATTGTCTTATTCGTGACTAACATGAACGGAGTAGCATCATATAGCAACAATCTATTTCTATCCACGAAAACATTTTTGGAGATGTCAGGAACCTTGAGCTGACCCTACTGTCTTTATTAGTCAGTAATGGGGAAGTCTGACGGCGAACGAGGATGAAGAAAACGAAGAATAATTCGTGACTAACAGACAAGTCAGATATAAATACCATCATTATCATTCTTTCTGCTCCGTATGGAGCATAGAGCCGCCCCTGACATTATGAGCAAACAAAACAAATACTATTTTAAAGCACAATAGATACTATAAACAAACAATACATATATTATTACCAACAAATTTATTATGGATAATGAAAAGGATATGAACGAACAAAAAATATTACGAGCAAACAAAGTACACATTATCAAACAACACGATAGAAGTTAATTACGTAAACAAGCTTGAAATTACCAGAAAATTACAAGTGTTTGTGGACAAACAATAGATATTATTAACAACCAGTTTAACGGGCTTGTGAACAAACAATATATGTTATTTACAAACAATTAAAAGGGTTTGTGAACAAATAATAGACACTGTTAACTAACAATTTAAAGGATTTGTGAACAAACAATAGACATTATTTAGAAACAATTAAAAGTGGTTTTGAACAAATAATAGATATTGTTAACTAACGATTTAAAGGATTTGTGAACAAACAATAGACATTATTTACAATCAATTAAAAGAGTTTGTGAAAAAATAATAGACATTGTCAACAAACAATTTAAAGGATTTGTGAACAAACAATAGACCTTATTTACAAACAATTAAAAGGGTTTGTGAACAAATAATAGACATTGTCAACAAACAATTTAAAGGATTCGTGAACAAACAATAGACATTATTTACAAACAATGAAAAGGGTTTCTGAACAAATAATAGACATTGTCAACAATTTAAAGGATTTGTGAACAAACAATAGATATTATTTACAAACAATTAAAAGGGTTTGTGAACAAATAATAGACATTGTCAACAAACAATTTAAAGGATTTGTGAACAAACAATAGACATTATTTACAAACAATGAGGGGTTTGTAAACAAATAATAGACATTTTCAACAAACAATTTAAAGGATTTGTGAAAAAACAATAGATGACTATGGGAATACGCCCCTGAGGTGATAGTCCTCAGCTGTTTTTTTACCTGTGTTCCTTTCAGCGTGTTCTTTTCTCTTTTGTTTATTATGAGAACTTCTTTTCGCCCAATCTGAAGCGGTGCCGTAGACATTATTTCGAAACAATTAAAAGGAGTTTTGAACAAATAATAGATATTGTTAACTAACGATTTAAAGGATTTGTGAACAAACAATAGGCATTATTTACAAACAATTAAAAGGGTTTGTGTCTCTCGTGCATCCATCTTTGAACATCAGCTGCGGTCGCCCAACTGTTCTATTGATGTCTGCCAGTTGTCCGTGGAAGATATCTTTAGGGATGCGACCATCTTCCATGCGACGTACATGGCCAAGCCAGCGTAGTCTGCGCTGTCTAAGCAGTGTATACATGCTTTGCAGGCCAGAACGTGACAACACCTCGATATTTGTCACTTTTTCCTTCAAAAAATACCAAGGGTGGTGTCGTACATTTAGATAGGTATTAGAGATATATTTGGTCCCGTCTGAATAGAACAGAAGAAGTGGGATTATCTGAGAAAGAAAGTGTTAGAATAGATTCCACGAGTGAATAGATTAAGGTGAAGATCTGTCTCTGGAATGAGTGAATTCTCTAGTCCAGCCTATCTATACGACTATCTTTTGGTAATAGACAATCTATCAAACCTCCCTATAAATACAATTATAAGTTAACTACTCACACACACACAGTTATGTGACAACAGGACTCACAAACGTGAAAAACTATGGTAAATGGAGATTGGGGGCTGACCAACACAATAAATTAAGTTTTGTTTAGTTTATTATCACTTAAACTTTACAACACTGAACATATAGAAATCAATATAATCATTGCGTACAGACATAGGAAAAAAACCCAATAAGTGCCCTCCCCTCTTGTTGAGGAAAGATCCCAAAAGAAGTTAATAGCCAAAAAGGTCAAAGATTAACACTAGGGTATTGAATAGACAGTAAAGCAAAGAACAGAGTTCCTAGTTAATCTATCCCGTAAATAACAGTATTTGCAAAGAAAATAAAGGATGGTACAGTTTCCGTAACTAGAACGTATTCACTCTCACTCTGTCATTCGTGGCCACATCAATCACGCCTTACCTAATACTTGGTTAACAACCTCTTGAACGTAAACATCAATGTACATGTATCATAATCCAGTTTTGTGCTTCTCCAAAGTGAGCCCCAGTTCCTCCACGAATAATTAATTTTCCTAATGGGGAACGCCTACTTTGCTGGTGGGTTATTGGATATGAAAATGTCACATCAGATAGTTCATGTAGCAAAATATAAACCGCGATCTAGTGTTCACAGTAGATAATAGACAGTACTTCCAATAGCTAAATGAAACATCTGGTTGGTAAACTGTTAATAAAGATGATGAGGGTATATCCTATCGGTTTTTCTCTCTGGGGTTGAGTGCCGATTATGAAACAACGTATTCTCCTGGATAAATTCCCTTGGAAACACGACTGTCAGTAGTCAGGAAAAATGTTATATATATATATATATATATCTATATATATATATATATATATACATATATATATATATATATATATATATATATATATATATATATATATATGACCACAGCGGGCTGACAAAATTGAATGCAAAAATCTGGGTATTTTGTATGTCCAGATATGATTAATCTTATTGTTTATATTTTTGGTCTCTCTCTGGATGAAGCAAGAGGACCGAACAGGTCAACATCGAAGACCCGATAATAATAAGAATTGTTACTGGTGCTATTAGACCGCTGGCAGCTGGTTTGTCATAAGTATTATATTAGGAAGAAAACAAAACATTCAACCACAATATCAATATCCTATCCTATCACGCGTAAGGGTATGATCTCTTAACCTCTCCGTCATCTAATTAAATTAAAATGCACACGTGTCTTAGTCTATCTTATCACGTTTCGCTCACCTGGTACGGGTTGGGTTTTAGGTATGCGCCTTTCCCCTCCCGCCCGGTAAAACACTCAGCGCACGATATCGGTGTTAATTTAATTCTGAGTACTTTAACAAATATCGCTTGTCATTACTAGCTATTTGTTTCGCCACAAGATATTACACTAGTCACATATATAATTACACAAAATGAATTAGAAGTGAATTGTATTCCGTCAATTATCTGTTGCCTAGTGTATTTATTAATCAATTAAATATCTCTTTCTGGGTGATAGCGGGTGATTAAATCTACATTACAACTGAAACAAAATAGCTAAGCGTTCTTTAATACGCTAGTCTTAGCACCTAGAAAATCCCAGTGAATTATAATGATAAACTTAACACATTAAATCACGTAAATGCTAATTTCTATTACCGCAATCAGAATTGAAACAATCTCCACGGAATGCTATAACACACCTTCACAATGGCTCTAGAATAACGAGCTAGATTATCCAAAATTTCTGAGCGACTAGATAACTGACTTTGAGAGGACGGAGTATTTATACAGAAATGGTGTTATTATCACTAAAGGGTGCGATAATTCACGCCTTCGGCCGTATCAGGGAAAATCAACGAGTTCGACTCCCGAGGTAAAGGATTTTCCTGTTCGCTCGCTCGAGAACCCAGTAAACAGGTTTGCTCCCCTCTTGTTAAGGCTGTCGGGTGCGAAAACTTGTAAACGCTCATTAGCGCATGAAAACAGGAAAAATAGGCGTGGCTTCACAGTGAGTCTATAGACAGCGAATTGCGTGATTTTTGAGTAGCAAAATTATGAACCTTAGATGATAGCAAAGGTGGTATACATATATATATATATATATATATATATATATATATATATATATATATATATATATATATATATATATATATATATATATATATATATGACAGGTGGGACGTGGACAACGTAGATGTGAACAAATAATAGATATTATTAACAAACAATGTAAAGGGTTAGTGGACGAATAATGGATACAATTAACACACAATTAAAAGGAGTTTGTGGACACATAACATATATTGCTAACAAACACAATCACGAAGATTCTAAATAGGCAGAGGGAAAAAATATAGTGAACAATGATAACTGATTATAATATGAACTAACAAAGTCAATAACCTAGCCTAGTACAGTATTTAGAACAAATAGAAATAACATTATGAACACAAAATTCGGCAGCATAAGCAAACCACTGATATTATGAAAAATTTAATGTGCATTGCAAGTCGTAAGAGGCGACAAATATGAGGTTGTTCATGAGGCTGTCAACTTCATGATATAAAATAAATTGCTACAAAACCCGTCACTTTAAGAGTTGATGAATGTATTGGTGCGAATTTCTGTGGGGCAAGGGGCGACAACTCAGGATCTGTAAGAATCTACTTTGGGAATTCTGAGTTTTCTAAAGATCTACTTTGATAAATTCATGTATGTTTTCAGGTTTCAAATTATCTGGAATTTGTAACAAGTCCAACCTATTTGTTATCTCTATAGATAGAACTGTTATCTCTGCCTTAATTTTTTTTCAGAACCAGTTATCCTAATGATTGTCATACACCCCCTGGCCTCCTGGTAGTGAGATCGGATGACTAGCCTTCTCGGTTAAGGGTGAAAAAATAGGATGTCCCGTGTGCAAGTTGCGCACGTTAAAAATCCCACAGCAGTTGGAAATCGTAAAGAGTATGCTGTAAGGCTGCTGCCATGGCAACATTTAAAATTAGAAACCAACCCACCACCAAAATATTTATAGACTGTGTGATTCCTATACACACACACATTGGGATTCTCTCTGATGCTACTGAGTTCATGCACTGTGATGAGATTCTCCTTGTGTGATCTAAGGGAGGAGATCGGAGCACAGATGGGGTTGTCCATGTGCAATGAACAAAACCAAACCAATCTCTGCCTCAAGATCGGCTTCCTGTAATCCCATCAGTAGAAGTTGTGGAAAATTAAAACTCAATATTTTACCAATAGTTAACTTCACTTCACAGAAAAGATGGCTTTCTATCTTGTACAGGTCACGGATAACGTCAATTTTAGTCAGCTAGCTTGTGTGATTTCTCTGGGAATGCGGTGAAAGTATCTACCTGAGGAACACCATGCGTTTAAGTTCCAGTGAAAGAGGGCAAGTCCCAAATTTATCTAGGTTAAACAATCTCCAACTCCGCCTAGGCCGGTCCCAAGCCCGGCTGAAAAAGGAGGAGGGCAGCCTGCATGGGGGCCGTAAGGAGCAGCCCCTCCACCATGCAAAGGCACAACAGGCCAATCACCTTGTCGCATAGAGATTTATGATCAATAAATTTTCTATATTCTTTTCTTTTTCTACCCGTGTCCTCTACTTTATTATCGCTCTTTCATCCTTTTCATGTTTTTCGCATTCGTTCGTTTGCGAAAAATATTTACTTTCCCATTCTGACTTTACCGTTTTTTCTCATACACTGGTAGCGCACTTTATTACATCAGATGTCAGTCGCTGCAGGTAGACGGAATGTGTGATAATTCGTTTCGCCAGACATAGATGCAGACAATTGTCTACATTTTCATCTGTCACGCGAGTTTCTTCGGCTAAAGTTCCCGGCGAGGTGTGGAAACTGCCATCTGCCTCGACCAGAAATGAGACATTCGTCTAGCATTTCCATCTGACATGGCACTCTATGGCCAGTTTCTTAGACGGAGGTGTCAAAGACGCGAAGTGGCAGTTTATGGAAATCTCTTGGTTTACGTAAGTGTTAAGAGGAGAGGGGAAGACGGGGGGGGGGGGGGAGGGGGGAAGAGGTGTGTTTCGAAATAATGTGGGATCCTTTGTCTATTTCATATATCTTAACCGGAGTTTTAGATTTCATTCACTCAGTAACTTCGCAGTCAAGACTAGAACAACCTACGTTCGAGTCCTAAGAATCTCTGTTGATAGAAGATGGCATTTAGTTGGTCGAAGTGAATTTCGATTCCTAAGAATCTCTGTTGATAGAAGATGGCATTTAGTTGGTCGAAGTGGATTTAGTTCTTAGTAGTTCTGTGTTGAGGTAAATATAATCTAGTATTTTGCGAGTGATTAAGTGTTAAATCGCTTATTATATTTCACTAGTTTCTTTTGTGCAGAGTAAATAATTTATAAGTCTGTATTATTCTCTAGTGACGTGTTTCAGTGGAAAGCAGAATAAATTATAATTTTTTGCTTAACTCATGCAGCGATAATAAATTTAATTTAACTGCTAATAACCAGTCGAGAATATTTAAACAAACTGATAACTGCACTGATTCATCATTGAGTATTGACGAAATACACATGTTTTTCTAATTCATGATGATTGATTTTATAGATGTAACTTATTTCACGGGAAGTTTTAAACGATAAGTCAAGCTCTCCGCTTGCAGTTTATAATGTAAGTTATAACTTTGTACATAGTATGTATAAGTATTTTATTTGTTGTTTTCTTTATTCAGTGAAAAACTGGGGTAACCAAACTTTGCCAGCGTTTGAGTACAAATTGAGAGAAGAAACATTTTACCTTTAACCACGTGGGTTTACAAGTTAACACCTGTCTGACAGTGCGTGTGTCTCCATAAATAGACAGAGTACAACTCTCACTAACGGTTTTTTTAAAGTACTAAATGCTTATACTGTGCCTTTGAGTCAGATCATATTTCTTCACAAACTCTCAAGTACATTTTCAGCCCTTGTGGCAAGTAAATATCACTATCAGTAACATTCCGACGTAGTTTTGACCAGTGGTGGTGTGACCAAATAAAGTCCTATACTGAGATAAGGCACCGACCTGACATTCCTCATTTCTAGAAACCTAAGGTATTGACACTGTGCTCGCTGTTAACGTTCGTGCCTGGACAATTTTAATGTGACTTAAACAGACATCCAAAATAAGAATAACCAAGAAAACGTTTCCCTGAAGCAGTGAATTCAACCCGTCTTTTTGGAACTGGGGTTCTCTTGGCCAAGTCTAGCATTGGAGAGTCTGTATGTGCATGTCCTAAAAATTGTGTTTCCAGAAGTTGCTACCAAAGCTGTAAGTATGCATGAAAGCACGTGATCACGGCTGACTGAATAGAGTGAATGCAGGACTGAGTGATTCCTTTAGTCTATTGTCGTCACTTATGTGTGTGGGTATGTGAGGTCCTATATATATTAATATATATTATATCAGATTTGTCTGACTAATCTAACTCTGTTGTAGATGGTAGGCTGACTGAGAGGAGCTGCTCGAGTGTCAGAGACAGAATCTAATACATTTCCTCCATCTCATTCGCGAAATCTATTTCTATTTTATCACCTCCCACTGAGCTATCACTTATTTCTATGTCTATTCAGAAAGGACCAAACTAAGTCTTAATCACCTATCACAAATCTACGACACACCTGCTTACTTCAAACTTTTGATTACGAGAACTACAAGAGAGAAAACCGCACTGATTCTAAAGGCGACGAACTGGAACGGACTATGGACTACGGCTTATTGAAATTGGAACACAAGAAGTATAAATGGGAAAGAAGAGGAGCTGATGGAAGAGATGAGGAAAGCAAAAACTAGAAATCCTGGCTATAACGGAAACAAAGAAAAAAGGACAAGGAGTCATGGATCTCGATGGCAACACGCTGCTCTACAGTGGTGTACCCACATCTGAAAGAGCTAAAGGGGGCGTGGGTTGCATTGTGGCCAAAAACCAAAAAGATAGTATCAAGGGATAGAACTTTGTCTCGGAGCGCATTATGGTTGTAAAACTAAAAGAAGGAGAAAACATAGTCAACCTGGTCATAGTGTATGGGCCAAATTATGATGAGAGAGCAGAGGTCAAGGAGGAATTCTTCGAGCTGCTTCAAAGGACAGTGGATGCCTGTCTAGATGAAATGATCATGCTCGGAGATTTCAATGCCAGAGTTGGAAATGACCATGCTAGATGGGGTGGAGTTATCGGAAGATATGGAGAAGATACTCTCAATGACAATGGAAAGAGACTCCTTAGATTCTGCAGTGAGCAGAATCTGATCATTACAAACACAAAGTTCCACCATTAGCGCATACATGCATACACTAGATGTGAACCAACAAAGAATGAGAAGTCAGTGATCGACTATGCCATTGTTAGGAGGAGCTCATTCAAATATGCCCGGGATGATAGAGTCTGGAGGGGGCCAGAGATTGGAAGTGATCACTACCTGCTTACAATCAAAAGAACAACTGAAAGAGTTGCTCAGCCTAGGAACTGCCCAACATCACGCAAGAAACTAAGTAAACGAACGGGAGAAATGAGCATTAAGACCTACAAGCTGAGAGAGCCAGAAATTAAGACCAGATATCAGGGGCTTATTGCTCCAGCGGCGAGCAACACAGAAGAACAACCTGATGACTTGGAAACCATCTGGCTTAAATTTAAGGACATCATAAAGACAGCTGTTGCAGAAGCATGTGGTGAAGTCCGACTTGGGAACAAGAGAAAGAGGACACCTTGGTGGACAGAGGAAGTCAAAGAGAAAATAAGAGAGAAGAAAATGGCATGGAAACAATACTTAGGAGCTAAAAACACAACAGGACAAATGGAGAAATATAGAGAATATGTGACACTCAGAACAGAAGCAAAGAACAAGGTGCTAGCAGCAAAACAGAAGTCCTGGGAAGAATTCGGAGAAAAGCTAGAAAAAGATGCGCAAGAAAACCAGAAATTGTTCTATAAGACCCTAAAGAACATGAGGAAGGAAAAACAAAGCCCTCTCAAATTTATAAAGGACAAGCAAGGCAAATTGCTTACTGCCCCGAAGGAAGTGATGGAACGATGGAAAGAATATTTCTCAGAACTCCTGGCTGGTGAGCATGGTGAAGCATCAGAAATGATAACCACTAGCACAGAAGAGAAAACCAATGATGGTAAAGATGACATAAAGATGGAAGAACTGAAGGCAGCACTGAAGAAAATCAAGATGGGCAAAGCAGCAGGGCATGGTGGTATAACACCAGAAATGGTTAAGTACATGGGAGCATCAGGCGACCTATTACTCTTAAGGGTCCTACAGGCAGCGTGGTGCAACAAGACCATACCAAAGGATTGGGAGATTGCCATCATAACACCAATTTTCAAAAAAGGGTGACAATCGACAATGTGGAAACCATAGAGGCATATCCCTTCTCAGTGTCCCTGGTAAAATCTACTCTAGAATCCTAGAGCAGAGACTCCGACGCCTAGCTGAGCCACAATTGGATGAGGTCCAGTGCGGATTCCGAGCAAACCGAAGTAAAGACCTAATCTTCACACTCAGACAGCTGAGTGAAAAGGCCCTTGAGTATAAGAGTTAGATCCATCTTTGTTTCATAGATCTGGAAAAGGTGTTTGACAAGGTCCCCTGGAGCAAACTTTGGCAAGGAAGAACATTCCAGCACCTATGATTCATGCTATACAGAGCTTCTACAAGTCTTGCAGAAATTATGTGAGGACAGCAAACCATGTCAGAAGAATTCAGGACCACGACTGGTGTGAGACAAGGTGATATCCTGTCACCTTATCTTTTCATACTCCTCATGGACGATGTTATCAAGGCATGCAAGGAGAGAACAATAAAGTATTCAGTGGGGTACTGGAAGATGAGACAGGTCTGTATTTCAGAGCTGGCATTTGCTGATGATGTTGCCCTGATTGCTAATTCAGAGGCACATCTCCAATCCAACCTGCAAGTCTGGAAGGAAGAGCTGGAGAAGAGAGGGGTGGTCATAAGCAGCTCTAAAACAAAATCCATGGTGATATCAAGAGAAGAAAGAAGACATCAGATTAAGCTGGAAGAACAGGTCCTGGAGCAGGTCAACCACTTTAAATACATTGGAGCTATTATAGACCAAAAGGGAGGCATCAAAGAAGAGTTGGCCACTCGAAAAGCAGCAGCTGGGAGACTTTTTCAGGTCATAAATCGAGGATTCCTCAGCAAGAGAGAGGTTGGTAAGAAAACGAAGAAGGCTGTATACCGCTCCACCTATGTCCCAGTCTTGACATATGGATGCGAGTCATAGGCAATGACTACAACCCACAAAAGCCAGATCCAAACCTCAGAAATGAGGTATCTGAGGAAGGTGGTTGAAGTAACAAGAAGAGACATGGTCCGCAACCAGACTATACGTCAAGGCCTAAAATCCCACCCCCTGCAGACCCAAGTAGAACAGTTCCAACTAAGATGGTTTGGCCATGTCTGCAGAATGGGAGAAGATCGGCTACCACGACAAGCATGGGAAACAAAGAGCCAGGGATCCAGACCCCCAGGACGACCCAGAGTCCGCTGGGAGGACAACATTAGACAATCTTTGAAGGAGCGAGGACTAGAATGGAACCAGGCCAGGAGGAAGACAGCCGATAAAATAGTCTGGCGCTCTCTCTCCCAAACCTCTACAACTCACGGTAGAAGGGGAACGACTAAGTAGTATTTAAACAATTCCCCCCCCCCCCCCCGTCACCTAGAGGTCTACCAAATGCCTAGGGATCTATCGGTTGATCAAGATCAACCCTCGGGGAAGGGGGGGGGGGGCATTTGCAGTGGTGGTCCCATGCGCCATTCATGAGCAAAAAAGAAAAAGATACATTATAATCAAAAGTGCATTATGAACAAACATTTTTTTGATGATCAAAATCGAGAACATGATGACAAATCAACATGTGTATTGTTAACAGATAAAAGTGATATTTTCAATAAGCGCCGTGAAGGGAGATGTTTAAAAATGTGTGTTTTTCCACAAATGGCACGGACATTCTCATCAAGAAAACGTTTAAGAACTATATCATCATCATCATGTAGCATGTCCTTTGCAGGACGTCGCTCTCATCACAGCCCGCCTGAAAGACTCGATCTCTAGCCAGCCCTCCTGCCTCCTCCAATGTCATGTTCAAGGTGTCTTCAATGTCCTGTGTCCACCGTCGTCTTGGTCGGCCCCTGCCTCGCCTTCCAGGTACCACACCCTCCATCACTCCTCTCTCTAAGCCACTATGACGTTTAATGTGGCCAAAATATTTCAGTTTCCGGGACATGATATTGTTTATGAGCCAGTTTTCCTCGATGTTCAGGTCGTGAAGGATGTCTATATTTTTCTTCTTCTAGTCCACGATATTCTTATAATTTTTCTGTAACACTTTGCTTCAAAAGATTCGAACTATATATTGACATTAATATTCAACATTACACAAGGAGATACCTATTTTTAGGATAAGGAAATTTGAAACTAGTAGAGAAAATGATGTCAGGTACCGTTCTACAGAGCGTCCGATTGACTGAGTGGTTAGAGCTCAGGTCTCTCGCGGTAAAGGTGTCGGGTTCGATTCACGGTATCGACACGCTCCAGTCTACTCAGCTGTAAATGGGTACCTAACTTCGTCCTTCAGGTAGGGGAGGAAAAGGCAGCGAGGAAATCAGCTTGTCCACCCCACCTCTCGATGCTAGACCTAGTATGGTGCAGTCTTTAACACTTCACTCTTCTACGGTAGTATCTGCTATGGGCCTACCTTTTTTTTAAAACCATTTTACAGCTGGGTATACTGGAGCTTGACATTACTACGTGTAGAAACCGGAACCTGGTAACTTTTCTCCGGGAAGCAAATCTCTAACCGCTCTGCTATTTGGTGTTGAGGAGAGAAGGACAAAGAAAGTAAAGAGAAGAAGAAGGAAAAGAACAAGAAAGACAACGGAGAAGTAAGATCAGACAAAGATGATAAAAAATAAAATTAGAAAGAAAAGATGAAGTGTAAAAACACGAACAGAAAAGATTGTCAAGAAGAAGAAAAAGAAACGAACGGACGAACAAACTTTATTTTCGAAAAAGACAACGATAAAAAGAAGAAGAAGAAAATGAAAAAGAAGCAGAGAAAGAAGAAGGAAGGAAGAATTACAAGAGAAAGGAGAAAACAACAGAAAAAAAGGAAAGAAATTCCCACTCCAACGATATTTGTAAGTTTGTAAGTAATTTCTTTACAATTAAAAAACAAATGTGTGGCCAACCGAATGAACTTTGTACATTACTCCATATATAGTATCTGAACTTATTACTTAATGCACCACCATTACACGGCATCTCAACGTGAAACGAAAAATAACATTTATTTTAAATTATTACAAGTGACAAACTTTATAATCCGAAACTAATTAGGCTACAAGTCTTAAATCTTAATAATGACTAGGTCTTATGTTCCCTCTTATTACAGAGTAGGACAAATGGATTGTTTGTGAAGGCTGGAATAATTTCTCTCAGGCAGAAAAAGATATAATATGGGGAAAAAGTATGCTGTACAAACAAAATATGAGAGATGAAAACTTCAAGTGATTTTAAATAACGGTGTAGAATTTTTAGCAAGTGCTTCTCAGATTCATGGGACTGCTTGACTTTTGAGAAACGCAGCTAAGTCAGAGGACTCACCGTCCCGAAACTGTCAGAAATTTTATGAAGGCTTTAATAACACACATCATCATCATCATAATCATTTAGCTCAACATGAAGCAATAGTTGCAGCTGGTTGGTTCCCTTGCATGACGTCTGCGTCAAAGCTTTCATGTGCTCTTCCTGTTGTGGTTCCTGTAGTAATGTATTATACATTATGAGCTTGCCAGCCACATGCACAAACCTTATTAGTGGCTTCTTACGGCATTCCTGAGTGAAGAGTGGCTCTATTCTACTTCCTCATTCCTCGTTCGCACTCACACTTCCACATCACTGGCTTTAATGAACACTCAGACGTCTACACCACTTGCCCTAATGAACACTCAGACTTCCACATCACTGGCTCTAATGAACACTCAGACTTCCACATCACTGGCTCTAATGAACACTCAGACGTCTACATCACTGGCTCTAATGAACACTCAGACTTCCACATCACTGGCTCTAATGAACACTCAGACTTCCACATCACTGGCTCTAATGAACACTCAGACGTCTACATCACTTGCTCTAATGAACACTCAGACTTCCACATCACTGGCTCTAAAGCACTCAGACTTCCACATCACTGGCTGTAATGAACACTCAGACTTCCACATCACTGGCTCTAATGAACACTCAGACATCCACATCACTGGCTGTAATGAACACTCAGACTTCCACATCACTGGCTGTAATGAACACTCAGACTTCCACATCACTGGCTCTAATGAACACTCAGACTTCCACATCATCTAATGAAGGCCGTAGTCAGCTCAAGGTTCCTGACATCTCCAAACAGTATTTTGTGGTGTGAAGTAGGTTGCTGCCATATGCTACTCCGTTCATTGCTGTATGTTGGGCTGGACTGCTGTAGATGTTCAGCGGTCATGGGGATGGTGCCACACGTGCAGAGATCTGTGCACCAATTCTGTAATTGTGATATACATGGTATCTCAATCTGTTTTGTCCAGTGCGCAGCCGAAAAATGATGACCTGGTCTCGCCTAGATAGCTGGTGTAAATGGCCTCTATGACACTTGGACTTAAATGTAACTCTTATGGTTGTTTTTGCCATTTCTTCTGTTCTATCTTTGCCTTCTCAGAGGCCTCTGGAAACTACATGTGGTAATAAAATGTATGTGTACTACGTAAATGGGGCACCGCGGTAGCACAGTGGTTAGTGCACTGGGTTCCATGTCAGCTTCGTGTTGAACTATTTCATCTGCAATGGGATTTGAACCTATTGCGCCTTGTTTACGCCATCGAAATTCACTCGTCGTTGTATAAGTTCTCCAAACTCGAAGCAGCTGTAAAAGTAACCATATTCTTGTATCTAACTTACTGTCCTGAATATCATAGCTCATTGTGGTTGTTCCGCAGACAGCACGATACTTTTTCTGAAGTTTAATCAAGTTTTTTTTTAAGTGTCCTGCCTTTTTTCTTTACTGCCCTTCAACGGAAACTTGTTATTTTAGGCCCGTTCACTGTTTTAGACACTAAAAATAGCCCAGAGGTACATAGACATACAAATAACTATGAGGTACATGAACATATAAATAGTTCTGAGACACATGGACATATAAATAGCTCTGAGACACATAGACATACATATAACTATGAGACACATAGACATACAAATAGCTTTGAGACACATAGACATACAAATAACCATGAGACACATGGACATACTTATAACTCTCAGACACATAGACATACAAATAACTTTGAGACACATAAACATACAAATAACTATGAGACACATAGGCATACATATAACCATCAGACACATAGACACACATATAACTTTGAGACACATCGATATACAAATAGCCCAGAGTCAAATAGCCACACAATAGCTAGTCGCATAAACAAGAAACAACTATGAGTCTGACACATAAATAAGTGACACACAGACACACAAATTAGTCTGAGAGATACAGAGACACACAAATAACCGTGAAACATACAGACACACAAATAACTCTGAGAAACATAGACACACCAATAACTCTGAGACACATAGACACACAAATAACTCTGGGACATACAGAAACACAAATAGCTCTGAGATATACAGATAGACAAATAACTCTGAGAAACATACACATACAAATAGCTCTGAGAAACATAGACACACAAATAGCTCTGAGACATACAGACACACAATAAGAAACGTAGACTCTTAAATGACTCTGAGACACATAGACACACAAAAAGCCCTGAGGCTTTTTTCGGCTACGCACTGGTCACAACAGATTGAGATACCATCTGTACCACAAATACAAAATTGGTGCAACAGATCTCTGCACCTGCAGTACCAGCCCAATGACAGTCGAACACCTGCTGCAATACTGCCCAACCTACAGTAATGAACGGAGTAGCATATGGCAACAACCCACTTCTGTCAACGAAAAACTGTTTGGAGATGTTGGGAGCCTTGGGTTGACTACTGTCTTTATCAGAGTCATAAATGTGGAAGTCTGAAGGCGAACGAGGAAGAATGAAGAATACAAATAACTAAGAAACATATAGGCACACAAATAGCCCAAAGTCACATAGACACACTAATAACTCTGAGAAACAGACACTTCAATAGCCCTGAGAAGCAGACATAAGAAGTAGCCATGAGAAACATAGAGACAGAAATAGCCCAGAGCTGTGTCTATACACACAAATATTTCTAAAAAGAAACATAGGCACGCCAATGGCTCTAAGAAACATAGACAAACCAATAGTTCTGAGACACATAGACTCACAAATAGCTCAAAGAAACACGGACAAACCAGTATCTCTAAGAAACATTGACACACCAATATCTCTAAGAAAATAGACACATCGATAGTTCTGAGAAACATTACAGGTGCCATCTTCACATCGAAGGTCGGCTTCAGTGGATCCGCAACATCCACTGTCTCTTGTCTTGATGGTTCACTCTGATAGAACCTTTCCTGTCTCTTGTCTTGATGGTTCACTCTGATAGAACCTTTCCTGTCTCTTATCTTGATGACTCACTCTGATAGAATCTTTCCTGTCTCTTGTCTTGATGGTTCACTCTGATAGAATCTTTCCTGTCTCTTGTCTTGATGGTTCACTCTGACAGAATCTTTCATGTCTCTTATCTTGATGGTTCACTCTGATAGAACCTTTCTTGTCTCTTGTCTTGATGGTTCACTCTGATAGAATCTTTCCTGTCTCTTGTCTTGATGGTTCACTCTGACAGAATCTTTCATGTCTCTTATCTTGATGGTTCACTCTGATAGAACCTTTCTTGTCTCTTGTCTTGATGGTACACTCTGATAGAACCTTTCCTGTCCGTCTCTTGATGTTACCTTTCCACATATAGCGCTGTCTTCCTCTTGCACGTTTGCCTTCAACTCTGATTTCTATTATGGTCTTCTGTGTCCGGTGTTATGATTTTTATATGGCCAAAATATTGTTGCTGTCTAATTTTGATCTAGTTCATTAATTCTCTTTTCAGTTCTAGGTTTTCTAGGACTTCTTTATTTGTTTTCGTCTCTGTCCATGAGACATCTTCTTCTCCTTCTTTGATCCATAGCAGCCAACTGTCAAAGCAGTCAGTGGCCATCACGCCTGGTGGCGTCTTGTAGGGCAGCAACAAATTGATTCCACTTTACTCGGTCGGCGGCCATCCTTCGTACAGTGCCCCAACTCTGGTTCATTCTTTGCATCTCGGCTTCCACAGTTCTCCGCCAAGTTGTTTTTGGTCGGCCTCTCGAGATATCCTTCTCTGTTACTCTCCAGCATTTTGAACCATAGAGAAGCACAGAAAGTACACAGCTCTCATACAGTCTTAATTTGGTGTTTGTTATGTACTGGGAAGACTTCCAAATGTTGTTGAGACTAGCAAAGGCTGTTCTCGCTTTACTCATTCTGTTGTTAATGTCCTTGCTTGTTCCGCCGTCAGGTGTTACTATGCATCCTAGGTAAGTAAATATGTCTGTCTGTTCTAACTTCTGGTTCCTTATTGTTATTGGCTCAGGATTGCCCACATTTAGTGTCATGACCTCTGTCTTCTTCAGATTGATGTTTAGACCAACTTGCTGGCCATACTTATTCAGTCTATCGGTTTTTTCTTGGATGTGTTGATGTGAATGCGCGAGTAATGCAATGTCATCTGCATATTGCAGGTCTTCCAGTGTAGAAAACGTTATCCATCTAATTCCTCTTGGACTGCTCTATGTTGTCTGGCGCATCATCCAATCTATGGCTGTTAAAAATAATGTTGTTGATAAGGAGCATCCTGTCGTCCTCCTGTTTTCAACTCGAAAGTTAGATTACTCAATCCAACACTGAATGTAAAGTTAGAATAGATGCTTTTTATGATGGAAACAATGCAGTTGGGAATTCCATAAGCCGATGAGACATGCTCTTTTATATATCCACAACTCAAAGGCCTCAATTCTTTCTTCTAATTGCTTGTTCATTGTACATGTTTCTACGCGATGCAGTAATGAAGTATATATATATATATATATATATATATATATATATATATATATATATATATATATATATATATATATATATATATATATATATATATATATATATATATATATATATATATATATATATATATATATAACATTTGATGATTCTCAGTTTGAATTTGTGAGTTGTTTCTGAGAGACACATACTCAAATAGCATTAAGAAACACAAACACAGTTATAGGTTGTTTTTTTTTACTGTACAAACACAAATGGTATTAACATAAAAATGAATGAAATACGCGTAATGTGGGAAATTTTTTGCACGGGCTTTATTTCAATGAGTTTGGGACAATTATAGAAATGTGTTTGTCGACAGAAATAAGTTTATGACAATTTGATACTTCCCTCTGGGTAAAGCAAGAAATTATTTTACGAGTTTAAACCCGTAGATAATAAAACGTTACTGAACATTAATGAAATACATTGTGAAGAATCCAGCATCTTTTTTTCATCATGGAAGTCGCAGAGACAGAAGGAAAGGGTAACTTATTTTGTTCATATGAACCCGGGAATTAGTTGCTGTCACAAGGTAAAGGTTAAAGTTAGTTCCGTAGCAGATATTGCAGCAAGGGAGTTAAGTGTTGAAGAATAAATTAATGAATGAAAGACTGCAAGAAAGGCAGATAGAAAGAAAGAAAGGAACGAAGAAAGAAAGAAAGAAAGAAAGAAAGAAGAGAAAAAGAAAACAAGAAAAGGAAGAAAAAAAAATACCCACAGACAGAAAGAAAGAAAGAAAAACCGACAGACAGACACAAAGACAGACTGACAGACAGATAGTAAGAGGATACTAGACAACGAAAACTCAAGAGAAGTCTGTCCAGCATCTTTCTCCAGAGAGTCTATTATTTCTCTCATTTTTCTATTGTCGAATGTTCTCTTTCTTTCTTTGCCTAACATTTAGCTATTTTTATTAATTATGTACATGTAGATATAGCAAGCATTTAGCAAACTGGTTTAGAAATAATAGCTCAATCGCAGAGGTTTACATAGTAACAGTGAGACGAGACGAATGGAAGCGTGTGATAAATGTATGTGCTGCCAAGGGAGACAAGGCTGATATTATCACACCGCACAACGGTAATATCCAGCGAGACCATATCTGATTATAAACACCATTTTTGAATACTACTTTAATATGAAACATTACGCAAATATGAAAAGGAGGTAACTGTTTTTGACGTGTCATGAGACGCTCCAGTCTACCCAGCTGTAAATGCGTACCTGACCTTGCTCTTGAGTTAGGCAAAGAAAAGGCAGCGAGGGAGGGAGCTGGTCACCCCACTTCTCGATGCTGGACCTATTATGTGAAGTCTATAACACTTCATTTCCCTACAGCAGTATCTGCTATGAGATTGTCTTTACCTTGACTTTTTTATGAGAAGAGGAAGACATTGCCTCTCGACTGAACACACAATTAGAAAATCAGCAGACAGCATTAGAAGGTAGTCTTTGTTCTGGAGTCCCTGGGGTAATGGACACAGAGGACGACTGAACAAACACACGGAGACAGGAAGTGGAGGCAGACATGAAAGGAATAAAGAAGACATGAAAAGACCTTGAACGCAATGCGCAGGACAGGAAGACGTGGTGTGAATTGGTGGAAGACGTGGTGTGAATTGGTAGAAGACGTGGTGTGAATTGGTAGAAGACGTGGTTTGAATTGGTAGAAGACGTGGCGTGAATTGGTAGAAGACGTGGTGTGAATTGGTAGAGGACGTGGTGTGAATTGGTAGAAGACGTGGTGTGAATTGGTAGAAGACGTGGTGTGAATTGGTAGAAAACGTGGCGTGAATTGGTAGAAGACGTGGTATGAATTGGTAGAAGACGTGTGCTCCACAGGGGTTTAATGATAATGAATGAATAGGAAAATGAACTCTGGAATATTTTGCGTTAAGCTGTCAAAACTGACAGATAAACAACGGACGACAAAAAGAGAAAATGCGAGAGAATGTTGATCATGGCTTAGAAGCGAAAAGTCAGTTAACAGAATATGCAAGGTACACTAGCGATGTTCAGTCGTCTACATATGACGTCACGCAATTTTTTGACATTTTAAAACCGATATTTCGGCTGAGATTATAATTTTAATAAAAGTCGTTCACAAGGGAGTTGTTAATTAATGCGGATAAAAGTAGATTATGTGGATGGAGGTAACACAATATATTTTGTTCCGATATCATTTATGAAAGAAGCGAGCCCCACTTGTTTTTGTTTGTGTGACGTCACATTTTCTCAAACTGTTCTCGCTTATTCAGTCCTTCCTTCTATCGTCACTTTTCGTCACAAAATATTAGACTTCCCCTCCCCTTCACTGTGTGACATCATAAATGGGCGACTCCTATGCAGTTGTGGAGAGATATGATTGCTTAAGCCAGTCGACATGACACTTGAAGAAGACGACCAGAAAGACCATGCAATAGTCCAAATTACTGCAACAAGATTAACTCTGTTTGACCTCCAAAAGCTAGAAGAATGCCACCGTAAATAGAAACACACATATTTTCATCAACCAGTGCAGTGCCCACTTACCAGTTCTCGAAATCGTAATCCGCCCCAAATCCGCCTTGCGCGAGCAGAATTGTAATCCACAGAAACAGAATCCATTTTAACGAGGTCCAGGGCCGAGCTGTTAAGCACGCCAGTGTGCCTGTATGTCTGGTCAAGGGTTAAGGTCTGAACGCGACCTCTGACCCTTGGTTAACTAAGAGTAAAATGACAAAATGCTAACACCAGAGACTTGATGTATTCATGATCATTCACACAGCACTAAAGAGTTAATATTGATGATTATTTATCATTGTTCAAAGTCATGATAACTGATATATATTGTTGTTTGTTGCTGCTAATAAAGTATTTTCAAATTTTTTTAATGTGCATTTATTCCGTCAGTGTTACGTGCGTAGTAACTTTCTAATTATAGTTACACATGAATTCAACATAATGCCAAAAATTCATTTGAAGCCGTATCACCGATTTCGTAGATTAAAAAATGATAGTCTGAGTCACTTCACACATATATCAACATCCCATCTCCAAAAGTGATTTCAATTTAAAAAGAAATTTAACACTTAACTTTGTCACAAGTTTAACATCCAGATCTGAAGGTATACTGAACACCTCCCACCGCGACGTTAACTCTTCTGATAATGTATTAAGGTTATCGTAGCAGCTCTGAACGAATGTGGAATAAATTAGTTGTTTGTTACTTGTCAAATGTAACTTTGAAATACTGATGCCAGGTCCTTTGGGGGTAGGGGTAACAGCAAGGCCCTTTGACCTTGGCCGAACTTCACATGGGAACTTCATATTAGTAGTTTTTTACATGCATTTTTAACATTAAAATACTTTTATCCCAAACTATGAGGGGGCCTCACTATTTGAAATGGCCTGGGTCTGATGTGAGCTCTCGGGGGGACGGGCCTGACTGATACTATAAGATCGTCATTGTCCTTCAATTCCGCAAAGAGAATAAGACTTCAACAGTCGCGTGCCAAGTCCTACTGTCACGTGCTCAGGGTCTTTCCATGGCTTTCTCATCAGATGCTACAACACGTGAGCCCAGTACACCACGTCTCAAACCTAGAGGACTAGGCTACGTCCATCAACGTTGTTACAGAAGCTGCAATCAGAGCATATGCCACCAACACGACTCTGGAAGTGTCATCACTGGAGATGACCAATAAGTGACCTACGGAGAGCTAAATACTGGACGTCTTTAGTAAAGCCAGACATGCCACTGACTGGAGTCAATAGGGGACAATGAAAAATGGGGAGACAAAAACGGACTTGGAGGAGAACGGCAGAAGAGGAAGCCGAAACAAACCTTTACCTCATGAGAAGAGCGAAAGAAGAAATCGATAGACAGCCAGCACCAGATTGTCCCCGATCTTCCACGAAAGAAATGATGGGGGCTAATTACGTCAGTCTTTGAGCAAGTGATAACAAGTATTATCTCATCTTTTAAAACAGATGACTTGTGTGAATACAGTCTTATGGAGATACTAAACTTTGCTTAACACTTGGCAGCGTGGTCATCGTAAAAGATGAGAACACATGTTTGACTTGAAAATACACGAAGAAAATACAAGGATTACGAGAATAAATGTAACTAGCTGTAAGCAGACATCAGTAGAAGGATACACCCCTACAAGATGTAGAATCGTGCATACATATTGACAGCAATATAGCCAAAGTTGGAGGACAACTCATTTTTATATCAAAGTAAGAATACTAAAAGAAAGAGGAGCTGTTGTTGCATTTGGAAATATATGGTACACAAACTATGTCCAACAGAAAAATAATATTCAACTCAAATGTCAAGTCAGTCCTATTATATGACTCTGAAACATACAAACCAACTCAAATGTCAAGTCAGTTCTATTATATGGCTCTGAAACATACGAACCAACTCAAATGTCAAGTCAGTCCTACTATATGACTCTGAAACATACAAACCAACTCAAATGTCAAGTCAGTCCTATTATATGACTCTGAAACATACAAACCAACTCAAATGTCAAGTCAGTCCTATTATATGGCTCTGACACATACAAACCAACTCAAATGTCAAGTCAGTCCTATTATATGGCTCTGAAACATACGGAACAACTCAAATGTCAAACAGAAAGGTACAGACTTTCATAAATGGGCTTACGGCGCCACCTCAGATTTGGCGAAAAGCTCACACAACAAGCAGAAGAGGGGAGAAAACGTCGAAAGGAGCACCAGGAAAATAAGCAGCTGAGGGCTGTCACCCCAGGGGCGCATTCCCATAGTCAGTTATGACTGAAGGGGCTATTATTATTATTATGATGTAAAACAGAAGGATTGAAATGGTATGACAAGATCATTACATTGAAACTAATGGGAAGAACCAGTCAAAAGCCAGTGGAACAGGAGATGAGGAGATAAGACAATCAATAAGAAAATCTCTTGATATTGGTACTATACAGTCCCTCAATAGAGTAAGAAATAGATGGATACCAAAAACAAACACACGTACATACAAAAGAGAACAGTAGACAAGCATGATGGGGATACAGAAGACCTTCACAATGAGAAATATAAAGACAAAGACTGGGAGGCCGTGTACACATAAACCCAGATTTTGGGGGGGACCTGAAAAATGGACACTATTGTCGATCAGTGACCTATTGAAATGATGGCACAAGACAATTGGACCTGGCATGTTTTTGTTGAGGACCTTTACTCCACGGGGAGCTCAAAAAAATTTATTGATTGATATTTGACCGAAAACTGATTGATATAGGTTTTGACTGAAAACTGATTAATATATATTTTGACTGAAATGAAAATGTGATATACATTTTACTGAAATAAACACCTTATCGTTAAATCCTTTGTTGTTGATTCTGCTACTGTCCAACAACGTTTGGGGTATAACCAAAGCAGCTCAGCATTAGGTTTTTATTCATGTTTGTGCATTTAAAAACAGCGGTTGAAGAGGGTTAATGATTATATTTTGTAAGTGCAATAAAATATACTTAGAAAACAAATAATTCTGACAGACAGTTACACTAGGTCAGTTGTAACGTAATAGGTAAAGTGTACTATTTACACTTTAATAGTTAAATATACTATTTATACTGAAATAGCTAAAATAACTGTAATGATTAAATTATACCATTAAATATACTGTACTATTTATACTGTAATAGCTACAATATAATAACTGTAACGGTTAAATTATACTATTTATACTGTCTTAGTTGAAATGTACTATTTATACTTTAAAAGTTACGCTGTACTATTTATATTGTAAAGTTATACTGTACAACTGTTACTTTAAAAGTTATGATGTACTATTTATACTGTAAAAGTTACGATGTACTCTTGTTACTGTAATAGTTATACAATACTATTTATACTGTAATAGTTATACTATACTATTTAAACTGTAATAGTCATACTATACTATTTAAACTGTTTTAGTTAAATTATGCTATTTATACTGTAGTTATACTGTACTATTTCTACCGTAATAGTTACACTGTACTATTTATAGTGTAACAGGTATACTATAATATTTATATTGTAATAGTTATATTTTATTACTGATACATTTGCTTTTTAATGTCTTCTGCATTGATAAATTTCCAGTCTTCGTTTCTGTTTTCAAATTTGGTTGGCATTGTTAGTCTTGTGATTTCATTATATATTTCATCCCTTACTCTTTCTTCTCTTAATTTATAAAATTTGATAACTTTTATTCGTTATGATCTATTGGTGTCTTCTTCTACTTTTGAAATTATCCGTGACCTAATTACTGTAAGGTGATGAAGGTCAATGTTGGTTTTCTGTGTTGCTCGTGAGTCTGTCTTATTTCTTCAAACATTCACCGAATGTAGTTTAAATGTGTTGCTTTGTCTGCGTGTGACTCCATTTATAATGAAAGGTTCTGATATGACTCAGATGCTGTTGAAAACGATTACTGGTAAATAGTGTGCCCGCGGTCAGCCCATAATTTGAGCAGGTGTTCTCTGCTACAATTTTGCATTTTGTGACATGGCAATGGTTGCCATGTTCTGTTTGTACTGTAAGCATTATACTGTACTGTGACTTTAGACTTCACTATTTGCACTACAATAGTTAGACTTACAGTGCTCGCCATGAAATAGGGATAGTATCATTTAACCTTTTCAAAATATTATGTATGAAGAAATGTGAAATAGATTACCCTAATAATTTTTTTTATATTTTTGCAGGATACCCTCCTATTTCGAGAACACTATGTCTAACTCTCTTAATTCACCACCCCGTCCCCTTCTTTCCTTTTTTCTTTCTTTTTGCTGCAGACTATTATTTCCCTATTGTCATACATTTTCTTGATGAAAATAAATCCCTAACAGGTGGATTGGAAGATGGAGTTCAATCACATCGCCTGCAAGATCTCCTGATTTAAATCCAGCAGATTCTTTTTTTTTTTAATATGGACATTTAAAGGACAAGGTATATGATCGGAAACCTGAATCTTTAGAGGATCTAAAAACAGTAACAACACAGGTGTCAAAGAAAATGACCCAGATTTCTCTCAAAGAGTTTGTAGACACTTTTAAAAAAGAGTGACTTTAATTATGAACGTTCATGAATACTATTTTTGATGATAAATAACTGTATAATTATCAGTAACTAATGTTAATGTTCTGTCATTGTTACGGTGTGTCGTATTTACACGTACCATTATATATTAAGTCACATGTTTTAAGTGAAAAGGTAAGGTACTTCTGGCTCACCTGTACATTAATATAATATTTATAGTTTAGGCCTAATTATTTAAGCTGCAATTTTCATTAGCCACACTTTAACAGTAGGCCTACCACTATAAAAGCTACACTACAATATTCATATTACACTGTTATTGTCGAGGATTTGCTGATACTGTAATATTTAAAATAAAGAGTTTATAATACGTTTTTACTCTGAAATTTTACATCATAGCAATTATACAATAGTAATATTCATAAGTTAAACTTCTACTACTACACTCAGAATGTATTGTATTATTTTCACTCAAACTGTTACATTGCAACATTTACACAACAGTACTTTTGTAAAGTTATACTGTAATTTTAAAAAACCTACTATTAATAATAAAAGGTAAAAAAGCGCTATTTCTACTGTAACAGTTGCATTGCAAATATTAAAGAGTAATATAGCTGTACACTACCTAGTATACTGTAACTACTCTAATATTACTTACAACGGCCGCAGATTCAAATTGCAAAATTCTGTAGATATAAACTTCTACACGTTGTCTTCGACTGAAACAGTAGAAGTTCCGAAGGAATGAGACGGTTTGTGAGTATCGCGGTAATATTTCTATTCTTCCAAAACCATTAATCCTACTGTAATCACACGCACTCATCCCTCTCTCTCCCTCCCACCCTATGTTCCTCACTGACGGCATTAAGGACAGGTATGTTTCCCGAAGTGTCCAACCCTCGTGGTTGGCTGATATTCCGCCCCTCCATCGTGCGCTCGATCGACAGTGCTTACACCGCACACGGGCAAGCAGCGATACGACGTCGGGTCGGATAGCCAACAGTTGCCGGGTTCTGCTTTGTGTTAGTTTGACGTTGCTCCGTAAGCCTGTGTTATCTAAAGGGGGCAGCAAGTCTACTCAAACGGCTTGCTCGGAGAAGTAAACTAAAGATAAGCTATTTTTACGCCTCACATACCAGTTTAATATACATCGGTTACATTTGAATAAAAAACATACCTACAGGGTGTCCATACATTATTCACCCCTTATAAGCCTTAATAAATTCGTTATTATAGGAGGTATCTTTAAACGGTTTTCGGTAATTAATAACTCAACTAAAATTTTTTGTTTGTTTCAATTAAGTGGACTATCACAATTTTAGTCAAAACGCCAGTAAAGCAGAATTCTATAAACTTCCACGTGAGTCCCATTAGTAGCACATAGAACAGCAAGGCGATTGATGAAGCTAATGTCTCTTCAATCCAGTGTTTTAATTCTGTCAGGTAATTAACCTACTTTGCATTCACTCTGTCCTTTATGTAGTCCCATAGAAAGAAAGACGGTGGCATGATATCCGGGGAGAGGAGAGCGAGAAGGCATTAGAATAGGGTCATCTGATCCAATGCAACGGGAAAGGAACTTTTCACTGAAAAATCTAAATTAATATTAGACAAACATAAAGGTATGTTTTCAGGCACTCGTAAGAAATAAAGAAGTAGAACACTTGGACAACAGAAAAACAACAGACGTGAGTGGCTTACCCAGGGTTCGAACCCCGTACCTTCCGTACGACAACTCCGCCTAGCTATCAAGCGAATCACACTGACCCCACGGCCAGCTAGGCATCCCCAAAAAAAGATGCTTTGCTGGCTATTTATCAGTACGAAACACACAAGATAACACCGGAAGTATACAGTGGGCAACTCAGCCCTTAAATGACGCAATCACTTCTGTTGTTCTCCTATTAACAGTATGTGTCAGTCCAAACAAGACAAAGACCTTGATACTGGGTCCAGTAAATAGTAGAAGACTTAAGGACATTAGTATAGAACAGAGGGTAGGTTTCTGGTATTGTATAAACATAAATAACACATAAGGAAGGGAAACCCGAGGCCTGTAAACAGTAAATTAATATTAGACAAACATAAAGGTATGTTTTCAGGCACTCGTAAGAAATAAGAAGTAGAACACTTGGACAACAGAAAAACAACAGACGTGAGTGGCTTACCCAGGGTTCGAACCCCGTACCTTCCGTACGACAACTCCGCCTAGCTATCAAGCGAATCACACTGACCCCACGGCCAGCTAGGCATCCCCAAAAAAAGATGCTTTGCTGGCTATTTATCAGTACGAAACACACAAGATAACACCGGAAGTATACAGTGGGCAACTCAGCCCTTAAATGACGCAATCACTTCTGTTGTTCTCCTATTAACAGTATGTGTCAGTCCAAACAAGACAAAGACCTTGATACTGGGTCCAGTAAATAGTAGAAGACTTAAGGACATTAGTATAGAACAGAGGGTAGGTTTCTGGTATTGTATAAACATAAATAACACATAAGGAAGGGAAACCCGAGGCCTGTAAACAGTAAATTAATATTAGACAAACATAAAGGTATGTTTTCAGGCACTCGTAAGAAATAAAGAAGTAGAACACTTGGACAACAGAAAAACAACAGACGTGAGTGGCTTACCCAGGGTTCGAACCCCGTACCTTCCGTACGACAACTCCGCCTAGCTATCAAGCGAATCACACTGACCCCACGGCCAGCTAGGCATCCCCAAAAAAAGATGCTTTGCTGGCTATTTATCAGTACGAAACACACAAGATAACACCGGAAGTATACAGTGGGCAACTCAGCCCTTAAATGACGCAATCACTTCTGTTGTTCTCCTATTAACAGTATGTGTCAGTCCAAACAAGACAAAGACCTTGATACTGGGTCCAGTAAATAGTAGAAGACTTAAGGACATTAGTATAGAACAGAGGGTAGGTTTCTGGTATTGTATAAACATAAATAACACATAAGGAAGGAAAACCCGAGGCCTGTAAACAGTAAATTAATATTAGACAAACATAAAGGTATGTTTTCAGGCACTCGTAAAAAATAAAGAAGTAGAACACTTGGACAACAGAAAAACAACAGACGTGAGTGGCTTACCCAGGGTTCGAACCCCGTACCTTCCGTACGACAACTCCGCCTAGCTATCAAGCGAATCACACTGACCCCACGGCCAGCTAGGCATCCCCAAAAAAAAGATGCTTTGCTGGCTATTTATCAGTACGAAACACACAAGATAACACCGGAAGTATACAGTGGGCAACTCAGCCCTTAAATGACGCAATCACTTCTGTTGTTCTCCTATTAACAGTATGTGTCAGTCCAAACAAGACAAAGACCTTGATACTGGGTCCAGTAAATAGTAGAAGACTTAAGGACATTAGTATAGAACAGAGGGTAGGTTTCTGGTATTGTATAAACATAAATAACACATAGGAAGGGAAACCCGAGGCCTGTAAACAGTAAATTAATATTAGACAAACATAAAGGTATGTTTTCAGGCACTCGTAAGAAATAAAGAAGTAGAACACTTGGACAACAGAAAAACAACAGACGTGAGTGGCTTACCCAGGGTTCGAACCCCGTACCTTCCGTACGACAACTCCGCCTAGCTATCAAGCGAATCACACTGACCCCCCGGCCAGCTAGGCATCCCCAAAAAAAGATGCTTTGCTGGCTATTTATCAGTACGAAACACACAAGATAACACCGGAAGTATACAGTGGGCAACTCAGCCCTTAAATGACGCAATCACTTCTGTTGTTCTCCTATTAACAGTATGTGTCAGTCCAAACAAGACAAAGACCTTGATACTGGGTCCAGTAAATAGTAGAAGACTTAAGGACATTTAGTATAGAACAGAGGGTAGGTTTCTGGTATTGTATAAACATAAATAACACATAAGGAAGGGAAACCCGAGGCCTGTAAACAGTAAATTAATATTAGACAAACATAAAGGTATGTTTTCAGGCACTCGTAAGAAATAAAGAAGTAGAACACTTGGACAACAGAAAAAAACAACAGACGTGAGTGGCTTACCCAGGGTTCGAACCCCGTACCTTCCGTACGACAACTCCGCCTAGCTATCAAGCGAATCACACTGACCCCACGGCCAGCTAGGCATCCCCAAAAAAAGATGCTTTGCTGGCTATTTTATCAGTACGAAACACACAAGATAACACCGGAAGTATACAGTGGGCAACTCAGCCCTTAAATGACGCAATCACTTCTGTTGTTCTCCTATTAACAGTATGTGTCAGTCCAAACAAGACAAAGACCTTGATACTGGGTCCAGTAAATAGTAGAAGACTTAAGGACATTAGTATAGAACAGAGGGTAGGTTTCTGGTATTGTATAAACATAAATAACACATAAGGAAGGGAAACCCGAGGCCTGTAAACAGTAAATTAATATTAGACAAACATAAAGGTATGTTTTTCAGGCACTCGTAAGAAATAAAGAAGTAGAACACTTGGACAACAGAAAAACAACAGACGTGAGTGGCTTACCCAGGGTTCGAACCCCGTACCTTCCGTACGACAACTCCGCCTAGCTATCAAGCGAATCACACTGACCCCACGGCCAGCTAGGCATCCCCAAAAAAAGATGCTTTGCTGGCTATTTATCAGTACGAAACACACAAGATAACACCGGAAGTATACAGTGGGCAACTCAGCCCTTAAATGACGCAATCACTTCTGTTGTTCTCCTATTAACAGTATGTGTCAGTCCAAACAAGACAAAGACCTTGATACTGGGTCCAGTAAATAGTAGAAGACTTAAGGACATTAGTATAGAACAGAGGGTAGGTTTCTGGTATTGTATAAACATAAATAACACATAAGGAAGGGAAACCCGAGGCCTGTAAACAGTAAATTAATATTAGACAAACATAAAGGTATGTTTTTCAGGCACTCGTAAGAAATAAAGAAGTAGAACACTTGGACAACAGAAAAACAACAGACGTGAGTGGCTTACCCAGGGTTCGAACCCCGTACCTTCCGTACGACAACTCCGCCTAGCTATCAAGCGAATCACACTGACCCCCACGGCCAGCTAGGCATCCCCAAAAAAAGATGCTTTGCTGGCTATTTATCAGTACGAAACACACAAGATAACACCGGAAGTATACAGTGGGCAACTCAGCCCTTAAATGACGCAATCACTTCTGTTGTTCTCCTATTAACAGTATGTGTCAGTCCAAACAAGACAAAGACCTTGATACTGGGTCCAGTAAATAGTAGAAGACTTAAGGACATTAGTATAGAACAGAGATAGAACAGAGGGTAGGTTTCTGGTATTGTATAAACATAAATAACACATAAGGAAGGGAAACCCGAGGCCTGTAAACAGTAAATTAATATTAGACAAACATAAAGGTATGTTTTCAGGCACTCGTAAGAAATAAAGAAGTAGAACACTTGGACAACAGAAAAACAACAGACGTGAGTGGCTTACCCAGGGTTCGAACCCCGTACCTTCCGTACGACAACTCCGCCTAGCTATCAAGCGAATCACACTGACCCCACGGCCAGCTAGGCATCCCCAAAAAAGATGCTGTTTTGCTGGCTATTTATCAGTACGAAACACACAAGATAACACCGGAAGTATACAGTGGGCAACTCAGCCCTTAAATGACGCAATCACAGGCTTCTGTTGTTCCCTTCCTATTAATTTATGTTCAGTCCAAACAAGACAAAACCTACCCTCCTGTTCATACTATGTCCTTAAAGTCTTCTACTATTCTTACTGGACCCAGTATCAAGGTCTTTGTCTTGTTTTGGTACTGACACAAATAACTGTTAATAGACGAACCAACAGAAGTGACTAGCGTCATTTAAGGGCCTGAGTTGCCCACTGTATACTTCCGGTGTTAATCTTGTGTGTATCTTACTGATAAATAGCCAGTAAATGCATTTGTTTTTGGGGGGAAGCCTAGCTGGCCGTGGGGTCATTGTATGGATTCGCTTGATAATTTAGCTAGTCGTGAGTTTTGTCGTACGGGATGTACGGTGTTCTAACCCTGTGGGTAAGCCACTCCACACGTCTGTTGTTTTGTTTATCTGTTTGTCCCAAGTTGTTCTACATCTTTGTTTATCTATACGAGTGGCCTGAAAACATACCTTTATGTTTGTCTAATATTAATGTCTTACTATATATTAATTTAATGTCATCTATCCAGCCAGGCATCCACTGTCTAGCATTTCTTGTCCTGTTTTTCCTGGCCCTATCATTTCTTGTCAGCAGTTTCCTGTGAGCTATATTTCTGACCTTGTTATCCATGTCTAGCCATTTCTTGATAACTTGCCAGCATGCCTACATTTCTTGATCCCAGCCATTTGTCCTAAGCAACATTTCTGTCCTGTAGACTAGTTTCCCTATTCTAATAGAATTTCTTGTCCTTGTTTCCTGTCTAAGAAAGCAGCTTTTTCTGTCCTTGTTAGTGCGACTGTCGCCGCTGTCTAAGAGAAGCATTCTTGCCTGTTCCGTGAATATTACTACATAATTGCCACTGACTATCTGTCCTATTTTAGATAATAGAGGACTAGATAGATAAAAGATAGATCCAGATAGTGATACGATTAGGATAGTATACGATATGGAAGATAATGATGAATTGTTTCCTGTCTATAGATCTTGATAGATAGATTTCCTAGTATAGATAGATATATAGATTGATCCCTTAGTTTTTCCTTCTACATTTCTTGTCCTTGTTAGCTGGTCCCCAATATTTCTTGTCCTTGATTCCTGTCTAGATAATTTCTAGTCCTTAGTTTCGATAGATCTACATTAGATAAGATAGATAGATTTCACTAGATAGAAAAAAATTTCTTGAAAAACTGACTGTTTCATGTCTACATTTCTTAGTTTTCCTTTATATAATTAAATTGTCCTTTGTTTCCTGTCTAACATTTCTTGTCCCTTGTTTTCATAACTACAATTTCTTATAAATAGCTAGATTCTAATAAATTAAATATGTCCTGTATATCCTAGTCTACACATTTCTTGTCCTTGAATAGATCCTTTTCTATAGATTATCTTGTCCTTGAGTTATATAAATATGTATACATAGACAGTTTCCAATTTCCTTTTCTTATATTTCTTGAACAAACGAAACTGAAACTAACATTTCAAAGGATAAGAATTTTTCCTGTCACGCAAGCCCGTTGACAGTTCTTGTCCTTTTGTTTCCTCTCTCTCACATCATGTATACTATTGTCCTTGTTCATCCTGTCTACATTTCATGTGAAGCATAGTTAAGCATTTATCCTGTCCTTAAAAAAGAATATAACGATCTTGTCCTTGTAATTCCTCATAATTGACATTTACGGTTGTTTAAAAAAAAATGATATTTCTTAGACCTAATAATTTTAAAAATAAAAAAAAATAAACATTAAAAAAAAACAAAAAAAAAAATTATCTTGTCAACTTGTTTCCTGTATACATTCAAATTGTCCCCATTGTTTCCTTTCTATATTTTCTAAGTCCTTGATTTCCTGTCCTATATTTCTTGAGGTCCTTGTTAATAAAAACTTCTCGTGAAATATTTTCTTGTCCCTTGTTTGCAACTGTCTATGGAATTCTTGTCCTTGTTTTCCAGTCCTATATTCTGTCCTTGTTGAAGGATGTGGGGTCTACATTTCTTGTTTCCTTCGCTATATTTGCTTTGTCCTTGTTTCCTCAAGACCTGAATCTACATTTTTGTAGATAGTTAGATAGACATATATTTCTTGTCCCATGATTCATGTCCTGCGAGGTTCTTGAAAATTCGGTTTTCTATGTCACCATTTCTCTTTTCCTTTCTATATTTCCTTGTCCTTGTTTGCTCTGTCTACAATACTATACTCCAAAACATTCTCCTCCTTTACTGAAGTATTAAATGTCCTTAATGATCCTCCTGTGCTACATTTCAATGTTTCTTTGAATAACAGCATTCTATATTTCTTGTACCTTGTTTCCATAAAATTAAGAACACTAAGTTATTAAGTCCTTATCTATATATCTTGTCCCTTGTTTCCTGTCTACATAAAAACCTAGATCATTGTTTCCCACCTAAATTCTTGTCCTAATAATATTGTATACATTTCTTGTCCTTGGTTCAATAGCTACAGAAGGACTTGTCACAATAGTTTCCTTTAAACATTTCCAATAACTTGTTTAAATTTAATTAAGTTAATTGATTCATTTCTTGTCCACACAGATTACCTATGCGTTCAACCCAATCAATTGAACAGTTGATTCCTTGTTTCCTTTTCACGAGAGTTTTTTGTCCTTGTTTTCCTGTTCTACATTTCCTTTCTAGTTTCCATTCTATATGGTGGTGTACAGGCCTCTGTTTCCTTCAACGATTAGTGACTGTCATGTTTCCTTCTATATATCTGCGTTCTTTCAGACTTCGTCTATGTGTGGGACTGAGGGAATGGCTGCTTCCCACTCTGTCCTGTGAGGCTGATCACTGAAAGACGATGGCTGGCAGCAACATCCTCAAGGCTGAGGGTCATAATTACGTAATAATTAATGCATAACCACTAATGAACCAAGCTGAGGTGCAGCATACGATTCAAGCGTATCTAGGTAATTTGTTGCCTCCACTGTGTTCTCATGGAAGAAAAATCACACAGGTAAAGGAGGGAGCACACCAAACGTTTATCTTGGGACCGTCTTCAATAAATTCTTGCGGATTTTCTGATCTCCATACACGGCAGTTGTGTCTGCTAATTTTACCAGACAAAATGTCTTGAGTTGTTTTAGTAATTACCGTAAACCGTTTAAAGATAGCTCCTGTAATAATGAATTTATTAAGGCTTATAACGGGGTGGACAATTTATGGACACTCTGTATATTGTGGCCTTCCCCCTCCTCCTTCCAGGATGAGTGTATTTAGAATGTAAGCAAAGAAACCAGTGGACAGAGATTTAGTGCTAGGAGAACAGAATGAAGACAACCAGGAGAACAGAATGAAGACTACCGGGAGAACAGAATGAAGACAACCAGGAGAACAGAATAAAGACTACCGGGAGAACAGAATAAAAACTACCGGGAGAACAGAATAAAGAGAACCAGGAGAACAGAATAAAGACAACCAGGAGAACAGAATAAAGACTACCGGGAGAACAGAATGAAGAAACCAGGAGAACAGAATAAAGACTACCGGGAGAACAGAATAAAAACTACCGGGAGAACAGAATAAAGAGAACCAGGAGAACAGAATAAAGACAACCAGGAGAACAGAATAAAGACTACCGGGAGAACGAACGAACGAACGAACGAACTTTATTTTCAAAGGGTTAAGAATTGGGCACGCAGGCCCGTCTGACATTCTGCCCTTCCTCTCTCTCTCATCATGTATACTAATATCCTTTCATCCTCACATTTACTTTAAGCATTATTAAGGCATTTATCATTATAAAAGTAATATTACATTTGCAATAATCATCATGTTTAAAAAAAAAAAAAAAAAAAAATTGAATTCTTCGTACTGTAAATTAGTGATTTGAGACATATTCAGAGGTATGTTATGAGAACTTGTAAAATGTTCATACGGTGTTCAACTGAATGACTCAGGGACTTTTTTTTTTTTTTTTAGGTTCATCAAGATGAGGTGGGTAGACAGTTACTTTCCATTTTCCTTTCCATTTCCTTTGCGTCCCAAACTCAAGACCAGAATCAGACTAGGTAGATAGTTAGATAGACATATACGAAAGCAATTAATTTGCCAAGGGTTGAAAATCGGACACAGTCCCCTCTTGCATTCTTCCATCCTCTTGCTCATCTTTTATTACTGTTACTCAACATTCTCCAGCGTACTGAAAGTATTAATTTAAGGACAGTGCAACATTACAAGGAAGTATAACAGCATACATTAACAGTACCTGATCATAAAATTAAGAATATAATATTAAGAATAAGTATATTGTAATGAAAACTAGATCATCAGAGCCTCCATACAGTATATTAGATAAAAGTACAACACAATCAGTTAGGGTGGCATATAATCAGCACTCATAAAGTATTTGAACAGTATACGATTGTATGAGTAAGGACTGTGCGTGTTTTTCAGGTCATTGGGAAGATTGTTCCAAAGATGAGCAGCTGAGTAAGCCAACTTAGTTTTAAATAGGTCAAGCCTGGGCTTGGGTACCTGTAATTTGTTTAAGCGCTGACTACGTCTGTCATTGTATTTTAAAAGCGGCCAAAGATACTTTGGAGCATTCTGTGACAGGATTTTGTGAATAAATTTCCCTTTGTTAAAGAGGAAGCGCTTCCTGAGGGGTAATATTTTGAAGATAATTATATAAATCTATACAATGTGATTGGTGTTTATCAGCAACAAGGCGCATTGCGCGGTGTTGAAGCGATGGGAGCCTTTTTGTGTTGGAGACAGAACAACCATCCCAGATTGTGGAACAATAGTCTAGATGCGTTTGTATATGAGATATGTAGAACATTTTCCTTGCCCGTTCATCCAGGAAATGTTTAATTTTGGCTAATTGGTAAACTTTTTGTGCTGTTTGTTTTGTGAGTGCATGTACATGTGAGTTCCAACTTAAGTGTTGGTCAACAGTGATACCTAGAGTTCTGTGTTCATTTACGCTTTCAATTAGTGATGTTCCAATGAAGAGCTGAAGTGTTGTTTTCTGCAAGTTTTGTAGTTTTTGTCTGGTTGATATTAACATACATTTTGTTTTACTAATATTTATTTGCATGCGATTCTCGTTGCTCCACGTAATAAGATTATGTGTATCGTTTTGTAAAGATTGTTCTAGTGTGATGCAACATTTATCACTAGTATAGACAGTGCAGTCATCGGCAAAAAGGTCACATGATGAGTGTTTGAAGTATAGAGGAAGATCATTAATGTATACGGTAAATAGAAGAGGGCCGAGAATAGAGCCCTGAGGAACACCTGTATGGACAACGGTTGGGTTCGACAAGGAATTATTGTAAGAGACTATTTGTTGTCTGTCTGACAGGAACGATTTAATTAACTTTACCAGCTTAATATTTACTTTCATTGTTTCTAATTTTCTGATTAAAATAAAGTGATCTATCATATCAAATGCTTTTTTGAAGTCTACAAATATTGCTCCACATATATTATCGTTATTGATGTTTAGGTGCCAATTGTCTATCATCTTTGTTAAGGCTGTGTGGCATGAATGCTTTGGTCTAAACCCCGACTGACTGTCGATTAGCAGGTCGTTATCTACTAGGTGTTGTAGTGTTGTTTTGTGGATGTGTTTTTCCAGTGGTTTGGACAGCGACGATATAAGAGAAATGGGCCTATAGTTACTAAGATTACTACTATCAGATGAACCTGGTTTGAGAAGTGGGTATACTTTAGCGCTTTTAAAAGCGGATGGAAAGTAACTCCTTGCGATACATTGATTATATATGTATGTCAGTGAATCACTAATAGCAGGTGCGGCAAAACGCAGTATTCGATTACTGATTCCATCAAGTCCCGATGAGTTGTTATCTTTAAGGCCAGTAATATAGTTGTAAACTTCGTTAACTGTTATAAAAGGGATGTCGGGTGGAATTGTGTTAGTACATTTGTTCTCGCAGAACGTTGATAATTTGCTTAAGTCACAAGGGGGAGACGGAATGGTGGATTTTATATTGTTGATGTCTGCCTGAAAATGATTGCTGAAGTCAGTACAAGTAAGTGGCGTATTGGGAGTATGTGGGTCTGGAAAATTTCGTTTGTTCACTAAAGTGTTGATTGCCTTCCATATCTCTTTACTGTTTGTTTTACTCTGAACTAAATTTCTAAAGTAGTTTTTCTTTTCTCTGCGAATTAAGTATTGTACTTTATTTCTTATTGTCCGATATGTAGTGATATCCTTATTTTTATGCGCTCTATCTCTTTGCCTCATAGCGTCAAGAACTTCTTGTGTGATCCATGGAGATTTAATTTGCCTTTTCACGCGAATTTCTTTAGTAGGCGCATGCTTATTAAAAATACTATAAAATATCATTGTCCAATATGCGATGGCGTCATCAGGATCAGGAATTTGAAAAACGTTGGCGAGAGGCGCAGTTCGCAAATCATTCAAAAATAATTCACGGTTGAAATTTTTAAGACTTCTATATTGAAAACTAATGTGTTTATTTTTTGGAGATTTGTACCCATTTTTTTGCCCAAGTGCAACATATGGGATAATGGTCACTCATAGCAATAGTAGGGATGGAGCATTCTATAATATTTTCTGGACAGGTTACATAGATATGATCGATCAATGTGGATGACGTTGTTGTTACTCTGGTAGGTTTGTTGACTATTTGTTTCATGTTATACGATGCTATGATGTTGGTCCATATATTGTTTGGCTTGTGCATGTCGATATTAAAATCACCAAGAAGAATAATTTCGTTAACTGTAGTAATAACTTTATCCATCATGTTGGTAAAATCTTCAAACCATGTTGTTCCTACACTGGGGTTACGATAAAGATATCCGATTAAAATAGATCTTTGCTTTTGGGGCTTTATCTCTAACCATATGCATTCTATATCTATAGTCTCAAGATCGTTTCTGCGGCGATAACTGAGAGAAGTAGAAATATAAACTGCTAGACCCGTCTCTAATTGTCTACTAGAATCTCGCCGAGTAGTTTTTAAAACCTCTGAGCGCAATGTCATCGTCGGTTATTTTCTCATTCAGACGACTTTCGGAAAAACCAAAAACCTGGAAATTTTGGTTAAGAATTTGTGTGAGTTCTGGAATTTTACCTAAAAGATGGTTTACGTTCAAGTGGCCAAGCCGTAAGCCAATTGTATTTAGTAATTGTTCATAATTACCTGACATTTTTTATGTGAAAGAAGTTTTACGCTCAAATAGAAAATAAATAACTAAATAAACATCACGAGGTTGCTATATATGTGAGATTAAAAGTAATAGTACATAAATGCACACCTTAATACAACAAATTACAAACAATTCAGATAACTGTACTAGTTTAAAAATTGTAAGAAACTGTCACACAACAAGCACACCCATCCACACTGTGAAGGTTAACAACAAAGTTAAGCTGCAACAAGAGAATAGACGGGCAGACAAACAAATAGATACTGAGAATAAATAAATAAAGCATTATCCGACAGTTGCTGGTCCTACAGAGACGTCGACTTGTGAAGTGAACAGTCACTGATAATGTTGAGGAGAGGGTTGTGGACAGAATGAAGAAACCAGGAGAACAGAATAAACACCACCAGGAGAACAGAATAAAGACAGCCAGGAGAACAGAATAAAGAATACCAGGAGAACAGAATAAAGACAACCAGGAGAACAGAATAAAGACAACCAGGAGAACAGAATAAAGACAACCAGGAGTACAGAATAAAGACAACCGGGAGAACAGAATAAAGACAACCGGGAGAACAGAATAAAGACAACCAGGAGAACAGAATAAAAACAACCAGGAGAACAGAATAAAGACAACCGGGAGAACAGCATAAAGACAACCAGGAGAACAGAATAAAGACAACCAGGAGAACAGAATAAAGACAACCAGGAGAAAAGAATAAAGAAAACCGGGAGAACAGAATAAAGACAACCAAGAGAACAGAATAAAGACAACCGGGAGAACAGAATAAAGACAACCAGGAGAACAGAATAAAGACAACCGGGAGAACAGAATAAAGACAACCAGGAGAACAGAATAAAGACAACCAGGAGAACAGAATAAAGACAACCGGGAGAACAGAATAAAGACAACCGGAAGAACAGAATTATGACAATCAGGAGAACAGAATAAAGACAACCAGGAGAACAGAATAAAGACAACCAGGAGAACAGAATAAAGACAACCGGGAGAACAGAATAAAGACAACCGGGAGAACAAAATAAAGACAACTAGGAGAGCAGAATAAAGACAACCAGGAGAACAGAATAAAGACAACCGGGAGAACAGAATAAAGACAACCAGGAGAGCAGAATAAAGACAACCAGGAGAACAGAATAAAGACAACCAGGAGACCATAATAAAGACAACCGGGAGAACAGAATAAAGAGAACCAGGAGAACAGAATAAAGACAACCAGGAGAACAGAATAAAGACAACCGGGAGAACAGAATAAAGACAACCAGGAGAACAGAATAAATACAACCAGGAGAACAGAATAAACACAACCAGGAGAACAGAATAAAGACAACCAGGAGAACAGAATAAAGAATACCAGGAGAACAGAACAAAGACAACCAGGAGAACAGAATAAAGACAACCAGGAGAACAGAATAAAGACAACCAGGAGAACAGAATAAAGACAACCGGGAGAACAGAATAAAGACAACCGGGAGAACAGAATAAAGACTACCGGGAGAACAGAATAAAAACTACCGGGAGAACAGAATAAAGAGAACCAGGAGAACAGAATAAAGACAACCAGGAGAACAGAATAAAGACAACCAGGAGAACAGAATAAAGACAACCAGGAGAACAGAATAAAGACAACTGGGAGAACAGAATAAAGACTACCGGGAGAACAGAATGAAGACAACCAAGAGAACAGAATAAAGACAACCAGGAGAACAGAATAAATACAACCAGGAGAACAGAATAAAGACAACCAGGAGAACAGAATAAAGACAACCAGGAGAACAGAATAAAGACAACTGGGAGAACAGAATAAAGACTACCGGGAGAACCGAATAAAGACTACCGGGAGAACAGAATAAAGAGAACCAGGAGAACAGAATAAAGACAACCAGGAGAACAGAATAAAGACAACCAGGAGAACAGAATAAAGACAACCGGGAGAACAGAATAAAGACAACCAGGAGAACAGAATAAAGACAACCAGGAGAAAGGAATAAAGACAACCAGGAGAACAGAATAAAGACTACCGGGAGAACAGAATAAAGAGAACCAGGAAAAAAGAATAAAGACTACCGGGAGAACAGAATAAAGACAACCGGGAGAACAGAATAAAGACAACCGGGAGAACAGAATAAAGACAACCAAGAGAACAGAATAAAGACAACCAGGAGAACAGAATAAAGACAACTGGGAGAACAGAATAAAGACAACCAGGAGAACAGAATAAAGACTACCGGGAGAACAGAATAAAGACAACCAGGAGAGCAGAATAAAGACAACCAGGAGAACAGAATAAAGACAACCGGGAGAACAGAATAAAGACAACCAGGAGAACAGAATAAAGACAACCAGGAGAACAGAATAAAGACAACTGGTAGAACAGAACAAAGACAACCAGGAGAACAGAATAAACACAACCAGGAGAACAGAATAAAGACAACCAGAAGAACAGAATAAAGACAACTGGGAGAACAGAATAAAGACAACCAGGAGAACAGAATAAAGACAACCGGGAGAACAGAATAAAGACAACTAGGAGAGCAGAATAAAGACAACCAGGAGAACAGAATAAAGACAACCAGGAGAACAGAATAAAGACAACCGGGAGAACAGAATAAAGACAACAAGGAGAACAGAATAAAGACAACCAGGAGAACAGAATAAAGACAACCAGGAGAACAGAATAAAGACAACCGGGAGAACAGAATAAAGACAACCGGAAGAACAGAATTATGACAATCAGGAGAACAGAATAAAGACAACCAGGAGAACAGAATAAAGACAACCAGGAGAACAGAATAAAGACAACCGGGAGAACAGAATAAAGACAACCGGGAGAACAGAATAAAGACAACTAGGAGAGCAGAATAAAGACAACCAGGAGAACAGAATAAAGACAACCGGGAGAACAGAATAAAGACAACCAGGAGAGCAGAATAAAGACAACCAGGAGAACAGAATAAAGACAACCAGGAGACCATAATAAAGACAACCGGGAGAACAGAATAAAGAGAACCAGGAGAACAGAATAAAGACAACCAGGAGAACAGAATAAAGACAACCGGGAGAACAGAATAAAGACAACCAGGAGAACAGAATAAATACAACCAGGAGAACAGAATAAACACAACAAGGAGAACAGAATAAAGACAACCAGGAGAACAGAATAAAGAATATCAGGAGAACAGAACAAAGACAACCAGGAGAACAGAATAAAGACAACCAGGAGAACAGAATAAAGACAACCAGGAGAACAGAATAAAGACAACCGGGAGAACAGAATAAAGACAACCGGGAGAACAGAATAAAGACTACCGGGAGAACAGAATAAAAACTACCGGGAGAACAGAATAAAGAGAACCAGGAGAACAGAATAAAGACAACCAGGAGAACAGAATAAAGACAACCAGGAGAACAGAATAAAGACAACCAGGAGAACAGAATAAAGACAACTGGGAGAACAGAATAAAGACTACCGGGAGAACAGAATGAAGACAACCAAGAGAACAGAATAAAGACAACCAGGAGAACAGAATAAATACAACCAGGAGAACAGAATAAAGACAACCAGGAGAACAGAATAAAGACAACCAGGAGAACAGAATAAAGACAACTGGGAGAACAGAATAAAGACTACCGGGAGAACCGAATAAAGACTACCGGGAGAACAGAATAAAGAGAACCAGGAGAACAGAATAAAGACAACCAGGAGAACAGAATAAAGACAACCAGGAGAACAGAATAAAGACAACCGGGAGAACAGAATAAAGACAACCAGGAGAACAGAATAAAGACAACCAGGAGAAAGGAATAAAGACAACCAGGAGAACAGAATAAAGACTACCGGGAGAACAGAATAAAGAGAACCAGGAAAACAGAATAAAGACTACCGGGAGAACAGAATAAAGACAACCGGGAGAACAGAATAAAGACAACCGGGAGAACAGAATAAAGACAACCAAGAGAACAGAATAAAGACAACCAGGAGAACAGAATAAAGACAACTGGGAGAACAGAATAAAGACAACCAGGAGAACAGAATAAAGACTACCGGGAGAACAGAATAAAGACAACCAGGAGAGCAGAATAAAGACAACCAGGAGAACAGAATAAAGACAACCGGGAGAACAGAATAAAGACAACCAGGAGAACAGAATAAAGACAACCAGGAGAACAGAATAAAGACAACTGGTAGAACAGAACAAAGACAACCAGGAGAACACAATAAACACAACCAGGAGAACAGAATAAAGACAACCAGAAGAACAGAATAAAGACAACTGGGAGAACAGAATAAAGACAACCAGGAGAACAGAATAAAGACAACCGGGAGAACAGAATAAAGACAACTAGGAGAGCAGAATAAAGACAACCAGGAGAACAGAATAAAGACAACCAGGAGAACAGAATAAAGACAACCGGGAGAACAGAATAAAGACAACAAGGAGAACAGAATAAAGACAACCAGGAGAACAGAATAAAGACAACCGGGAGAACAGAATAAAGACAACCAGGAGAACAGAATAAATACAACCAGGAGAACAGAATAAACACCACCAGTAGAACAGAATAAAGACAGCCAGGAGAACAGAATAAAGAATACCAGGAGAACAGAATAAAGACAACCAGGAGAACAGAATAAAGACAACCAGGAGAACAGAATAAAGACAACCAGGAGAACAGAATAAAGACAACCGGGAGAACAGAATAAAGACAACCAGGAGAACAGAATAAAGACAACCAGGAGAACAGAATAAAGACAACCAGGAGAACAGAATAAAGACAACCGGGAGAACAGAATAAAGACAACCGGGAGAACAGCATAAAGACAACCAGGAGAACAGAATAAAGACAACCAGGAGAACAGAATAAAGACAACCAGGAGAAAAGAATAAAGAAAACCGGGAGAACAGAATAAAGACAACCAGGAGAACAGAATAAAGACAACCGGGAGAACAGAATAAAGACAACCAGGAGAACAGAATAAAGACAACCGGGAGAACAGAATAAAGACAACCAGGAGAACAGAATAAAGACAACCAGGAGAACAGAATAAAGACAACCGGGAGAACAGAATAAAGACAACCGGAAGAACAGAATTATGACAATCAGGAGAACAGAATAAAGACAACCAGGAGAACAGAATAAAGACAACCAGGAGAACAGAATAAAGACAACCGGGAGAACAGAATAAAGACAACCGGGAGAACAGAATAAAGACAACTAGGAGAGCAGAATAAAGACAACCAGGAGAACAGAATAAAGACAACCGGGAGAACAGAATAAAGACAACCAGGAGAGCAGAATAAAGACAACCAGGAGAACAGAATAAACACAATCAGGAGAACAGAATAAAGACAACCAGAAGAACAGAATAAAGACAACTGGGAGAACAGAATAAAGACAACCAGGAGAACAGAATAAAGACAACCGGGAGAACAGAATAAAGACAACTAGGAGAGCAGAATAAATACAACCAGGAGAACAGAATAAAGACAACCAGGAGAACATAATAAAGACAACCGGGAGAACAGAATAAAGAGAACCAGGAGAACAGAATAAAGACAACCAGGAGAACAGAATAAAGACAACCGGGAGAACAGAATAAAGACAACCAGGAGAACAGAATAAATACAACCAGGAGAACAGAATAAACACAACCAGGAGAACAGAATAAAGAATACCAGGAGAACAGAATAAAGACAACCAGGAGAACAGAATAAAGACAACCAGGAGAACAGAATAAAGAATACCAGGAGAACAGAATAAATACAACCAGGAGAACAGAATAAACACAACCAGGAGAACAGAATAAAGACAACCAGGAGAACAGAATAAAGACAACCAGGAGAACAGAATAAAGACAACCAGGAGAACAGAATAAAGAATACCAGGAGAACAGAATAAAGACAACCAGGAGAACAGAATAAAGACAACCAGGAGAACAGAATAAAGACAACCGGGAGAACAGAATAAAGACAACCGGGAGAACAGAATAAAGACAACCGGGAGAACAGAATAAAGACAACTAGGAGAACAGAATAAAGACAACCGGGAGAACAGAATAAAGACAACCAGGAGAACAGAATAAAGACAATTTATGAGAACAGAAAGAAGTCAAACGAAAGAATGGGACTGGTTGAATACAACATGCAACTAAAATAAAACAGTTGAATGATCATGAAGTCAGCTAGACCTCATTATTAACAGCATAAATCTCCCTAATATAACAAATAACTAAACGCTCTAGAAATTGAGTAACAGATTTGTTAAAACTCTACTAATTACAATACTAAATTTCTGAATTGAATTTACCAGAATCGTAACGGCAACTTTCCTTGACATTTTTTTCTCTTTTTATTTCTGGTGTGTGCTTTCCTCTCGCGGCACTGTTACGGAGTTTTAAGATCGAAACCTGATAGCGTCCCGCGTCAAGTCAACCCAGCTGTAAATGGGTACCTGACTCTGCTCTTGAGTTAAGGAAGGCAAAGGCCACAAAGAAGTGAACTGGTCACCTCCACTTCATAAAAAGCAGGATCTAGTATGGTGAAGTCTCTAACGTTTCACTCCCCTTCAGCAGTAGAAACTTCTTTACCTTTTATTATTTTGTTTTTGAATGAGTTCTCACGTCTTTTCTAAAATGTTCTCGTTCGTTTGTCCCTGAGGATGATCGTCTTGTCGTTATGTAGGCCGTTTTTTCGTCCTTAGTCATAGTCACACTTCTTCTTTTCCCTGTTTGCTCCTTGTGGAGCGTGTAGCCACCACTGCGGATGGTCATTTAGCAAGAAGCCCTCATCAAACCATCCGTGAGCTCTGACAGTGATGGTCTCTGAAGCAGTGTGTTATACATGACAACTTTCCCAGCCTCCAGTAATCAGTAAGATTTTTACCACCTTTATTCTCATCTTCCTGACTGGTAGCGGGGTATACAAAGGTAGATAATGCGTCTTACTAGGATAAAGGGCACAGAACATTGCCTACGATACGACCACAAGCCCTTCGTCAGGGACAAGTTAACGTAAACAAAAGAGAAAGAAAGCGAGAGCTTAGTTAAATTCATAAACAATCAATCAAAATAATACGACCCATAATGGAAGCAACTGATGCCGGTCTCGTCAATTTTATAATTTCTTATACCTCCCTTATTGCAACATAAAAATCGCTGTGACATACATCATGTTACCACGCAGAGAGAGAGAGAAAGAGAGAGAGAGACAGAGACAGAGAGAGAGAGAGAGAGAGAGAGAGAGAGAGAGAGAACGAACTAACTTTATTTTCAAAGGGTTGAGAATTGGGCTCGCAGGCCCGTCTCACATTCTGCCCTTCCTTTCTCTCACCTTTCATACTGAATTCATGTATTCTCTCTTGCATTTTACATTTCAATTTCAAGGAATTCAATGTTGTAAAGTAAAATAAAAATAAAAATAAAAATGGCACACTCTTATTAACATTGACTACGAGAGAGAGAGAGAGAGAGAGAGAGAGAGAGAGAGAGAGAGAGAGAGAGAGAGAGAGAGAGAGAGAGAGAGAGAGAGAGAGAAAGAGAGAGAGAGAAAGAGAGAGAGAGAGAGAGAGAGAGAGAGAGAGAGAGAGAGAGAGAGAAAGAGAGAGAGAGAGAGAGAGAGAGAGAGAGAGAGAGAGAGAGAGAGAGAGAGAGAGAGAGAGAGACGACACAACTATGATCGAAGGAGAATACAATTATACCAGACAAGTAAGTATGATATATTTAAATAGAAGCAAACTGAGACAATAAACAATGTACTGTATTGGAACATAATTTTTAAAAACAATAACCAGAACTGTATTAAGGCAGATTGATTTCTTAAAATACTTGACATCTTTATGACAGAGAAACTAGAGGAAAAATACAGAGAAATATTGATGAAAGAACTTATTAAAATGTTACCTATAAAAACTGAATGATTACACTAGTCAACAAATTTTCAAAAGTTTTTTGTACCAGAAATTAAATGTACCATTTCTTATTGATTTTGACATGCTGATTTCAAATATCATAATGAAATTCACCAATTGGCTCTGGTTTTTTTTTTTAATGATGAATTTACATTACAGTAATACAAATAATGTATGCTTGTTTACTTCTCTGGGCTAAACAGCTAGTCTTTCTACTTTAGCATTATAAAAATTGTGGTTACATACTCAATTAATTGATATTTTAACATAAAATGATAGAAAAAATAAAAACATTATTTAAAGTTCACATATCATGCTTTAAAAAGGCACATTTGAACCCATTCCGTCATTATTCAGTCGCTGTTTGAGCTCTCTTTGCTTGCTTCTTGTAGTCAATCGATGAGGTGTCTCTTGTCACAGTCCAACAGTAATCAACAAGCATTGAAGGGCTCCATTTGCCTTGATACCTTGTCTCCATAGCAGCAATGTCCTGGCGAAATCGTTCACCATGCTCATCACTGACCGCTCCACAGTTTGACGTAAAGAAATCCAGATGAGAATCCAGAAAATGAATTTTCAAAGACATGTTGCAGCCAAGACTCTTATACTTCTGAAGGAGATTTTCTACAATTTCATTGTAATTGTCAGATCTGTTGTTTCCAAGAAAATTGTCCACCACTGACGTAAATGCTAACCATGCTGCTTTTTCCTTGCCATGCAACACGCAAAGAAACTCGTCATCATGAAGAAGTTTTCGAATTTGCGGACCAACAAATACTCCCTCTCTTATTTTAGCTTCACTCAGTCTTGGAAATTTTCTGATGAGGTATTTGAAAGCCTCATCTGTTTTCTCCATTGCCTTGACAAAGTTTTTCATGAGACCCAGCTTAATGTGCAAGGGTGGCAACAAAATCTTGCTGGTGTCGACAACTGCTGGGTTCTCAACGTTCTTACTGCAGGCTGCAATGACTGCCTGATTGGCCAATGTCTTCTGATGTAATGGTCACTTCGTGCACGGCTATCCCACTCACAGAGAAAGCAACAGTACTTGGTGTATCCACCCTGTAGTCCAAGCAAAAGAGCGACCACTTTTAAGTCACCGCAAAGTGACCAATGATGATGATCGTAGTTTATACACTTCAAAAGCTGCTTAATGTTTTCATAAGTTTCTTTCATGTGAACTGCGTGACCAACTGGAATTGACGGTAACACATTACCATTATTCAACAAAACAGCTTTAAGACTTGTCTTGGATGATTCAATGAAAAGCCTCCACTCTTCCGGTATGTAATTGATGTTGAGGGCTGCCATTAAACCAGAAATGTTGTGGCACGCAGAAAGGTCACCCTCTTTGAAAAAGAATGTAATAAGCGGCTTCTGGCGGTTCCTATACACAGAAATTGTAACATCTTCTGCCAGGAGATTCCACTGTTGCAATCTGGAACCCAAAAGCTCCGCCTTGTTCTTCGGTAAATTCAGATCTCTTACAAGATCATTCAGTTCACCTTGGGTTAGTGGATGTAGTTTGCTCAAAATCTGTGTCACTTGAGGTTGATGGTTCAGTGGAAGCAGCTGAAAAGGATTCTGGCACTTTGGGAACTGGTAGGTCATCGCCATGTGGTACCGGAAGTATTGCAGAGGGGATGTTTGGATATTCCAGAGTCTATTTTTTCTTCTTTGATATGCCTTTCCCAATTGGAGGGACCATGCAAAAGTAACAGTTGTTGAGATGATCAGTGGGCTCTCTCCAAATCATTGGGACTGCAAAAGGCATAGCTTGCCTATTGCCAGTCAACCACAGTTTAAGATGTGCTGCACATGTATTGCAGCATATGTGTGGCACCCAGCTCTTATCTTGATCTCCTATTCTGCAGCCAAAATACAAACTGTACGCCTTCTGGCATTTCTAACTACGATACTTTTGATAAGGACAAATGCACTAACTAATGGCAAAATTTTATCAGAGATAAGGTATTTATACACAAAGGTGATGTAATCATAGGTAGGATTGCATCATCAACTTCTAGTAACATTTTTATTGGTCATTAGAAAAAATTATGCAATCGCCCACAACAGTTGCGTCATATATATATAAATTTACCGTAATTAAATAAACTAGTAGCATATATCTTGAAAACTAGAGCCAATCAACATTTTTAAATGTCATTTTCGTTTTCAGCACACCAAAATTAGTTAAGATCAGCTATTTTCATTTCTGGTACATTTTGGTTGTTGACTAGTGTTATAAGTTATTAAGAATTGTAGCAGGGCCAATTGAAGAAAGAGCTTATTACAAATTGTACCAAGACAAATTTATGAAAGCACTAACAGAAAAATGACCAAAGAAAACTGATAATAGAACAGAAAAATGAAAAATAAGACATACTGATAAAAGAACAAAACTTAATGGACTAAGAAAAACTGATGAAGGAACTAACCAAAAACAAAAAACAAAAAAACGGACCAAGACAAGATGAGAAGACTGAAGACAACAAACAGACGTATCTCAACTAAACTGGTCCGTCTAGGAAATACACATTCTGAAAACATTCTGACCTATCTCAACTAAACTGGTCCGTCTAGGAAATACACATTCTGAAAACATTCTGACCTATCTCAACTAAACTGGTCCGTCTAGGAAATACACATTCTGAAAACATTCTGACCTATCTCAACTAAACTGGTCCGTCTAGGAAATACACATTCTGAAAACATTCTTAAACTGGTCCGTCTAGGAAATACACATTCTGAAAACATTCTGACCTATCTCAACTAAACTGGTCCGTCTAGGAAATATACATTCTGAAAACATTCCGACCTCAAAAGCTAAATCTCCACTTTAAAAAATTAAGATACTACAAACAAAAAGAAAATATATGAAATCAAATGGAAAGGTACAAACATTAAGACCAAAGGGAAATGCTGGAAGATGAAGGACTGGCATAATTTCTTAATTTAAAAATAAATAAGTAAATAAAAGCACTTGAAATAATGCCTGGCTGTGCTAGTGGTAAGAACAGAAATGCACTAGCAGAAAAAGACATTTAATGAAGAAGAGAAAATAAAAAAGAACGGAAAACAGGACTCAGTAATCTTCCGGCTAACAACCATATTTTAAACATTTCCAGCGCGCTAAATGAAAGTAAATTTATCCCAATAAACATGTCGGCAAAACTCAGGCCTGTCACTCCCCAGGGATCAGGTTATCAGGTTAATATACCACGTGAATCATGCCACGAATAAACCCGCTAACTCCAGAGCTCAGAGATACGAACATTTTATAGGTTCTCCCCCCGTTCCTCTTTCATTAAAAAAAAAAAAAATAACAGATATAAACACATACAACAGGGATAGTTAACGATCACTAGTCTCGACATCGAGATACAGACGACAAAACAAACGGCAATGCTGATATAAAAGTCTAATGTTTACAGTAAGTGCAGGTCAATTTTGCTGTCCTGCCAAAGCATTGCATTACAGTGCACTGAGAATTATGTGGAAATCACAAGGAACGCTAGTCTATCTTAGAAATTAGAATGCCAAGCTAGCCCTACTGTTTGACTTTGAAACACGGAGAACAACAAACAGCAAACAAGAAGCTACAGACTTTCACAAGGAGGTGCTAGTCATCTTAGAAATTAGAATGACCAAGCCAATGAGAATCCCTATACAACAGTTTGGACTTTGAAAACGAAAAGAACAAGTGGAAGCGGTTTGGCACAGCAGGAGATGAGCGTGAATTATTTCCAAGAAGAAGCTACAGACTTTCACATTTTATAGGTGCTTAAGCGAATTTTTTATTGGCTCTAAGATCAGTATAGAGAAGTACTGACAATACAGAAATAGAATTTCTGCAGGAAAATGGTGAAGTCCCAGTGTATGAGAGAACTACTGGTATCACAAATTAGTTACGGCTGTGAATGATCTGATCTCGAAAAATTAGTAGAGTGGAGACAGTCATAAAATGCCACCCCGCTGTGTAACTAACTGTGATATTAAAACAAGGAAACAGATTTCACTTAACAATTATAAAATTGACAAGTCGTTCAAATACAATTTCCTTATTATTTATTAAGTATATACACTATCTACTCTTGTGCTGAAGGGTGGATGTTGGAAGATGGAATGCAATGGATTTGTACGTTTACATATATATATATATATATATGTTATATATATATATATATATATATATATATATATATATATATATATATATATATATATATATATATATATATATATATATATATATATATATATATATATATATATATATATATATATATATATATATATATATATATATATATATATATATATATATATATATATTTGCAAGTCTACAATTATAGGAACACAAATTATAGGAACAAAATTATAGATATCAGCTGTGCTGTTAATTAATTATAGAAAATTTATCAGCTGTGCTGTTAATCTTGTCTCTCACTACGCTAAATCACTTTTTCTTCCTTGACAGTTAATTGCTCACAATTGCCGACGGAAATGGTACTAATGTGTACTCATCTCTTAGAACAGTTCTGTCCTTCCTAATTTGTTGCACACAACACCCGCTGATGATCGTTCCTTTAGCCCACCCAAGACTGAGGGGGACTAAGGATGTAGCTCCGGTACAATCACTGTGCTCCTGCGAAGTTCCAGGCAGCTGGATTGACTCGAACATACGACCTCAGGTTGGATGACACGAATAAAACCTGTAACAAGGAAAAAATAGGGGCTAATTTCTGTCATCAAGCCCACCTATTTCTAGTGTATATGAGATGAGCGTGTCTCAGGTGTCTGCATGTAGGATGAATGACAACATGGCTCAGTATGATTTAGCAATAGCGAGACAAGACAGGTGTCTACTTGCAAAACATTCTTTCTGATAACAATACATGAATACATCCAATAATTTGTACACCGTATGATACAACTGTTTCCTTCCACTTTTAATATACCAGGCCATATATCCGATAAGTGCTATATTGGCTGGTAAAATATATCCTAACAATACTGTTGTAGTTATATGAGTCCTAACAAGGACTGTTTGGTTATATTTCGGGTTGGTTTTCTTCTTCAACAATCATACCAAGAAATACAATCCTTATACCTAATTCCCCAAGATATAATCAGTATACCTGATACATTCATAGTAAAACAAAATCTAAAGTTATATTAAATATATACAGGTGTAGGCTATTTTTTGCTGGTTTCCTTCTTCAACAGTCATATACAATCATTATGCATGATACTATAAAAAACAATCATTATACTGGATATAGTCATAGGTTATATTCAGGTTGGAGTTATATGAGTCCTAACAAGGACTGATAGGTTATATTTCAGGTTGGAGTTATATGAGCCCTAAAAAGGACTGATAGGTTATATTTCAGGTTGGTTATCGTCTTCAGCAATCATACCAGGAAATACAATCATTATACCTAATTCCCCAAGATACAATCAGTATACCTGATACATTCATAGTAAAACAAAATATATTAAATATATACAGGTGTAGGTAGTATAAATGACACACAAAAAATACAATCATTATATACCTGATGTAGGCCTATTCTCCTACAAGTGTATAGTAAGTTTACCTACCCTCTAAGATTAATACAAGCCAGATTTGGACTCGACTTTAGTGAAGCAAGAGTGCCCGGTCACGCAGGTAAGCAATAAATCAATGTTGACAGCTTTCTCTTTCCCCAGTCGGTCGTGCTGGCCTTCGTGTTTGTGTGTGTGTTTTTTTTTGGGAATAAAATGCGCCCGTTTATATAGGTAGACGCAAGGAATCTGCCAGTGCGTAAGGAACTCTTTTGATTGGTTCTCGGCTGTTTCGTACATTCCGTGACCGAGTCCCGAAATACAGGGCTTATGCCTAATTTTATTCTGTCTGCCGCCATCTTGGGGGAACAAGATGGCGTATACTTCGTGTAATTTAATCTGTCTCAGTCTGTTGAACGTGGATTGGCTGTGCATATGTATTAACAAAGAAGTGGGTTTACACACACGTTTCACAACAGCGCCCTATCCATCGTTTGTGTTTTATTCTAGTCTTTTGATCCACTGACACTTGTCCAGTTCTTGTCATTAGTTCCACATTAGTGATCTTGTCCATTAGTTCCACATTAGTGATCTTGTCCATTAGTTCCACATTAATGATCTTGTTCATTAGTTCCACATTAGTGATCTTGTCCATTATTTCCACATTAGTGATCTTGTTCATTAGTTCCGCATTAGTGGTCTTGTCCATTAGTTCCACATTAATGATCTTGTCCATTAGTTCCACATTAGTGATCTTGTCCATTAGTTCCACATTAGTGATCTTATCCATTAGTTCCACATTATTGGTCTTGTCCATTAGTTCCACATTAATGATCTTGTCCATTAGTTTTACATTAGTTATCTTGTCATTAGTTCCACATTAGTGATCTTGTCATTAGTTCCACATTTGTGATCTTGTCATTAGTTCGACTTTAGTGATCTTGTCTATTAGTTCCACATTAGTAATCTTGTCATTAGTTCCACATTAGTGATCTTGTAATTAGTTCCACATTAGTGATCTTGTCATTAATTCCACATTAATAATCTTGTCATTAGTTCCACATTAGTGATCTTGTCCATTAGTTCCACATTAAGGATCTTGTCCATTAGTTCCACATTACTCACCGACGTGGTTCACTGCCTGTTTAGTGTGACCTAATTTGTTAGGTGTGCTGCCCCGTCCTTTTAGTTGTCAGTTCTTGTTGTGTGCTGGTCTTGTCCATTAGTTCCACATTAGTGATCTTGTTCATTAGTTCCACATTAGTGATATTGTCCATTAGTTCCACATTGGTGATTAGATTTACATTAGTGATCTTGTCATTAATTCCACATTAGTAATCTTGTCATTAGTTCCACATTAGTGATCTTGTCATTAGTTCCACATTAGTGATCTTGACATACCATTTCAATCATTTAATTCTACGCAAGAGTTTATGAACAGTCGGTAACATCTTGCTGACTATCTTGCGTATATGTAAACATCATCCATTCATATTTTAACTGAAACATCTAGATCTAGATGTAGGAACAAACAACAACATATACATACACAATTCCACAAAGAGCGAATAAACTTGACGGCGATGTCGCCCCAAGACAGAACAACATCATTAAGAACATGTCACTGGATGAAGTAAACAGGTTTTCTTCATCTCAAGTAAACTTTCTGAAGATAACAAGGCGTCTTAAACCTCAGTGGTATAAGAAAGTTGAGGTCAAAATACGTGACCCTTGTGAATGAAGTACTCTTCAGGTCACTGTCAAGTTAGTACTAACGACTATAGGTGACAGTTGCACTGTACTTTGAACGTGAGAAGTACCTTAGCGTAGTTATTCTATGTTCCCTGGGATTCGTATTACAAAAAACTTTAAAAAAAAACTGTCACATACATGTATGATGTCCTCTCTGCATAGAGATGTACTGTGTGATATGTGTAATGTCCTCTCTATTTAGAGTTGTGCGGTAGGAGATAGGACACTCGCTTTCAGTCTTGTGTGTTAAATTTATGACTGAAAGAAGCCCGTCTCCCGAAGTCAAAACCTTAGGGAAACAGAAATAAAAGAGAGAAAAATAGGAACTCCAGACAGATGGAGACATCCTACAAGAGACATAATGCCACTGCTCTGTGTAATCATCCCATAGCATACGTTTCGCTATAAGAAAAGCAAAGCGGACTGCGCCCCCGAAAAGACAGATGTATCCTAGCTGTTTTTCCGCTGACATGTAGGGTGCTCTCTTTAAATGTCTTTCAGTCAGATGTGAGCCATACGCTTTCGCTAGAAGAGCATTCCTGCAAATATGAAAATAAACGAGGTGTATCATTGCGCTCAAGTGGAGTCTTCACGCATTTCTTACATAACTATATTCTCCGTGAATAAAATTCTTAATCTGTTTGCTGAGTGTTTCTTATTACCGGCAGAAACATTTAAAAGGTGGATTTCAGAGTGTAAATAAAATAAAAGAGAAGAATTAGGTTAAACAATAATCATCATCAGCTGCCATCTCCGCAATGAAGGTCGGCTGTAATGGATCCCCAACGTCTTCTATCTCTAGTAAATAAATATTAGACAAATATAAAGGTATGTTTTCAGGCACTCGTAAGAAATAAAGAAGTAGAACATTAGACAACAGAAAAACAACAGACGTGAGTGGCTTACCCAGGACTCAAACCCAGGACCTTCCGTGCGACAACCCCGCTTAGCTATCAAGCGAATCACACTATCCTCCCTGCCATCTAGGCATCACCAAAATGATGCTTCGATGACGGGTCACTAGTGCGAACCGCGAGACATAACACCGGAAATTTACCATGGGCAGTCCAGCCTATTAATGACGCAATTACTTCTGTTGTTCCCCTATTATACAGTATATGTCAGTCCACACAAGACAAAGACCTTAATACTGTGTCTAGTAAATGATTATAGATTAAGAACAGCAAGTACAGGACAGAGGGTAGGTTTTTGGTATTGTATAAACATTTATAACACATTTGGGGATGTCTAGATGCCAGGGAGGATAGTGTAATTCGCTTGCATAGCTAAGCGGGGTTGTCGCACGGAATGTCCTGGGTTTGAGTCCTGGGTAAGCCACTCACGTCTGTTGTTTTTCTGTTGTCTAGTTTTCTACTTCTTTATTTCTTACGAGTGCCTGAAAACATACCTTTATGTTTGTCTAATATTTATTTACTGTTTACAGGCCTCGGGTTTCCCTTCCTTATGTGTTATAAATGTCTATCTCTTGTCTTGATGGTGACTCTGATAAACTCTTTCCTGTCCATCTCTTGATGTTAGCTTCCTACTTACATCGCTGTCTACTCCTTGCACGTTTACCTTCAACTCTGCCTTTTATTATGGTCGTCTGCTAGTTGTTATGTCTTTTTACATGGCAAAAACATTTTAATTGCTTAATTTTGATTTTCTTCTGTTCTTTTGTCATCTGGCAGTTGTCCGTAGAAGGTATCTTTCGGGATGCGACCATCTTCCATGCGGCGGACATGTCAAAGTTTTCGTTGTCTCGATGTTATTGTCCAATCCATATTCGGGACTTATGCTTCACTTATGTTTACTTGCTTCACTTGTAAATCCTCATCTCTTTCAGCTAACAAAACGGTATCATCTGCAAATCTAAGGTTGTTTATTGGCCTTCCACTGCTGTTCAGTCCTGGCATTTCCTGTATCTGTTTGAACATTTTTTTTTTCTGTGAAAAGATTAAATATGCAGGGCGACAATATGCCACTTTGTCTGACACCTCTTTTTATGTCTATATAAACAATAGTATGTCTATATATATGTTAAACAATAGTATGTCTATATAAAATTAAACAATAGTATGTCTATATATAGTTAAACAATACTATGTCTATATATAGTTAAACAATAGTATGTCTATATATAGTTAAACAATAGTATGTCTATATATAGTTAAACAATAGTATGTCTATATATATAGTTAAACAATAGTATGTCTATATATAGTTAAACAATAGTATGTCTATATATAGTTAAACAATAGTATGTCTATATATAGTTAAACAATAGTATGTCTATATATAGTTAAACAATAGTATGTCTATATATAGTTAAACAATAGTATATGTCTATATATATAGTTAAACAATAGTATGTCTATACATAGTTAAACAATAGTATGTCTATATATAGTTAAACAATAGTATGTCTATATATAGTTAAACAATAGTATGTCTATATATAGTTAAACAATAGTATGTCTATATATAGTTAAACAATAGTATGTCTATATATAGTTAAACAATAGTATGTCTATATATAGTTAAACAATAGTATGTCTATATATAGTTAAACAATAGTATGTCTATATATAGTTAAACAATAGTATGTCTATATATAGTTAAACAATAGTATGTCTATATATAGTTAAACAATCATATGTCTATATATAGTTAAACAATAGTATGTCTATATATAGTTAAACAATAGTATGTCTATATATAGTTAAACAATAGTATGTCTATATATAGTTAAACAATAGTATGTCTATATATAGTTAAACAATAGTATGTCTATATATAGTTAAACAATAGTATGTCTATATATAGTTAAACAATAGTATGTCTATATATAGTTAAACAATAGTATGTCTATATATAGTTAAACAAGTAAAGGAAACCAATTAAGTTTAAAGGAACTACTTTTATTGTTGTCACTACCTGCATTGAAGAGCAGAAAATAAATTTTATTGGTTATAATACAAATGAATGGCATATTATAATTAATCTGTAATTCGCCATGTCGTTAACAAAAGACATTAATTTATGATCGATATGAATAATTACTGACTCATGATAACCAATTATCCACATAATATTTTATGCAACAGAATATATGGGGCATTTTTCTTTCTCTCATCTGACGCCCGTCCCAAAAAAAAAAAAAAAAACCACAATCTATAGTTGCGGTATTATTTCTCTTAACTGTAATTAAATTCTGACTGCATTTTACATTGTTTGAATTATTATATAAAATTGAGAGTGTACAACCTATATGCTCCCCCCCCCCCCCCCCCCCCCCCCCCCCCCCTACAGATAGAGATCTTTCACTAGCCACAATGGAGATTAGGCGCACCAACTGCCTGGTTGTTGGTGATTTCAACAGCCATTCAGAAAGGTGGGGTTACACAGAGGCTGATACCCGTGGCATTGAGGTAGAGGACTGGGAGATTGACTCAAATCTACAACTCATCAATAGAGCAGATGATACACCCAGCTTCTACTCAAGAAGATGGCAATCGACCTCGACACCCGACCTTGCCTTCTCAACAGGAGACATCAACCATAAGATTGAACGCATTGTGCTCAACCAATTGGCAGGCAGTGACCACAAACCGATCAAACTAATGATCAATATGGAACATACACTCCACTTCCATAAACCATTACCCCGCTGGAACTACAAAATTGCCAACTGGAACAAGTTCTCAGCACTGACAGATGAATACTGTGGTTCCATAAACAGAGGAATGTAAAAATAAGGAAATAGCCATACAACAAAATGAGAAAATACTCACAAAGAAAGAAGCAGCTAATGTTTTTGCTCAAAAATTCTCACTTGAGAGCCAGATAAATGTTCCACCGGACAGAAAACAGGAAATTACCAAAGAGCAAGAAATTTACCAAAATATACCAACTGTTCCAGAAGAGCACATGACAGCAAACCTCACCATGAGATAGCTAGAGGCAGCCATTGTATCCCTCAAACAAAGAAAGTCACCTGGAAAAGACAGGGTAACAAATGACATGCTTAAAGAGCTAGGGCCTAATGCCAAGAAAGTCCTCCTCAAGATTATGAACTATAGCTGGAAGCGTGGAATTGTACCACAAGCCTGGAAAGAAGCAGTACTAGTTCCAATCCTCAAAAAGGACAAAGACTGAATGGACCCCAACAGCTACAGACCCATCAGCCTTCTAAGCTGCACTGGAAAGCTTATGGAGAGAATGATCAATACCAGATTAAGTTGGCACCTCGAAGAAAAACAAATTTTACTGCACCAACAGGCAGGCTTCAGGCAGCATAGGTCTACAGAGGACCAAGTCACCTACATTGCACAGGAAATCGAAGATGCTTTCCAAGAAGGAAAGCACACTTTAGCGGTCTGGGTAGACATGGAGAAAGCATTTGATAAAGTTTGGAAAGATGGGCTAAGAGTTAAAATGCTTAAATACGGAGTATGTGGAAGAATGTATAACTGGATCAGCCACTACCTAACAAACAGAACAGCTAGAGTGCAGGTGCACGGACAGTTAAGCAAAAATACTACAATGGAACATGGAGTTCCAGAGGGTGGGGTCCTTTCCCCAACACTCTTCCTCATATATATAAATGATATAACAGAAAACATCCACAAGAATGTCCACAACTCTCTCTATGCTGATGACCTGGCCATGTGGACTTCAGAAGAATACATCACCACAGCAAGAGTGCGCATGCAGGATTCACTGCTAGCCCTTGAAAATTGGTCCAAAAAGTGGTTGCTCAAAATAAATGAACAAAAAATTACACACACTATTTTTACCTTGTCAAATAAACCACAGCAAGCAAAGCTACAACTAAATGGGCAGGCAGTACGAGAAGATGAAACCCCAACATACTTAGGAATTACACTAGACCGCCGAATGACGTGGAAATCACAGATAAACAAAATACAGCTAAGGGCAAAACTTCGCATGGCCATCATGAAAAAGTTAGCTGGTACCACATGGGGTGCTGATGAGAATATCCTCAAAAAGCTGTACACAGGCAGAATCAGACCTGCTATGGAATACGGCCTCACAGCTTGGTCGACGGCAGCAAAGTCAAATTTTGACAGAGTAAACAGACTCCAAAACCAAGCAGCACGTATTATAACAGGGGCTCTAAAGTCCACACAAATCAACCATATGGAAAGCATTATAGGGCTACAGTCAATGGAGGATAGACGTGACAGCAGAGTCCTAAAACAAGCTGAAAAATGTAAGAGACTCGAAGGACACCCCATGTTCCAAAGAATGAATAGGCTAGGAAGAGGCAGGCTCAAACGAACTAACTTTGTAGCCCAAGCAAAAGAAAAAATTAGCAAAAATACCATGCTAGCAAGCTCAGTTGCAAAGAAAATCCCAACAAGCTCAACTATCCCACTGTGGAAAACAAGATGCTTTCCTGAGTTAAAATCTGATATTCCAGGCATTGAAAGTAAGGGAACACAGACAGAAACACAAAGAAAGTGTATAGCAACCAAGTATATTGACCAAAAATTCCCAGCAAAGCTTTGGACACATGCATATACTGATGGTTCAGCAAAAAATGCAGTTTAAAATGGGGGTGCCGGCATCCTCATTAAATTAAAGAATAGAATCCACTCTATGGCAATTGCCACTGGCAAATACTGCAATAACTTCAGTGCTGAAGCAGAAGCCCTGAAACAGGCAGCTGAAACTCTTATTGAATGCAAAGCACAGGCAGAAAAACAGATAGTATTCTTTACATATGCCCTCTCAGTAATATCAGCGCTGAAGAGCCATCAAACTAAAGGATTGAAAGATCTGATAATCTCCCTTGAAAGACTGGCCAAATGCTTCAACAAGTGCACTATCCAGTGGATACCAGCCCATTGCAACATACCAGGAAATGAGGAGGCAGACAAACTTGCTAAGGAAGGCGGTGCCTTACAACAAAATGATATTGAGACAACTTACGCAACGGCAAAGACTACTATAAAGGCTACATTCAAGTCCAAATGGGAAAGAGAGCACCCGGGCCATTTGAAAAATGATGCATATCATCAACTATCCAGAAAAGAACAGGTCATCATTTTTCGGCTACACACTGGACACAACAGATTGAGATACCATCCATACCACAAATACAAGATTGTGGTGCAACAGATCTCTGCACCTGCGGTACCAGCCCGATGACGGTCGAACACCTCCTGCAGTATTGCCCAACCTACAGTAATGAACGGAGTAGCATAGGAACTGCAAGATAACATGAATTGATTGGTTGAAGGTTTCTTGCATCGGGGCTAGTGGGGGTAGTGGGGGCCCTCTGCGCCTAGGGAAGCTAAACGGGGAGGATGTAAGAAGTGAGGCAGTCACATTATATAATAGTGCGCTTACAGTCGCTGAAGATAGTGCTAATATTATAACAAAAATCATTATTATATCACAGTTCGTCACGGAGCACATGCCTTCAACAGATACACGCCAAGTTTTACTGACCTGTGACCTGTGCTATCCAAGATCTTCCAGTGTCTTCTTTGTTCCCTTCAAGTCTATGTCTTATTCCCTTCAAGTCTATGTGTTATTCCCTTCGTGTCTGTGTCTTATTCCCTTCGTGTCTGTGTCTAATTCCCGGCGTAAGGTAAAGGTAATCCTATAGCAGATACTGCCGTAGGGTAGTGAATTGCTAGAGACTTCACCATACTATGTCTAGCATCGAGAGGTGGAGTGACCAGTTCCCTTCCTCGCTGCCTTATCCTTCCCTAACTCAAAGTCAGATACCCATTTACAGATGGGTAGACTGGTGCTTGCCGGTACCGTGATTCGAACCCGGCATCTTTGTCGGGAGAGACCAACTCTAGCCACTCTGCCAATCAGAGGCACATTTCCCTGCGTGTCTGTGTCTAATTCATTGCGTCTCTATGTCTTCCTTCGTGTCGATGTCTTATCCCCTTCATGTCTATGTCTAATTCCCTTCGTGTCGATGTCTTATCCCCTTCATGTCTATGTCTAATTCCCTTCGTGTCAATGTCTAATTCCTTTCGTGTCGATGTCTTATTCCCTTCATGTCTATGTCTAATTCCCTTCGTGTCGATGTCTAATTCCCTTCGTGTCGATGTCTTATTCCCTTCATGTCTATGTCTTATTCCCTTCGTGTCGATGTCTTATCTCCTTCATGTCTATGCCTAATTCCCTTCGTGTCGATGTCTAATTCCCTTCATGTCGATGTCTTATTCCCTTCATGTCGATGTCTAATTCCCTTCGTGTCGATGTCTAATTCCCTTCGTGTCGATGTCTTATTCCCTTCGCTGTGTACTTTTGGTCCCTCTCTATTTCTCTTGAAGAGTCTAACTGGCAGAGTGGTTAAATCGCTGTCCTCTCGCGGAAAAGGTGCTGGGTTTAAAATATGGCGGAGTCACGCTCCAGTCTACCCAGCATAAATGAGCATTTGACTCTGCTTTGAATTAAGGAAGACAAAGGCATCGAGCAAGGAAATTGGTCACCCGCACCTCTGAAAGCTGGACATAGAATAGTGAAGGTACGGCAGTATCTGTAATTGGACAATCTTTACCTTTTTACCTATTTTTCCTTAACCTGGCGATTCCAAATCAAGGCCCTCGTTAAGCATCACCATTTTTTCCATATACAGGGTGTCCATAAAAGATTGTACCCTTTTCAAAAATGTATTCTCGGCCCCATGACGTGGTACGAGGATGCCTTCTAAAGCTTCGTCTGTTTAATTCAAATGTTATCTCAGTGTTAACATACGCTGTGAGAGTTGGAAAATAACAAAAATCAATTGGAGAACAAGCTGAATACATTCGAGAACAAATGTCTTAGAAAACTCATGAACATCAGTTGGAAAGAATTCAAGACTAATCGACAAATAAGAGAAGACTCTAGGCAGAAATATGTCTCCGACTATATAAGGAAAAGACGATGGTCATATATCGGTCATGTCCTACGAATGCAAAACAACAGAATACCACTACAGGCGCTCACTTGGGTTCCTGAGGGTAAGAGGAAAAAGGAAGACCAAAAGAAACACTCAGAAGAACAATAATAAGAGAAGGAAGAACGTTGGGCCTAAATAATGTGCAAGAGCTAAGAGGAGTGGCGTCACAACGAACAACCTGGAGAGCACTGGTTTCTGCCTTATGCGCCGTGTTTGGTGATTAAAGAATTTATTATTATTATTATTATTATTATTATATATATATATATATATATATATATATATATATATATATATATATATATATATATATATATATATATATATATATATATATATATATATATATATATATATATATATAGCTAGGGCCTATGATGAATGCTGGAGAGAAAGTGTCCTCTTTAAAATAAAAAATAAAAAGATAAAAATTTCAGGTACAATGTATACTTTCTTCAAGATAGATAATTCACAGTACAAATTAACAATGACTGGTCAGAAGTGTATGAAAAACGGAATGGCATTCCTCAAGGATCAGTTTTGTCCCCTTCAATTTTTACTGTAATGGTAAATGATTTGAATGAAGAATTTAAAGATAAGAATAATTTGACACAGTTTGCAGATGATGTTGCTATATGGAGATCTGAAAAAAATCTAACAAAATTACATAATAATCTGAAAAAACAAATAAATAAAGTATATAAGTGGATGAATAAATGGGGATTTCACTTAAATGCGAATAAGACAGTAGGAATGATGTTCAGTGAAGGTAGGATTGTTAAAATTAAAATAATTGACATAAGCAAACAGACAGCTGACAAACAGACAGCCGACAGACAGACAGCTGACAGACAAGCAAGCAGGCAGGCGGACAGACAGACGGACGGATGGGCGGACGGACGAACGGACGATAAATGAATGGATGGATGGACGAATAGATATAGACGGACAAATACAGGCAAACGTTTCCACTAAACATATTTATGGCAAGCGTTTCGACTATATTTGTATAGATATCCGTTTCCGAAGATGGCCGAAGTCTACAAACGACAAGTCGTTGGGATGTTCACAGAGCCGAAAATATTTATGTGCTTGTTTATTTTATCTTTGGTTTTCTCTGTACGTTGTTCCTCTTTTACTCGCTCTTTCTCGGCGCTCTGAGTCTATTTATGTATCTATATCTGTGCTGTACACATCTTACAGTCAAACTCTTGTATCTCTGTGCGAATGCTCAGTGGTGATAATGAAAGATAAGAAGCGATTGAAAGAGAACTCACACTACGAAACGATAAACAGTAGAGAGGTGGAACAGAGCACCATCCGAAATTTTCCATTGAAAAATCAAGGGAACTCAACCAAAAGGCTGTCCCGACGAGCTCTTCTCGTAACTTGAACAATTCGCAAGTTGAATACATCAGAAGTCTACGATTACGCACTGTTATTTGTGCAGAACGAAGCTCAACACATCTTTATCATACGCCTTCATCTTTGAAAAACTTCCACGTGCTTTATTTTAAAGTAAACTGCAATTAATCTAAACCCGTACGGGAGTGAAACGGGGTTATAAAAACTGGTTCTAAATACAAAATAAACCCCGTCTTTCCGGCGTTTACTAACCTGCCGGAGAGCACGTGACTAAGGATACGGTGATCACTCAAATCCGACATCCCAGTAATTTTTTCCCGATGACTTGAAACGAGTGAAAATACTTGTCATGCACTCCAATTGCACGGAGATGCTCTGAAAATCAGCATTGAACATCTGGGTGAGTCTGTTCCTTGAAGACAGAATGTGAAGGTTCTCAAAGGCGGGGTAAGTACGTGTTGCGTGGTAACATGTGAATATCATTGGCTGCATAAATTATTTCAGAGTAATGGAGGAACTGGCAGGTTTCGTCTGTGTGCGACAGACAGACAAACAAAGAGACAGACAGACAGACAGACGGACAGACAAGTAGGTGGGTTGGCAGGTTAGATGTACATGTATGGATGGATGGATTTATATACATACACATAGACAGATAAATAGACATAAAGACAGATAGATATATAAATTGACAAACAGACAGACAGGATGGGACGATAAGACCAGATAAGATAAGATAAGATAAGATAAGATAAGATGATTTTCTACGAGAAGAATTACCTACACTCATTCTGCCGGACTCAAAGACATCTTGGGGGTTTGGGGCTGCTGCAAAAATTATTTATTTGAATTAGTTATTTTTTTCGTCTGATACCATATTTATGTGTCGTAGATTTTTAACTAAAGGTTTAATAAAGTTTATTATCAATAAAAGATCACAACAATAAGCATATACATTACTAGATCATGGTTTACAGACAAAATTGCAAAAGATGAAATTAATCAAATAGGTTCTCCCCCTCTGGTAAAGGAAAAGAAAAGACGATCCCAACAGAGGTTAATTAACCCAAAAGATCAAACGTTAACACTAAGTTATGAAATAGTCAGTATGGGAAAAGAATGGGTTCCTAATGTAATCTATCCCGTGACTACTCAGAATAGTGAGATAAAAAAAGAAAGAAGAAACCACATAAGTATATGATGTTAACAAAAAGACCATTCAATTCACACCCATTCAGTGGCCACTTTTCATACTTTTGCTTACCCCAGTAGTTGTCGCAGGCATTCCAAGGAAATACACTAATAAGTAATAATACTATTTAGTGTCAAATTTAAGTTTTGTCAAATCCAGCCCCAGACTCGTCGTAGTTGCTGACTGCAAATTTCACAGGAGTCGCTAGAGTCGGTGATTTAATTTGTCCTGGATACAATAGGTTATCTATGCCTTCAGTTGGTTGGAGTAAGGTTCATGCGTGGTGATCGCAGACGTAGGATGAATAGAATATATATATATAGTTCCTATGTTGTTTAGCCTCAGGTGACTTAGACGCTAGGTTAAGTTACACAAATGTTGCTGACAATATATTTCACCACATCTGGCTGATGAGATTTATATAAGTAAATCTGGTAATAGTTCGGGTCCAGTTAATGTTATAATTTAATGGTTCTATTCTGGTTTCTCTCATGAAAATGAGGAAAATTGGACCACACAGGTCACAGCAAGAAGCTCATCAATATTAAATATCCCTGGATGCTTATAATATTATAAGTTCGTATGATCATAAGTTCATATGGCAATTAAAAAAAGCCGCTAGTACTCAAGTGCCTCAGCCTAGATTTTAGGAAAGAAAATATAAACATTTAACCAAATTATCAATATCATATCTAACACGAGTGAAAATAGGACCTCTTCACCACTCCGTTATAAATTAGATTTAAAACACGTGTCTAGGAAGACAGCCATAATTAATGATGAGCTTAAACGACTTCAGGTGGATATAGCTGCACTTCAGGAAACGCGCCTGGCGGGCTCTGGAACGGTGAGCGAGAAGGACTACACATTTTATTGGCAAGGGAAAGATCTTAATAAAGCTAGAGAACACGGAGTAGGTTTTGCGGTCAAAAAATCGCTAACTAAAATGGTTGAACCAGGCGAGAATGGATCAGAACGCCTGTTAACGCTCCGCCTGCAAACTAGCACAGGTCCCATCACCCTTGTCAGTTAGTATGCTCCTACTCTGTACTCTGCCTCAGAAGCTAAAGATGAGTTCTACGAGAATCTAGCAGCAGTAATCAAAAGCATACCTAGGCAAGAACAGCTTGTTCTCCTTGGTGACTTCAACGCTAGAGTGGGGGCCGATAATGTTTCATGGCCTTCATGTCTGGGCAGGTTTGGTATTGGCAAGATGAATGAAAATGGACAACGGCTCTTAGAGTTGTGCGTCCACCATGACCTCTGCGTGACCAACACCTACTTTCAGACAAAACCCCAGCATAAGGTGTCATGGAGACACCCACGATCCAAGCACTGGCACCAACTTGACCTGATTCTCGTCAGAAGGCCACTCCTCAGGTCTGTGCTCTCCACGCGCTCGTACCATAGTGCAGACTGTGATACAGATCACTCCTTGGTTTGCTGCAAAATCAGAGCACAACCAAGAAAACTCTATCGTGTCAGACATGAAGGGAAACCACGCATTGATACCAGCAAGATGTCAGACCCTTTCATGATCGCTCAATTCACTGCGACCTTCGAGAAAGTGCTCAGTAGCCCTCAGCATGGTGATACTATTACAGAGAACTGGGAGCATCTACGGAACACCATTCAAAGTACTGCACTTGCCACCTTTGGTAAGAAAACAGCAAAGTCAAATGACTGGTTTGAGAATCTTAATGCGACTACACAAGTTAGCTGAGCGCATATATCCAGAGGCACAGTGTGGATTCCGAGCTGGCAGATCAACCACAGACATGATCTTCTCTCTCCGCCAGCTTCAGGAACAATCAAGAAAGCAGAAAAGACCATCATATATCGCCTTTATAGACCTCACAAAAGCATTCGACCTGGTTAGTAGAGATGGACTCTTTAAAATCCTCCTGAAAATAGGCTGCCCTTCTAAAATGCTGGAAATGATAAAGTCATTCCATGACGACATGAAGGGAACAGTCCAATATGCTGGAAGCACGTCACAGCCCTTTGATATACGAAGTGGCGTTAAACAAGGCTGTGTTCTGGCTCCGACCCTCTTCGGAATCTTCTTTGCCTTACTCTTGAAACATGCATTCAGAGGTGCAACTGAAGGAATATGCCTTCACACTAGGTCAGATGGCCGTCTGTTTAATCTTTCAAGGCTGAAGGCAAAAACAAAAATCAGAAGGGTCACTATAAGATATTTGTTGTTCGCTGATGATGCTGCAGTCGTCACTCAAAGCCAACAGGAGCTTCAGAGCTTGATGAATCGCTTCACTAAAGCATGCCAGGACTTTGGCCTCACAATAAGTCTAAAGAAAACGAATGTGCTGAGTCAGGATGTGGATGCTGCACCAGTTATCACTATCGATAACTATGAATTGGCAGTGGTACACCACTTCACATACCTAGGGTCTACCATCAATGACAAACTCTCACTGGATACAGAAATCGACAGCCGCATTGGCAAAGCTGCAGCTACCTTTGCCCGCCTCACATCGCGTGTTTGAGGAAACTCTAAACTCACAATGAAGACCAAAGCTGCGGTATATAATGCCTGCGTCACTAGCACACTCCTATATGGCAGCGAGACCTGGACGACCTATGCTAAGCAAGAAAGAAGGCCCAATACCTTCCATTTGCGGTGTCTACGTGGAAAGATAAAGTGACAAATGTCGAGGTGTTGTCACGTGCTGGCCTTCAAAGTATGTATACGCTGCTTAGACAGCGCAGACTTCGCTGGCTTGGCCATGTTTGCCGCATGGAAGATGGTCGCATCCCAAAAGATATCTTCTACGGACAATTAGCAGATGGCAAGAGAACAGTTGGGCGACCACAGCTGAGGTTCAAAGATGTGTGCAAGAGAGATATGAGGGCACTGGACATGGATCCAGCAACATGGGAGGATGAAGCTGCCGATCGCACAAAGTGGCGATGCTATGTACGGCACCACCTCAGATTGGGCGAAGAGAGGCTCACACAAGAAGCAGAGGTGAGGAGAAAACGTCGAAAGGAGCACCAGGAAAATAAGCAGCTGAGGGCTGCCACCTCAGGGGCGCATTCCCATAGTCAGTTATGACTGAAGGGGCTATTATTATTATTAGCTTATACTAACTTTTTTAAACGCGTGATATGAACAGTAATCATTTTAAAAAATTACATAAAATGTATAGAAGTAAATAATATATACCGTCAGTAGACAGTTATTTAATGTATGTACTAGTCAATTTAAAACATCTCTTACTGGGAAATAGAGAGTAATTAAATTTACTTTACGGCTTAAAAAGATTTAGCTATAAGTTATTTAATTAGCACAGAAAATATCAGTGAAATATAATGAAAACTTTAAACACACTAAATCACTTAAAGGCTAGTATATAAATTACCGCAATCAGAAAAATGAAACACTCCACGAAAATCTAATAATTTTCACTCTGTACGAGAAATCTAAGATATCGAGCTAGTGAATTTCAGATAGATTTCTGAACAACTGATCATGGCTATCGGAGAGACAAGGTATATATCCGTAAATTCCTTTCTATCGCTCGTTAATGCCAGACCCGAGCCCATTTGCCGTTCGATTCTTGAATCAAAGGTAATTTTACCACCTCTGCCGCCGACAACCTCTCTGGCTTGACTTTCATCCTCTCCGTCTTGCCGAATATCAGCTACGCAATTAATTCCCCTGAAAGTTTTACGATCCAAGGTCCGTCTCAGACTTAACATCGCCCCTGATCAAAGAATCTATTACGCCATGCTCCGCGCGCTCTCTCTCTCTCTCTCTCTGTGTGTGTTCCACCGTGCTTAATTGCCAAACGTGTTAATGGCACTTGTGAATCCTTCGTTCCTGTAGCAAAAGATAAACTAGATGGGGAGGGGCAAAAGTGGATGATCACTGCTGCACTATTTCCATCTGTGACATTATGAGAGCACTCTGAATTACCTTAAACGTGGTCAGACGATGCGCGTGAGAGAAAGGAAATAAAACGATCCAAGAAAATTGTAGAAAAGATTGAATGTAACAAAAAAATAAACAGAAAAAAACATGCAAACAAACAAAGCAAAACAAAGCGCTAAATTTGAGAACTTACCACGAGAAAGCCAAGCTGCTTCAGAAGGAAAACTAAGAAAATATTAAGCAGCATTATTCTTGAGAAATTAAAATAATCCACTGATAGACAACTGGGAGATGAACACGCAGGTTATCAATACAATAGATTCTTAAGAACCAGATGGCCACGCTGAGAATGATAGTTGAACAAAGTTTGGAATTGAACTTACTTTTTTACATTAGATTTGTGAACTATGAAAAGACATTTCACAATGTAGATTGAGAATCACTTCGGACATTGGAGAAGCATTATGAAGTACCCATGAAGATCATTAACTTAATAAAAACATTGCATTACAGATGTGAAATGCAGAACTCTTCATTGAGGACAGCTTGCAGAACCGTTTATCATAAGAACTTGAGTTCGGCAGTAAAGAATCATTCATATATCTTCTCAGCGATATAGCCAATGTTGGATGAACAGTCCGCGATATGAAAATAATAATAATAAAAAGTAACAAAAACTTTCGTTGCATTACGAAATGCATGGAAATCAAAAGAAATAAATTTTAACACAAAAATAACAATCCTGAACTCAAATGTCAATACTGCATGGCCCTGAAATTTGGGGAAACAAAACCAACAACAACAAAAAAGAAACAGACTTTCATAAATGTGTGCTTGCGTCGAACAGAAGGATTCAAGTGGTATGAGATGATCACCGTTGTGCAAATGATGGCAAGAACGAGGCATGTGCCACTGAAACAACAAATGACTAAAGACGCTGGCTATAGATAGGACACACACTAAGGAAACCTGTTGATAGCGTTACAAGACAGCCATTATTCTTGAATCCCCGCGGTAAGAGAGATCCAGGGAGATTGAACAACACACGGAAACGAAAACTAGAGATAGTAGTGAAGGGGATGAGGAAGACATGGACAGAATTCTAAGTGATGGCACAGAAGCATGAGCATAGATTTTTGAAGGCCCATGCTCCTTGGGGAACCGAAGGGTATTTTTGAGTTATCTGTTATTTCAAGGCAAAGACATTTTCTGTTTTATTTTTTACCTTGGTGTTAATGAATCACCTTTCTTATGTTAAATCATTATCATTGTCGTCATTATAAATATCATTCGCTTTTTTAATTTTTATTATTTTTCTCTGCTCTTTTTTCTTCTGCGTATTCCTCACACTTCGTCTTCATTATTATTATTTTCTTCTTTTGTTCTGCTTATACTTCTTTCACTTAATTTCTCGATGTACCTCTTTCTATTTTTCATTTTGTGATTTTTCTTCTCTCGCTCTCTCTCCCTCTTCCCCCCTCTAGAGTGTCCCCTGCCTCACTGTATTCCCTAGCTTTAACTCTATGTTTTATGCTGTCCCACATTATGTATATTTTCGTCATTTTCTAATATCTCCATTTTCTCCATCTTTTTCTAATTGTTTCTAATCTATCATTCCTGCCCCAACAGCTGTAAACAACGATATGCACTTCTGCCAGGGAATTAGAAAAACTGTGGTAACGATTTTAATATATGTCGATTACGATACGAATAACGGATATGAAAATACTTCCACACATACACTGATGCAAAAATAAACCAAACCACATTGATCCCAAATATTAATGCTCTTTATTTTCGTAGATTTCCATCCTCTGGCTCTGTTAAAACGCTTATTTCAACTGATTATTAGAATACAACTATTAGAAATATACCACAGATAATTCTTCTTCTTCGTAAACTCTCAGACGTCAGCTTGAAAAAGTTCAAAGAAAGCAGTGGTGAGCTTGAAGTTGTTGGCACCTCCTTAGAGTTTTCCAGGAATGGGCACATTTTATTGACAGTCCAGCGTTTGTGAACATGGATGTACAGAGGTGAGAATGAATATTGAGGCAACAGCATTCAGACAGACAGAGAGGAAATGCAATGAGAAGGTAAACGTGGCTAGGTTGGAGGACAATACAGAGAAGAATACAACTTTGTTTGAAGATGTGAAGTATTCAGTCAAACACACCCGTTCAAACAATCTCAATTTGGCCTCTGAAATAAATCTGTCATTTTAAATGAGCATCTGGGACCCAAAGATGCAGCAATAGAGAATGCAGTCAGCGACCCATAGCTTTACTGCTTGCGTCAGGGTCAGCGAACCAGAGCTGACCAAGACCCTACTCCACCTCCACGTGGTGGTCCTGGAAACAGGCTGCATCACTGCAGTCTGGCTGAGAGAGTAGGGATCGAAGAGGGAAGGCAAACCCAGTCCCAAAAAATGCCATGCTGAAGTCGGATGTGTCGGCCGAAAGGCACAGATATCGCAGCTCCGGTGTAAACAGACACAACTCAACCAACGTCCTTTTCAGGACGAACGAGGAAGAAGGAGGAAGAACAAATGAGCATCTTGCGAAAAGATATTGTGAATAAATGAATGAAAAACAGAAATTCCAAAATAATAACGAGGCAAAGGACTCTGGGTAGCGGCAATTTCAACAAGGCGCAGACGAGAAATCTGGCTCCAGATTAAAAAGATGTTTAAAGTGTCAGAGATTTCAAATGCCACTGGCCAGAACGTGACGTGTAAACATAAACAAATGCTGCCAGACGTGAGCACCGTTAAAGTCCATTTATAATCAGTAATTGCGTTCCGACTACCAGGCCACTGTAATTTATCATCATTTTTATTTGTGTTCCTTATGGATCATGGATCCACCAATGTAGCTGGTCCCTTTGAAGAAAGTCTGCACCAAACAATAATATGGTCTTGTAGTGGTGTTTTCTATGGCAATTTGTTTGACATGATGATGTTGCCAGCACTATGAACTACCTCATATTTGTCTCTTGTACAACATGCCTGGCAGTGAAGTAGTCCTATTTGTCTCTTGTATAACATGCCTGGCAGTGAAGTAGTCCTATTTGTCTCTTGTACAACATGCCTGGCAGTGAAGTAGTCCTATTTGTCTCTTCAGAGACCCCTTGGAAGCTATACAATTATACACTTACTAGTGTAAAAGCCCGTCATAATACGGGAATTAAATTCAAAAGCACCAATACCTAACGGCAATTTTACTTATTCAAAAGTATTTTTAAAAAACCCACTGTCCATCACCACAGTACACGAACTACGTAGCAGCAGCGAGGATCCCAATGTGTGTATACGGGATCACACATTCTATAAATATTTTTGTGCACACGTCTTTTGCGCACTTTTCTTTGTTGAGTGTTACTATTCTCTGGAGAGTACATATAAGGGAAACAATACAATTAATGTCTAACTTTCAACCACAGTTGCATCCCTTAGCGTTAGTGACAGAAAAAGCTGGGATTTTATATATCTACTATTAGGTGTAAGTAGCCTACTTTTGAAACCTGCTGATAGCATTACGAGGTAGTCCTTGTTAACCTGCTGATAGCATTACGAGGTAGTCCTTGTTAACCTGCTGATAGCATTACGAGGTAGTCCTTGTTAACCTGCTGATAGCATTAAGAGGTAGTCCTTGTTAACCTGCTGATAGCATTAAGAGGTAGTCCTTGTTAACCTACTGATAGCATTAAGAGGTAGTCCTTTTTAACCTGCTGATAGCATTACGAGTAGTCCTTGTTCTTTAATCTTCAGGGTAAGAAAAGTAGAGGGAGACTACAGAACACGTGGAGCAAAGAATTGGAGACAGACAACAGTAAAAGATGAAGACGATATGGACAGATTTTGAGTTGATGGCATGGGACAGGAAGATTCGGCATAAGTCTGTTGATGGCTTGTGGTCCTTCAGTTGTTTTTTATTTATTTAAAAAATGGTAGAAGAGCGAACTAGCATCAGCTGATCTTCACTTTCCTCCGTTCATCTTGGTCAACCCTGTTCAATCTGACTGTCGGTTATGTTTTGGATATTTAGTGTCATTTTATTTTCAGTTTTATGCTTGTAGTCAAATACTTGCAGAACTGAATGATGACAATGACCTTACTATTGCTGTGGTCAACAAATCGCGTCACCTGACAGAGCTTTCTCGCTTTGTTAAGAAGCTGTACCTAAAATGTATTAATATTAATATTAGACAAACATAAAGGTATGTTTTCAGGCACTCGTAAGAAATAAAGAAGTAGAACACTTGGACAACAGAAAAACAACAGACGTGAGTGGCTTACCTAGGGTTCGAACCCCGTACCTTCCGTACGACAACTCCGCCTAGCTATACAAGCGAATCACACTGACCCCACGGCCAGCTAGGCATCCATAAAAAAGGATGCTTTACTGACTGTATTTGTCGTATGCATGTGAAACATGGACATATAACGACGAGCTATACCTAAAAATAGTTAGTAAAGGTAGACCCATTACACATATAATGTCATACGGGAGTGAAGGTATAGACTTCATTGTTTTTCCTTTTGTTTCAATATCGCGCTTATAATACCCTGTTCAACCATTCGGTTATACTTGATTTTGCGATTCCTTCGTTTTACACGCTAAGCCGATGTTAGCCATGAAAAGGGCTGGTCTTGAGAAGGACCCTTAGCAGCTACTGTCTGAAGTCGTTTGCCCGTTTCATACATTCTGGCTTTGTCATTCAATTTATGTACTTGCTGGTGGAGGGTTTTGCTGAAGATTGTAGGCAGAAGGTCCTCTATTATTTCCTTCAGCTATTTCTCTCTTTACTGTTGGTTGAGTCTGTCTGTTGTTATGTTTGTTATGTCGGTGATGACTTGTCTTTCTACTTCCATTCTTTTAAGGATCTCTTCATTTTCGGTTTTTTAATTCCGCCAACTTTGCAATGTCTTCTTGTTTTGTTGTTGTATTATTTCCATGTCGTCTATCATTTGTTTCGCACTCTCCGGGCTACCCGGGATTCTATCGCATCTGACGAATGAGGTTTTGTAGTTGAGGTTTTATTGTTTTCACTTTCTTTTCGCAGTTTTTGTTTGAGATCCCTCCCCTCAGACGTAAACAGTCTGACTTGTTCAGATACGTTGTCTTCATGTTGTGTAGATAGTGTACTTGCCGCCACTCTGCTCTTTGCTTCTTGGTATGGTACACACTTTCCAATGGACACAAAGTATCTGCTTTGTTTTCTGGTATTCGAGACATTCCCAATATCTTGCTCTGTGATCTCCGAGGCAGTTCTACTTTTATTTGCTGCCTGGTGGTTGAGGTCTTCTTTTGCCTTGGGGCAGTCATTGTAAGTGTGGCTGCCCTCACCGATCTGCACACTGCCTGTTTTCTATGAAGGGGATGAAGAAGACACGGCAAGGCCCTGAGACAGAAAGATTTGACATAAGGTTGCCAGGAGGGCCTATGCTCCTCGTGCATCTGAAGATGATGATGAGAAAGAGCAGCAGAGTTTAGTACTCATTTTAGATGGCTGGAGGCTAAACTGGCTTTGGTTATCCTGGCACTAATATCCTGGTTTTCAAGAAGGTGCTGGTAATGGACAGGATTCGCACAGGGCAAACCTGTTTATAGCATGACAAGTCAGTCCTTGATCTGGGGTGCTCGGGTTAAGAGAGGTAAAGGAGCACTGGAAAAACACATGGAGACGACAACTGGAGATAGAAATGAACGGGATTAAGAAGGCATTGAAAGAAATCAACAGATAAGACATTACATGCCTGAACATCCAGCAAACTGGGAGGATGAAGCTGCCGATCGCACAAGTGCTGATGCCCTCTACGGCGCCACCTCGGATTGGGCTCACAGCAAGCAGAAGAGAGGAGAAAACGTCGATAGGAACTCAAGGAAAAAAGTAGCTGCGGGCTGTCACCTCAGGGACGCATTCCCATAGTCAGTTGTGACTGAAGGGCTGTCACCTCAGGGGCGCATTCCCATAGTCAGTTATGACTGAAGGGCTGTCACCTCAGTGGCGCATTCCCATAGTCAGTTATAACTGAAGGGGCAATTATATTATTATTAGTATGTGCCTGAATGTGCGGTTGCTTTTTTCTGTCTTTGTCTCTTGAGAGACCCACAGGAACTACACGGGCCGTAGACTACATATACCATCTGCACAATCAACATCTTATAGCTCTTTCTCCTGTGTCCATTATACTCTTATAGCTCGTTCTCCTATGTCCATTATACTCTTATAGCTCTTTCTCCTATGTCCATTATACTCATGTGTTCTGTCCTTCTGTTGTCTGTCGCATCATTCAGTCCATGACCGTGAGGGTAGATTGTTGTAGAAAACACACATTCTTGTTGGACTCCGGTGTCTGGTGTAAAGGAGTTCTGAGAATTTGCCTTTGTGGGCAATTCTACTTGTAAATTCTTCCGTGTATTTCCCAGGGGTCTCTGATGAGACAAAGAAGAAATAAGACGATTCTGTAACATACGACCAATATGAACTTGTGCGTGGGAGTTGGCAAACTCATTACGTACAACGAATTGCTACCGAAACTATACCTGCAAGAGAACGTAAATGCTTTGATGCAGGCTTCTATCAAGGGAACTAGCTTTAGTGGTAGCTCTATACTCGATAAAGAGTCTAAATGAAAGAAGAAGAAGAAATTCTTCTCAGTAAAATTCAAAGAATTTTCATACATTTTTCATGGTTTTGTAAAGTATTTCAGTGTTTTCCACTTGGCGGTGCCGCATTTCCAATTAAATGCTGTCTATAAGTCTGCAGTTGATGACTAGTGGTGTCTGCGATTAATTTACTTATTCGATCCTCTTCTAATCTGGGGTGTAGAGGTGTCATTAATTTAACCACTATATAATGATTAGTATATTGTTTTTATCCTATCTGTATGCGATCTTCCCGTTCGGAATTCTGCATGTTTCTCAACATTTTTTACACGCTTTTATTTAACTTCACTTGTATGTCACTTTCCTGTCACTTTCAAATCTTGCAATAGATTTTTCAATCACTTCCAGATGAGCAATAGCTCTGAAACTTGGCATATTTGTGTATTCCCGATGACAATACAATAATCAGTCAATTATTTAATAATTTAATATGGTAATTATGACATTATGAGTAATTAAAGTTTTTCGTAAAGAAATGTAAACAAATCAGGGGCCATAATCAAGTTAATTAAAAATTCAAGAGTACGTGGTGTGCTTATTGACGCTCTAAAAGAAATGGATCGCTTAAGAAATTTTAGACCAGATTTACAGTAAGTAAAAATATTGTTTATGTTTTAGTATGTTATAATTGTTCTAACACTAAAATGAAGGGGGAAAAAAAGAACATTTTAAACATACGCTTTTAATGCACTAAAAACCCAAAAATAATCTTTCGTTTATAGCTTGCAGTCAAAAAATGTAACATAAAATTGACATAAAGCGTGGGGCGCTGATTCTGCATGAAATTAACTTCTGCTTTATACTTCATTAGACACTTATGGATAAAATATATGATAAGCGCTCAAGCTCCCCACGCTTTTTGTCAATTTAATGTTACATTTTTTGACTGCAAGCTATAAACTCCTTGAACAATTATTTTTGGGTTTTTAGTGCATTAAAAGCTAATGTTTAAAATATTTTGTTTATATTTTTTATTTAATGAAAGGCAGCGAGGAAGGAAACAGGACACCCTACCTCTAAATGCTGGACCTTTGTATACTGAAGTCTCTAACACTTTCAATCCCCTACGGCAGTATATGTTATGGGACTACATGTACCTTACATTTACGCTATTTAGCGTCACTTTGGTTCTAGTTTTTTTTTAAAATACTCATGGTTATACCGTAACGTACGGCCATACGCCAAGATGAACTAACTTTTCCAAGAGTCTTTTAAATTGAGTTCCCGAAATAAGAAAATGTCGTAGACCAAAGATACAATCAGCGGGTAATTTTGAGAAATAATCAGGAAAAAAAAAACTTTATAAAATACAAATGATGGCACATGACGTTTCAAACTACTACATATGTTTCAAGATAACTACTCCATATGTTTCAAGATAACTACTCAAGAAAGTTTCCAATTAGTTTACTGGCAGAAGTTTTAATATACCAATTCTCAATTAAAACACTTAACCGCCCTTATTTAGGAAGATGTATTGAAGCTGTCGTGGCGCCGACCTTAGAAGGTGGCTGTCATTTGCCATTTGTTCAAGAACAGGGGTCCCCAACCTTTTTTCAGCCCTCGTATACCCTTGGCTTTTAGTAAACTTTCCCGTAACCCCATGACAGGAAATAAATTATAACGTTTACCACGCATATGCACGTGCAAAAATAAGTTAACAGATGAATTAATTTGTTATACAGAAAACTGTATTCGGTACACAACTACATTTTTAAAATATACTTTAGTTTTTAAATGCTTATAAGCAGTTAGTTTCTCTTTCTTCAGGGTTGAACCAGCTGTAGTGAAATTGACAGAGATACAACGGTAAAATACCTCCAAAGATAACATTTAAGGATAAAAACATAATGCGTAGGCTGCGAATAGTACATGATCGCCTAGACCGCGGGTCATCATCCTCCATAATAATTGACTTGCTAGACAGGAGGGGAACGGCGGATCAAAAAAGGAAAAAAATATGACTGGAAAGATTGCGTGAGACTAGAAAGGCTAAGGAGACGCAATTGGGGGGAAACGGAGAAAAGTCACGTTTCCCAAGTTGACATAAAAAGTAAGCAACTCGACAGAAGGGACCATAGATATGTTACGCCACAGTCATTTATTGGACGCTTTTGCAATACCAAGCCCTTGATTTGAATTCAGCGGCTAAAACGCAGATGTTTGGAATATTACAAAATTTAAAAAGTATTTTTTTCTTAATATTAATGTTAGGAATATAAAAATTAGCTGGCCGGATGGCCCATTCTGAGCAGTGAACTAATATGTTCTTAATTTTACAGACGGATAGATAATATTGAAGATAATGACAAAAGACAGTGTTGTTCACATCATCGACAGACTGTATTGAATCTAAAAGTGTCGCTATTTGCACACAAAAACACGACCTTGAGACGCAGGTGTTCAAATCTACGTAGTATGGAAGAGAAGGGATATTGTGGTGGCTGTGTCTAAAAATAACTTTTAACGACAAAATTTTGGAGGGGAGAGAAAGGTTGGTTCAAAAATCAAGTACATTTTTGTAGAAACACAAGTAGAGACGGACAGACTAACAGATAACCATCCATACTTGACTGAAGCATGACTGAAATGACTTTAGTGTAGGAAATTTGAAATTCAAAAAAACCTAGGCAGTGATTGGCCACAGACAAGCATATTGTCGGCGCTTAGACGCGGATTTGGGGTCATTTCTCAATAGTTGTTCAGTGATAGACACAGATTTTAAAGTGTGGTGATTTCCATATGAAAGGAAGTGAAAGAAGTTTAGGGACGCCATACTATAGCCAGCAGCTCAGCTGAGTTTTGCTAGCAATTCTGTGTTATTTATTCATAATCTGGTAAGATTGAAATTATTTCTTTATATATTTTGAATATTGTTTCATGTTTGAGTGATTTGATACTGCCATATCGAAATCTAGCCTTACAAACAAGTAGGGATTTGCTCTAGACCCCCCGCCCAAGTCAGGGTCTAGGGACCAACAATATACATAAACTCCAGCAAGGGTTAGGCAAGACAGATCAAGTGTTGAGAATAATGAAACATATTACCTATCCTCTTTTAGGGCAGAAAACTAATAAATATTTTTCAGACTCTATAGTCTGGGAGGATCTATCTGATGTAAAACCACCATGGTAAATGTGCTGTTTGGTCAGAGAGATCTGACCTGTCTGTATGATGTGGTTGTTGTGTCAGTGTTGTGTCCAGACGTGGGTAGAGAATAGATTTTGACACATGGCCCATACTTTGATTGCAGAGCTGTGAGTTTCTGTTGTCAACAAAGCAGTGTCTATTCAGTTGGTGACTTTACTCGAGTGTATCGGTGCAGTACTTGTGACAGAGACCACCATTATTGCCCGCCAGCACGGAGAGGTGGGACCACCTGATTTCAGCACCAGAGCTACAACTACAAGATGAGTGAGCCTCTGGTCTGCTGGACATTCACCAACGCTTTGTAGTTACTAATACCCCCATAAAAATTCCCACCATTTTCTGGACACTGTGTAGTCAATATAGACAGGTGTGATGAGGCCACCCCAACAGCACAAACATTAACTATCCTCCCAAGTAGATGACTACTAGAACATTTTAATAAAACTAACTAGTATAGTACATATATATGTACACTATTGCATTTATGATATAATATTCCATGCATTTCTTTCATAATCTCTAAATCCTTTTAAGTTCTGGTCAACCTAAAAAATTGATCCAGAACAAAATAAATGTAATATAATTTTATCAAAAAATTTTACACACGTGAGTTAGTTCAGTGTATTTTAACATTTATTAATATTATTAGTCTTGTTAAATATCTGTGGGTGTATCTATAACCTATTACACCACACTACATATCATAACCCTAGACACTTTACGTAGCCACATTCATTAAAAAAAATTAAGTGTGAGGTCGTAGTGGTAGCAAGAAAGGCCTTCTGACAATTCACAACTACATTTTATCTCAGGAGCCTTGGCCTCATACAAAATCTATAATCATACTATCAACACCACTACACACACTCTGCTTCATAGCCTTTCCAATCCATAACTGTTTCCTTCACTAACAGTATTACTTGAGGAATATTTCAACAGGATAATATAGTTACATTATTGACCAAATATTGCCCGTATCCCCTTGACAAACTTCTCGCACCACCTGTGGGTACACATACTCCAGATTTGGAACCTCTACTCTAGAACGACCAAACTTCACTTCGAGAAGCCAACAATTATTCTTGGTCGCTCTTTCTGTCTAGCTACGAAGTTTTATTGGCTCCATCAGCAAAAAATCCTGGCGTCTACTCCCAGGTCGCTACAAGTTATGGCAGCTATAGAGCTCTTAAACACATACTTTGCCATAAAACTCAAAAGGTAAACTGTCGTATTGCATCTCATTCTCAAGAAGGTAAGCGACGCTTACATTAATCGGCTTTAGCCTTAACCAATTGCTCTGTTTCCGACATTTACTAATCTGCACTAAGATACACATCCAGTGAAACGAATTTAGGGTCGCCGCCGCTTAACGTTCTCGCAGAAATATTCGTTCCTTCGGTCCTGTGGTTCGCAAGACATAAATGATTATTTGCGATGTGGAACCAAAACCCGAGGAAGCTGCCACTAATTATATTTTGCTCTCCTGTCATTTCTAACTTTCATGTTCACATTATACAAAATTGTACAACGATTCTCGAAAAGTGAAAAAGAGGGCTTGCGACTTACGGTAATTGTATTGGGTCGAAGGCTTATTGTGGAGCATTGTATGGAACATTGTATGGAACAATGTATGAACGAAAAGGCATATTAGCAAATGTAAGCAGAGCATAAACCAAAACGCTACAGACTTTCATAAATGGGTGCTTGCGTAGAATAGAAGGATTGAAGTGATAAGATAATACTCCAATGTGGAACTGATGACAAGAGCCAGACAAGTGCTAATAAAACAAGAGCTGAGAAGAAGAAGCTGGCGATGGATAAGACACACATTGAGGAAACCTGTTGACAACATTACACGATAGTCCTTGTTCTGGAATCCTCCAGTAAGAGAGGTAGAGGGAGATTTTAAAAAACAACACATGGAGAAAAGAACTGGTGACAGACGGCACGGGACAGGAAGACTTGGTATACATTTGTTGAAGGCCTATGTTCCTCTGGGGACGAAGGGTGATGATAAGATGAAGGTGATGATGATACAGAAAGTAAGACAAATAGAGACAGAAAACCGTAGCAGTTGAAAGTGCTGCACAGTATACAAAAAACAAATACCACCTTTACCAGACAACAAAATCTCAAGTACCGTAAACAAAAATTCATACTCGCTGTACATAAACTTTACCAAATATGACAGTTTGCTTTGTTTTTTTAAACAAACAAAAAAAGACTGCTCTTGAGATAGAGAAGGAAAAGGCAGCGAGAAATGGAACCGGTCACTTCATCTCTCGACGCTGGACCTAACAGTGAAGTCTCTAACACATCACTTCCCCTACGGCAGTATGTGTCTTGCTGTCATTTTTATTGTCATATATATTGTTCTCCAAGTGTCAGAGCAGTACAAGCCTACCTTGATATTTGAACTGAGATGTCTTGCTTGTGTTTTAAGATTTGATTTCCATAGTTTTCTCAATGTAACTAATCATAGTCGCTTTATACATTTATTGTGATAAAATCATGCGTAAGCGAATCATGGACAGTGAATAAACAAACAAAAAGATCGCTTAAAGCACGGTGACAACAACAAAATGGTAAAAAATCTGGTCAACAGACTTTGCTAAAAAATATGGTTGCCTTAGTATTGCTGTATCCCATCTCCACTTCAGCTGGTTTTTGAGAAAAACTCGTCACATTTTTTGAGTAACTAGTTGAAAAGAAGGATATTTCACATTGAAGTGAAATTTTGTATGATGATCTAAACTATTAACCCTAAGATATGGTGTAGGATGATAGATTAGACTAGAAGATGTCGATTTGTGACCTTATGTCAATTTTTGGCCAAAAGTGGTGGTAGAATAAAACAAAAATTAAGGCGACGATATAGCGACGACGCTTTTGAAAGAGGCTACAGTGTAAGTGACATTTAATATAGTATACATTCTTCATTCTCAAATAACCACATCTTTCTCTCTTATAAAACTGGCAGTCTTTCTCAGGCTTCTCTCGTAAACATATAGTTTCTACCTCAACTGGGATGGAGAAGGCTACGCTTCCACATTACTCTTCTCATGGAGTCGACAGTCTTGGGGAACAAGGACTATTGTTTATGTGTCCTCCATACTTGGATACATGTCTGTCTGTCCGATTTTTAGTTTGTTGAACACGTGATTACACATGTCAGGGGTAATGCACCATTTTAGGGTGTGCTTTGAGAAAAGGATAGTCCGACTAGCATGGTGGTTAGAACGTTTGCTCTTCGGGGCAAATGAACCGGGTTCAAAACCAAGTTGTTTCACGCTCCCGTGTACCAAACTGTAAAATACTGCACCTTGATCTGCTCTTGAGCTATAGAAGGCAAAAGCTGCGAGGAAGGGAACTGGTCATCAGATCTCGTAAAGCTGAGACCTAGTAGTGGTCTTTAACACTTCGGTTCTCTACAACAGTATCTGCTATGGAAAACCTATTTACAGGCTTTTCTTTAACTCGCAACGTATGTCACCCTGTTGTCACCTTCAAATCTTGCAATCGATTTTTCAATCACTTCCAGATAAGCAATAGCTCTGAAAATTGGCATAGTTGTGTATTCCCCATGACAATACAATAATCAGTCGTAAAAATAATAAAATTTAATAAAATTGAAATTAATATTTTCTTTTTTTTATATATATATATAAAACATCACTAAAATGGGCGATAACTGCAAATAATATAGGTGTATTCTTTCCAACAAGATTGTCTCTCTTGAAACTTCAAACCTGGGGCGCTTAAACGCTCATCATATATTTTATCCATAGGTGTCTAATGAAGTATAAAGCTGAAGTTAATTTCATATAGAATCAGCGCCCCAGGCTTTTTGTCAATTTAATGTTACATTTTTACTGCAAGCTATAAACTCCTTGAAAAATTATTTTTGGGTTTTTAGTGCATTAAAGGCCTGTGTTTAAAATATATTTTTATTATTTTTTATTATTTACTTGCCTTATTTATTTAGGAGATCAAGCCAGAAAACCTAACTCTGTTTGGTATAATGAAACATTGAATAAAACAAAACGAATAAACAAGCTAGAAAGCAACACACAGAGAAGATGTTGCGCCATTTCAAAACGGAAAAAAGTTCAAGAAAAAACAAGAAAGAAAACTATAGACCAGAAATTACTAAAAGGCATCACCTTGTAAGACTTTCGGCACAGTATTTGAAACAAGAAGTCTTAGTTTTGAGTCAGGTACATAATATGGCGTTATCTGCACTTGAACAATGATTAATGCCCTTGCGGAAATAAGTTACTTAACAAAACTAAAGTACCTGAAAATATTTAACACCATATCTGGGACTGAAATATACTTACTTACTTACTTAGTCGATCCTCTTCTACTGTGAGGTGTAGAGGTCTCTCTTGCATTTCGTTTAATCATGGTTTAAGGCAAACAGGTGATTGGCCTGTTGTGCCTTTGCATGATGGAGGGGCTGCCTCCTTACGGCCTCCGTGCAGGCCGCCCTCCTCCTTTTTTCAGCTGGGCGTGGGACCGGCTTAGGAGGTATATACTGAAAAGTACACACCAAAAGCGAGATATTTACGAAAATCCTGCTATTTATCCCAAGATTATGAACTGAAACGCCCTGAACAAACAATTAACCAATCCTACTACCTTTTTCGAGAAAAAACGAAAAAAGACGTGCAATGCATCGTGAAAGCTAAATAACATGCTTTTCATCGTGCATTGTTCAGTGTTATTTTTCATAGTGCATTGACCATTGACCATAAGTCATTGACAAGTTTGACTACAGAAATCCAGTGAAGTTGAACATGGACATAAAGGAATGAAATGACCACTACTTAATTAGTGTCGTTATCGGGACATACAGCAGAAAAAGTTTAACATAATTACTTCCCCTTTCCCTTTTCCGCTTCTAGTTGTGGCGGGTTACTTGCTCGTAAGAAATGAATCACCGAAAGATCAAGACAAGATGCAAGAAAATTAGACAGAATGTATGTAAAGAAATAATTCAGCAAGGAGAGAACGGATAAGACATAAGCAGAAACAAGTGGCAGATGTCGGCCGTCTACATGAATTTTGATATACATGACAAAGATTTATTCTGGTATTCATACGTAGCAATAAAACCCGGAACAAAGATGATTTGTTGGTGACTACGACTCGGAGAGACTTCTTGGTAGAACGCCCCAAACCAGCCATGGTGCTAATTTAGTATTGGCTTTTGAGTGGCATTATAGATGTTTATTTGCATTTGTGGAGGAGTTGCTACTAGTTCCAGGGAGTTTAATGACCAGATAAATAGAGCATCCTGCGTTAATGTATGACAAGTCTGTGTAGATAAGATATATTTAGAACATCAGAAATGTACCGACTTGGACTCCTGGTATTTAGCACGCATGAAAGTAGACAGAAGACGAGGCTGAACGAGAGTTAGAACTAGAGATGATAGAGAGTGACTGTGTCCCGTGTAAAACGTAAGAGAGGCCGACCAAACACAGTCTGGCGGAGGACTGTGGAGGCTGAGATGCAAAGAATGAACCAGAGTTGGGGCACTGTACGAAGGATGGCCACCGACCGAGCAAAGGAATCAATTTGTTGTTGCCCTACAAGACGCCACTAGGCGTGGTGGCCACTGACTGCTTTGACGGTCGGCGGCTAAGGATCAAAGAAGAAGAAGAAGGAGTGTCCCGTGTAGTTACAGGGAGTCTCTAGAGAGACAAAGGAGGAAGAGGCTGAACAAGTCAAAGGAAGAACTAGGAATGATAAAGAGTGCATGTTCCTTGTGTAGTTCCAACGAGTCTAAAGAGATCAAATTGGAAAGGAGGAAGCGGTTGAAAGAGATTCAGGATTAGGGTTGATTGAAAGAACATGTGTCACGTGTTGTTCCCGGCAGTCGCCGACACGACTAGGAAGGAAAAGGAGAAGAGACTGAAAGAGTGACAGTCAGGACTAGGGATGATTGAGAGTACATATGCTTCGTCTAGTTCCAGGAAGAGCGTCCGATTGACAGAGTGGTTAGAGCGCTGGTCTCTCGCAGCAAAGGTGATGGGTGTCGTACAGATAGGTTGTGAGTTATTTTTGGCCCGTCTGAGTAGAGTGGATGGTGATAGGTACGCGAGAAAGGTGTGAGAAATAGATTTCACGGGTGGTAGCTGAAGGAAAAAGATATGTTTCTAGATTGAGTAAGTTTCTCTATTCCAGCCTATCTATACGACTATAATTTAGTACAAGACAACCTTGCCCTCCTCATACATATAAATATAAGTTTAACTACACACACAATCAGCTATGTGACAACAAGACACACAATCGTGAAAAACTACGGTTATTTGGGTATGGGTCTGACCAACACACAAAGGTAAGTTTCTTTGTTGTTTATTATTATTAAAATTGACAACACCAATATCTAAAGAAAGATCAAATAAAATCAGATTTACATACATATGAAATAGCTGAATAAATGCTCCCTCCACCTATGGAGAAAAGAACCCAAAAGTTAATAACCCAAAGGTCGAAGGTTAGCACTATGTTACAGAGTAGACAGTAAAGTAAACTACTATATGCTACCCAGTAAAGTAAACAAGTTTAAGCAAATCCAATGTTGGTAAATTCCCTGAAACAAAACAAAAAAATATTCACGCCCTCTTTCATGCAGTAGCAACTCTTCCCTATTCTTGGTAATATCCCTTGGAAATACAATTATTCATGAATATATATAACGTCAAGTTCACTTCCCAAATTGGCCCCATTCCATCCTCTAACAAATAAAGACTAGTGAAGTGGAAGCCGAATCTGGTGTTTTGTTTTTTTCTGGACGAACAAAATGTCACGCCAATAGTTGATGCAGGAACGTGCTCTTGGGGTTCACAGTTTAAAGAGGAAAATACTTCAAGTATTGGGAAACATCTGGTTGCAAAAAATGTTACCAATGATGATGATCCTATCGGACAACTCTATGCTAGAGCTCCGATTCTGCACAGCGAAAAATCTGGATAAATCCGCTTGAATACAACTGTCAGAAGTCGGGAACATTAATGTTATTTTGTACACCCCAGTAGGCTGGTAAAAATTGGAAAATATATCTGGGTTTGGTAAGTCCAGTTAAACTTATAAGTTAAAATGTTTCTCATGTATCTTTGGCTAATACTCGCTCACAAATGAAATTAGTGACGCACAAGCCAAGAAAAAGAGACAACATTAACCAATCAGTTAAAAAAAGAGCGCTGGACGCCCTTGTGATCAGGTCAGAAAATCAGAATGAAAAATCCCCACGAATGCTAATAACACATTTTTCACAATAATGGTTCTAGAACTGCGTGCTTAGAGTATTCCAAAATTCTGACAACTGATAGCAGGTTTAAGAAAACACAGTTTATATATCTGTGACAGTTCGAAAACGATGTGTGAAGAGGAATAAGAATTCGTGTGTAATGTTGTCGTCATTCTCTCTGGCCTACTTTCACACACGTTCCGCCGTCACAGAAAAACTCTCTTGATGACAGGGGTCCCCCTTTTATTAATGAAACCCTATCAGGTAGCATTTGAATCATACAGAAAACAATGTTGTCCACAACTTTACTTTGTAGGTAATTCCTGTACAACACCACATAACCAAGCTATTTAGGTATTTACTACGTAACCCCATATAACCCAGCACAGACTGCTGGACTCTCTGAAATAAAATGAAACAAAATAAACTAGCATCGTACTAATGGACAAACATCATCTACGTAATAATACATACATATGTGTGAAAATATGCAAGTACATGCACTTATATGCCCATGTGTGTGTGTGTGTGTGTGTTTTCATGCAGGTCTGTGTATATGTGTAATCATACAATAAACATATCTCAGTCAACAATAATGCCTTCATACTCCTGCTAAATACTAAGTACATCACCACGCGAGAGAAAACTTAAATAAAGCACTTCTATCTATGATGAAAGATTCCACACAGCGCACTGGTCTAAATGACATCAATTTATCAGTATTTTAGAGGCCTAGCTGCTCTAAAGAACATGCAGATATAAATATATATATATACTCTATTCTTACAGCTCTTTACTAAATGTACTATGCATAGGCTACTCACGAAGCTAGAGGGTACGCTAATCTTTCTCTCACAATAACCACTGATGTAAAAGTAAAATTCACAAGAATGCAATATAACTATTACTTAACACTACACAAATAATAATAATGGTAATACGTACACTAGAATTCCTTTAATAAAATCACTTAGTACTTTACACATTGAACACACAGTCTCACAGTTGAAAATAGCTATGAGATATACGTGAAATTACACTAGAAAACACATACCCCGCAAATCAGCTTCTATCAAACTATAGATAGACACACGCTAATAAGCAATAACTCTTAAAATTGAAACGTCTAATTTACTAAATCTAAAGTATTATAAAAATGTACTCATATGCAAACATACCTCTTTATCGTTAGTTCTCTTAGCACAGACGCAACTTTGCAACAGCCCGGACCTCACATGGTTATCGTACTAGGGCGCGTTTTGCACACGAAGACGAGCTGGCTACTTCTCAGCTTTGACCCAAGCCTCTCACTGTTTGTAGTGAATTTCTAAATACAATATCTAAATTAATATATAACAATATAGGGCATAAAGGCAAAATAAGAAAGTATAAAAGAATTTTCTGCTAGAACTGTTGGTATCGCCTACGCCTTCAGATTATTATTTGCTAACGAATAGCCGAACAAAACGGTACCCAATTTTTCAAATTCGTCCTTGACATAATAATTTTTCATAGTTCTAAGAAAATATTTGCCTAAAATGCATTGTGGAACGAGGAGGGGAAAGGATAGATGAAATGCTAATTCGTTTCGCATTGATTTTAAACTAAAAGCCAATACCAGCACAGGGGCAAGCCTTGCCTTAGGGGTTTCCCCAAAATACGAGGAAAAAGTTAGAACATGTAGACAACTCGTGTCACAAAAACAACCTTAGCTCTTATTTCAAAGGACGTAATTATCACGTAAATAGAGAAGACAGCACATGGAAAAGAATTGAACGTGTAGTAGACTAAAAATAAAAAAAACTAACATTAAAAAAAACTGTGTACTTCTGAACCAAGCCAACTAGTCCCATATAAATTGTATATTCGTGTACCTTAGGACTTGTTGACAAAGAATATGGTAGTAGTTACGCAAATAGTCCATTAATTAACTAATTATAGCCATAATACTATAGTGAATCCAACCAGACTGTCAGGGAAGATCATGCCTGCTTATATTTTTTATGGCATGTTTTGAAAAAACGACTTTGGGTAAATGAGGTTAAAAGGTACGGAATATTTGATTGGTTGGATTTTAAAGGAAGGCGAAGTATGATTGGTTGACCTAAAACTAAAAATATATTTGCCTTGGAAACATATTGGGAGTTGTTATTTGAAACGATAGATTCAAAAATAAATGTAAACATGGTCCCATTGGACAAAGCAGTAGAGATTGGCACGAAACGGGAACTGTTCACTGCCATTTCAAGAAAATTTTGTGTAAAGCAAGATCGATGAGAGCAGGCGGAGAATTTTCTAACATAGGAAAAGCCTAGACATAGGGCAGATCGAAAATGTGCCATATTCTATTGCCTAGTCATCGTTTACTTGTGTTCTTTCCTTGCATCGGTGGTAAGAGTGATTTTCTTACCATTTTATTTAAAATAAAATTTGAATGTGAGATACTAACATACGACTGTAAGTAAGTAAGTGAGTCTATGGCAGACTCAAAACAGAGTCTAGAGATTGATCCAGCATATGAAAGACTATCAGAGAGGTGTAGACCAACTAAATTATATATGATTATCATCAGGAGCATAATACCTATCCTATTGTATGGACAACAGATTATTGCTGGAATTGCAGAGGCGTTGTAACTATTAGGGGAGAGGAATACTGGTATACCTGGTCACATCAAAAGAAACTGGTGAAATAGATTGTCGTAAAAAGCTGATCTTACATGTTTGTTTGTAATGTGCCTGTACTGGTTGTTGAATATTATTGTAGGCTGTTGATTACGAAGGAGGCATATCCTTCTGATTTCAGAGTTTTTTGGTGGCTGTCAATAACTGGTGCCAGACTACAGTGGGCCGATATATGCATGCCACAGTCTTGCCTTTTTCGGAGACAACTGTAAACCACCATCATTCTTGAAGAAGTGGGAGCTGAAGGTTGTCGTTCAGCGAAGTGCAGGTAGAGTCCTACATCATATTACAAAGATAGGTGCATGTTCGGCACCTGATCGCTCAACTAACATTATATTAAAAATAAGAGACTGGGAATAGTGATATAAACATTCCATCAGTGTCCACAAAAACTTACAAACAACATGCAGAGATGATGATAATAAACAATCAACCAGTGTATACTAGAAGTCACCTCAGTTAGACAATACAACTACACCCTTATATAATAATAATATGTGCATTATGGTCAGAAGATCCATTGTGTAAATTGGTTGATGTAATTAATTTCTATGATTTCACTTTTGATTGTCAGTCCTGATTCCAAATAAATTAGATTCAGGACAATAAAGTGAAAAACAGTAACTTTACCAAACTTTCAACCACTGACTTACTAAAGATAGTCTTTTAAAGTGTAGTTCGTATGTGATTGTCGTGGTACTGTTGTATTGTATTAGATAATAAAATAATTTGTGTAATTGTTTATATGTTCAGTTGGTTAATGCAACCTTACACTAACATTTCATAACCCTAGACACCAAACGTAGTCATCTTACAGTCTATCTAGAATAAGTCTGAATGAGATCATAGTGGTGGTAGTAGAAAGGTGCCCTGGAAATTTACTCTAATATTTATTATATTCAGGGACCTTCACAGCTGACTTCATTCAGTACACTAAGATTTCTTAACAACAAACTGTATTAACATCAAACCCACCACATATATTGGGGTCTCGCTCCTGGGGATTGAATTTTTATAACACCAGCTATATTGGGTAGTTTGCTTCTGGGATTTTAAATTCTTAAAATATTATCAATTATATTAGGAATCTCAGATAGTATAAAACTAAAAGCATTCCTTTTTGGAGAAATTAAATAGTGGTTGAGCTATCAGTGTCTGTGGTTGTTCTTAGTTATAATTAGAAATTGTTAGTTATAATTAGAAATTTGTCTAGTTAGATATTTTAAAGGTTTGCCTGGTAAAAAATGGCTGATCTGGCAAAGTTTCGATCTGCTGCTGTGCAGGCTGCTAAAGAACTGGGAATGGAGGGGAAAATTATGATTGCTTATGTCACAACTGAATGTGACAAATTTATTGAACGTGAAGAAAGAAAATTTGAAGCAGAAAGAAAGTTAGAGGCTGAAAAAGAAATTAAGAGGCTGCAGATTGAGGCTGACAAGGAGGCTAGGGCATTGGAGGCAGAAGAAAAGAGGTTGTCTGCTGAAAGGGAAGCAGAAAGAGGTTGGCTCCAGAAAGAGAAGAAAAGAGGTTGTCTGCTGAAAGGGAAGCAGAAGAAAAGAGTTTGGCTGCAGAAAGAGAAGAAAAGAGGTTGTCTGCTGAAAGGGAAGCAGAAGAAAAGAGATTAGCTGCAGAAAGAGAAGAAAAAAAAGCAGAGAGGGAAGCAGAAGATAGGAGATTGCAGAGGGAGCACGAGTTGCGACTAAGGGAGTTGGAAATTCAGCGCCATGCTCCTGAAAATGGTGCCAGCCCCTTTGCCTCAGAGGCCACTGTTAGCCAGGAAACCTCAACCTCAGCTATGAATTTTCATTTAGACCATTTTGTTGAGAAAGACGATGACATAGAAAGTTACCTAAATAGATATGAACTTTTGGCTACCACATATGGTTTAGAGAGAGAAAGGTGGAGCCTAAAGTTATCACAAGTGCTTCGTAGTACAGCTTATGAAGTTTTTGCCAAGATGAGCAGGGATGATCAGGACAATTATGACATGCTAAAGCAGGCTCTTTTGTTAAGATATGAAAAGAATGGGGAATTTTATAGAAAAAAATTTAGGAATGCCAAACTACTGTCGGGTGAGACTTATCACCAGTTCTCTGCACGGTTAGAGACCTACTTGGAGAAATGGACTGCTCTGGGGAAAACCCAAGATCTTAAGGAAATGATCCTCATTGAGCAACTAAGAGAGTCCATGGCTCCAGACCTGAGAAAGTTTTTCATGGAACAAGGTGCAGAGAGGCTGGGTGAGTTACTCAATGTCGCTGAGAGGTATCAGGCAGCCCAAGCAGAGGTAGTTGGAAATAAAAAGAAACAGGTAGACAATTTTAAGGCACCTCAAAACTTTAATAAGTTTGACCATAGAGACCAGAACAAAGGTAAGCACCAGTTTGATAGGCCACGCAATGACTATAATAATAAAACCTCACAATTCAATGAAAGGAAATATAATGACAGAAAACCTTTTTATAAAGGTAGATCATATTGTAGTTGGTGTCGGATGGACAACCATAACACCGAAGTGTGTAAAAAGAGACCTGTGTACATGGCCACGCTTCAAGTCAGGTCAAGCTCTAGAAAGGAGGAGGAACCACCAAAAATTCTGTCTCGTAAAGAGTGTAGGAAGGCACAGGCTAAAGATAGATCACTGAAGCCGTGTTTTGACAAACTCCAAAAACTCCATACCCCTCCTAGAAAAGGAGAATTCTATTTGGATGATGGAGTGCTTTACAGAACGGCTAAAGCAGAATCATACGAGTGTGCACAGTTGGTAGTGCTCTCGAAATATAGGGAAAGAGTTATGAGACAAATACATGTTCAATACGGTGGACACCCGAGAATGGGTCGCACCTGTAAAAGAACATCTATGTCTTATTACTGGCCAGGAGTGGTTGATGACATAAGAAAATTTGTCGAGGACTGTGACCAGTGCAATAAAGAAAATTCCACAGGGTGGAAAAATAATAACCATATGCAAGAGAAGCATTATGGCAAACCTGGGCCAGAAAATACAAAGGGAACACCCACTCGTGGGAAAATGAATCAGGACCTAGACTCGCCACGAGGCAAACGTGGGCCTGAAAATAAGAAGAAAAATAATTATAATAATGTAGACAAAGTGGAATGGGAGCCCCCTTTTCACAGACAGTCCTCACTTGAATGTTTTACTATGGCCACGATGCAGCGAGTACAAAGAGATGTCTTACCCCAGAATAAGCCGAAAATCCCTCGGTCGGACTTATGTAAGCTGGAGGAAGATAAAAGAGAGAGAAGACCTCTCACAAGGAAATTAAAGTGGGAAGAAAACCCCAAGAGAAAATTGGTAGTGGAAGATTCTTATATGATGACAAGAGGAAGAAATGTCCTCAAAACAAGGCTTCCAATATTATGAAAACTATGTCAGAAAAATTAAAAGTCCATATGTAACCTTGTTAAGGACCTGGACCGATGAAAAGGCAGAAGAAAATATTACCTCATCATATCAATATGTGAACGAGCTGACCACTCGTCTTAAAACTGGCTGGAAACTTGCCAATGAAAATTTGAGACAAGCCAGGAAAAAGCATGCTGCCTATTACAATAAGAAAGCGAAGGATCGAGAATTATCTGTGGGAGAGAAGGTGCTCTTTCTACTGCCCGGCAGCCAGAATAAATTGCAAATTGGATATACAGTTCTAGAGAAGGTGTCTAGAACAAATTATAAGATAGATAAGAAAGGGAAAGAGAAAATCTATCATGTGAATCTCCTGAAGAAATATCTGGACAGAGAAAACCAGGAAGAGACACACCTACTGACCTTGTCTGTTGCGATGGAGATGAAAAAGGAACCACTCACTTCTCATGAATATCCTTTACATCCCTGTGAGACCGCTGCACAGGTAAAAATCAGCACACACTTAACGGAAATTCAGAGGGAGAGGGTTCAACAGGTTCTGAATAATCATACAGATGTGTTAACGGACCGTCCGGGGCATACAAATTTATTGGAGTATGATATGAAACTCATAGACCAAACACCAATCTGTATGAAAGCCTATTCGATTCCGTTCGCTAAGGAAAAAGCTTTAAGGGAGGAGATAGATTATCTGTTGAGAGAAGGGATTATCTCGCACAGTGAATCTCCCTACAGTTCCAGTGTGGTTCTGTTAAGAAAACCCTCTGGAGAACACAGGCTGTGTATAGATTACAGGAAACTGAATGCTGTCACAGAAGGTCAGGTGGATCCATTACCCGATACAAATCAGCTGTTTGCCAGGTTGAAAAGAGCTAAATATTTCTCTAAAGTGGATCTGAGCAAAGGCTACTATCAGATTCCAGTAAAGCCGGAGGTAAAACCTTATTTAGCCTTTAGCACCTCGGAAGGACATTATGAATTTAATATGTTGCCATTCGGGCTGAAAAATGCACCGAGTGTGTTTTCGAGGATGATGAGAAAGTTACTGGATCCCCTGAAGAATCCATGCATCACCAACTTCATGGATGATATTCTCATAGCAACAGAAACATTTGAGGAACACATTAACTCTCTGAATATGTTGTTTGATCGATTGAGAGAGACCAATTTGACAGCTAGACCGACGAAATGCTGTGTTGGATGTAAAGAGCTGGAATTCTTGGGCAACACAGTACATCAGGGTAACATGACCCCTGACCCCAAGAACCTGGAGAAGTTAAAAAAAAAGCACCAAGACCACAAACAAAAAAGGATGTGCGATCTTTTGTCTCATTATGTGGTTTTTACCAAAAGTATATAAAAACGTTAACTCCATATGTGCTCCATTGACTGATTTAACGCGCAATGGAGATCCTGATAGAATTATTTGGACAGCGCAGTGTGAATTAGCATACCAAGAATTGAAAGAAAAGCTCACAAGCAGGCCTATTTTGAAATTACCTGACTTAAGTCAAGAATTCATTCTGAGAACGGATGCGATTAATATCGGTTTGGGTGCAGCTCTATTACAACGGTCAAATTCACTTGATGGGGAATTAACCCCAGTAGCTTATGCTAGCCGTAAATTGAATACAGCAGAACAAAAATATTCAACAAGTGAAAAAGAATGTCTCGCTGTCATCTGGGGTATAAAAAAGTTCCAGATGTATCTTTATCGGAAATCATTTAAGATCCAGACAGATCATAAACCACTCGTGTGTCTGTCACAAGCAAGGCATGAAAATGCTAGATTATTACGCTGGTGTTTGCTTTTACAGCCATTCCAGTTTACCATAGAGTACATTCCCGGGAAAAACTAATGTGGGAGCTGATTTTTTAAGCAGACATCCGTACGACGAACATCACAGTAGTCATCAGGCATAGATAGTAAATTCATCTATGTGTATTTAGAAATAGGAACTGACATATGATCGTCTGTTCTAAAGGGTGGGACATGTGTAGTGAATTTCTAAATACAATATCTAAATTAATATATAACAATATAGGGCATAAAGGCAAAATAAGAAAGTATAAAAGAATTTTCTGCTAGAACTGTTGGTATCGCCTACGCCTTCAGATTATTATTTGCTAACGAATAGCCGAACAAAACGGTACCCAATTTTTCAAATTCGTCCTTGACATAATCACTTTTCCTAGTTCTAAGAAAATAATACCAACGGGCTGATCACCCGTTTGCCAGTCACTTCGATTACGGAAACAACAGCAAATGGATTGATTTGCCGTTGCCCTAAAGACGCCAATAGGCGTGATGGGAAACAATGGCAAAGAAAACCTATCTGCTGTTGCCCTAAGACGCCACTAGGCGTAATGGCCACTGACTGCTTTGACGGTCGGTGGCTAAGGACGGAAGAAGAAGAAGAAGAAAATATTTGCCTAAAATGCATTGTGGAACGAGGAGGGGAAAGGATAGATGAAATGCTAATTCGTTTCGCATTGATTTTAAACTAAAAGCCAATACCAGCACAGGGGCAAGCCTTGTCTTAGGGGTTTCCCCAAAATACGAGGAAAAAGTTAGAACATGTAGACAACTCGTGTCACAAAAACAACCTTAGCTCTTATTTCAAAGGACGTAATTATCACGTAAATAGAGAAGACAGCACATGGAAAAGAATTGAACGTGTAGTAGACTAAAAATAAAAAACTAACATTAAAAAAATCTGTGTACTTCTGAACCAAGCCAACTAGTCCCATATAAATTGTATATTCGTGTACCTTAGGACTTGTTGACAAAGAATATGGTAGTAGTTACGCAAATAGTCCATTAATTAACTAATTATAGCCATAATACTATAGTGAATCCAACCAGACTGTCAGGGAAGATCATGCCTGCTTATATTTTTTATGGCATGTTTTGAAAAAACGACTTTGGGTAAATGAGGTTAAAAGGTACGGGATATTTGAGTGGTTGGATTTTAAAGGAAGGCGAAGTATGATTGGTTGACCTAAAACTAAAAATATATTTGCCTTGGAAACATATTGGGAGTTGTTATTTGAAACGATAGATTCAAAAATAAATGTAAACATGGTCCCATTGGACAAAGCAGTAGAGATTGGCACGAAACGGGAACTGTTCACTGCCATTTCAAGAAAATTTTGTGTAAAGCAAGATCGATGAGAGCAGGCGGAGAATTTTCTAACATAGGAAAAGCCTAGACATAGGGCAGATCGAAAATGTGCCATATTCTATTGCCTAGTCATCGTTTACTTGTGTTATTTCCTTGCATCTGTGGTAAGATTGATTTTCTTAACATTTTATTTAAAATAAAATTTGAATGTGAGATACTAACATACGACTGTAAGTAAGTAAGTGAGTCTATGGCAGACTCAAAACAGAGTCTAGAGATTGATCCAGCATATGAAAGACTATCAGAGAGGTGTAGACCAACTAAATTATATATGATTATCATCAGGAGCATAATACCTATCCTATTGTATGGACAACAGATTATTGCTGGAATTGCAGAGGCGTTGTAACTATTAGGGGAGAGGAATACTGGTATACCTGGTCACATCAAAAGAAACTGGTGAAATAGATTGTCGTAAAAAGCTGATCTTACATGTTTGTTTGTAATGTGCCTGTACTGGTTGTTGAATATTATTGTAGGCTGTTGATTACGAAGGAGGCATATCCTTCTGATTTCAGAGTTTTTTGGTGGCTGTCAATAACTGGTGCCAGACTACAGTGGGCCGATATATGCATGCCACAGTCTTGCCTTTTTCGGAGACAACTGTAAACCACCATCATTCTTGAAGAAGTGGGAGCTGAAGGTTGTCGTTCAGCGAAGTGCAGGTAGAGTCCTACATCATATTACAAAAGGTGCATGTTCGGCACCTGATCGCTCAACTAACATTATATTAAAAATAAGAGACTGGGAATAGTGATATAAACATTCCATCAGTGTCCACAAAAACTTACAAACAACATGCAGAGATGATGATAATAAACAATCAACCAGTGTATACTAGAAGTCACCTCAGTTGGACAATACAACTACACCCTTATATAATAATAATATGTGCATTATGGTCAGAAGATCCATTGTGTAAATTGATTGATGTAATTAATTTCTATGATTTCACTTTTGATTGTCAGTCCTGATTCCAAATAAATTAGATTCAGGACAATAAAGTGAAAAACATTAACTTTACCAAACTTTCAACCACTGACTTACTAAAGATAGTCTTTTAAAGTGTAGTTCGTATGTGATTGTCGTGGTACTGTTGTGTTGTATTAGATAATAAAATAATTTGTGTAATTGTTTATATGTTCAGTTGGTTAATGCAACCTTACACTAACATTTCATAACCCTAGACACCAAACGTAGTCATCTTACAGTCTATCTAGAATAAGTCTGAATGAGATCATAGTGGTGGTAGAAGAAAGGTGCCCTGGAAATTTACTCTAATATTTATTATATTCAGGGACCTTCACAGCTGACCTCTTTCAGTACACTAAGATTTCTTAACAACAAACTGTATTAACATTAACCCCACCACACTGTTTCAGTTTAAATCTACATCTCCACCCCTGTACCACCTGATAGCCACGTCAAAATGTGAATGAAAACTCCACCCATCCCTCTAGGGAGCAAATCAGGAGTCCTATGCTCAGTTTGGATGACATGAGATCACATTTGGTAAAGATTATCTTCCTAGACGCCCACAATTCAAGTTCCGCCCACTGGTGGTTACATCCCACGATATCCGTTGCCCTACTCACACTTCTTACGGTTTCGTGCTCAAAAAATAGTTTTCTTCTGGTGTCAGACAGCGCCGAGATGTCTAACAACCGAGGACTACCTCCCATTACATCTGCTGCGTCTCACATGTTTGTCTACTTTACGGATGGCAAAGGTGTGTTTCGTTTAAATCGCCCATTCCCGTGTGAGAATGCCAACATGGGCACAAATATACACCGTAGACAAGATCGACAACTATTACTCAGTCAAAAATTACACCTTTCTGGCCACACGGTCACATATCATTATATTTCTCTGATATATAGATATTGTTAATTTTCGCGCTACTGTGTGTAACGGATAATCAGAAACAGAGTTACAAGATAAAGTCTTACGGCCAGTCTTTCGTCGGCGTTTTCGACCGTCATCGAAAGACTTATTACGTGTCACGGGGTTCTGCCCGCGACATGACATCAAAGCGTACTCGGGAAGTTTTGGATTTCCCTTCGTAGACTTCAAAAGATTCTATGTTTTTCACGTGCTGTCTGTCAGGTATCGTATGATTGATAGATAAGCTCTCGTGAGAAGACGAGGTAAACAAACCTGATTCGCTACCTGTTATGACGAGCAGGTCACGAAAGTTTGTAAACACTTCGTTTGCTTATGTTAAAAAAAAAAGAGACAGGACGAAAAAGTAGCTTGTGTGAGTAAACACCGGCAGAATATGCATGGTTTTGATAGCAAATCATAGAGCGCTACGAGATTACAAAGACTGTCAGATTACTGTAGGCTCGGGAGCCGTGCTAGCGTAGTGGTTACCACACCGCTCTAGCGACCGGGTGATCCAGGATCAAACCCGGCCGACGGCATTTGAGGATTTTTCGTCGACCGGGAATTGGACTGGATTAACTCGAGACCTGGCGAGAACATTTGAAGGAGTGTCGTCGACCAGGGACTGGCGGCTCCTGGGCCGACCCAGCTGTAATGTGTACCTCCGAAATCGGCGAGTATTTGCCTGAATGGCGAGGGACACCTGTCTCTGTACAAGAAAAAAGGGATACTCACGTAAAATCAATGTCAGGTTAGACAATAATAATAACCTGAGATTTCGCCTCGAGTATTAGCGGGCTTACGAAAAAAAACAAAAAACAAAAACTGTAGGCTCTTTTTCCATTATACGTCACACTGGGTTCGAATCATTGTTCCGACATCCTTCAGTCCACCCAGCTGTAAATGAGTACCTGACTTAGAGTTAGGGAAGGAAAAGGCAGCGAGGAAGGGAACTTGTCATCGCACCTCACGATGGTGAAGTCTCTAACACTTCACTCCCTTACGAAAGTATCTGCTTTGGGACTACCATTATCTTTTTTTTCAGTTCCAGGAAGTCTCTGTGAAGCCAAAGAAGGAAAGGAGGAAGAGGTTTTAAGAGTGAGAGTCTGGACCAGGAATGATTGAAAGGACATGTGCCCTACATTGACCCCACGAGTCTCTGTAGAGACAAAGGATGAAAAGTGGAAGAGGTTGAAAAAGATTCAGGGCAAGGGATGATTGAGAGGACATATATCACGTGTTGTTCTCGGCTAGCAACCTCGACGTGTAAAACACGCTGATGCAGTAACCATCTGTGCAAGAGTCTTGGAAGTTATCCAGCTCACACTTCCCGAAGGAAAACCTCCGTAGTGATGAATCTATACTCTTTTGGGTTTTTAAAAAGAGAACGGACAAAAGTCTTAATCAGCGCCATGATGTATATACACTCCCCTAGACAGCAAATAGTGTTAAATGTCACCTAGAACTAGATACGTGTCGGATAAAGGACAAGTTTAAATAAAAATATAAAAAACACGCATGCAATTTTCTGTTACAATTAGAAAAAAAAACATACACACAACATTAAAAGGTATTAATTTCCGTGTCAACGGTTTAAAAAAAAAAAACGGCCAACCAAATTAACGGTACAGACACGATAATTCGCCAATCTGGCATCTCGTGTCAAGATGAATTCTCCCAGGAGAAGCGGCACGCAGAATGGACTGTGACACGATACACGACACAGTTTACCCAGATTTGGCGGTGCTAATGTCACAATAGGTGAATATAGACATAACATACTGGTGGTGGAAAACAAATCCCGGGAAACCCGGGCAGTAATAAATAATTGTGTCTTGTCTTGACACCTGTCCTTACGCCTTACGCGACCAAGCATGACCTTAGGAGCCACACCTTCTTCAGGTGAAATATACTGTGCTCTGTGTGATTTCTAGGGGCCTCTTTTGAGACACAGAAAGAATACGTCTACTGGCACCACCATGCAATGACTCGTAAGTGGCTACTAAGATGAGGCTGGCCAAAGGGGTGTTATAATCCACCTGATAAAACAATTTGCCACAGACACCTCTAATGCACAAGCTCGTCAGTGCTTTGATATAGACAACTATCTGTTCTCAACTAGACCAAAGCGTCTTTTGTATTTTGATATTGCACCTTAATATAACTGACGGACCTTGTGTTTAGGTTGAATTGAGCGCGCCTCTCCCCTAAAAGAAGTGCTTTGGTACACTTTCCTTGTACTTGGGGGGGGGGGGGGGAGTAAGGTGGCTCGTGCAGTGGCGGTTTCTGTGGTAACTGTTTGACATGGTAGGATCGACAGCTTCATGTACAGTACAATGTTACTTTAGTAGCCTGTTACGACATGTTTGTGGGAGCAGTGGTCTTAATGCCTTATAAGGAACGAAAAGAAGGATGAAGAGAAAGAAAACCCATCTAAATCGTAAAGGTCAAGGTAGTCCTTAGCATATACTGTAGAAAGGGAATGAAGTGTTAGAGACTTCACTATACTAGATGCAGTTGTATGAGGTGGCTGATCGACTCCCCTCTCCGCTGCATTTTCCTTTTCTAACCCAAGACCAGTGTCAGTAGACTGGAGCCAGGCGCTACCAGGTTTCGATCCAGGAACCCAGTAATTTCCCCCCGAGAAGCAAGAGTTTCAACCAGTCTACCAATCGGGCACAGCGGCTAAATCGTACATAAACGATATATATATATATATATATAAAACAAAGATAACAAAATATAAATAACACTTAACATTAACATGTTTAAGGTTTTACGAAAAAATGTGAAACGCGCTAACAAAGACAAAACATGCCAAACCTTAACCAGAAAAATGACCCCCTCCCTCCCCCCTACTTTGGTTAACAGCACACGTGAACGGGCAAATTAAACCCATCTCTAAATTAAAACACTAAATTAAAAACTTAATGCCACACAAAACAGAATGCCAGGTACCTCAAACCAAGCGATCTAGTTTTACGTTTCCCATCGATTATTTCTGTATTTCTGTTTATTACCGTTTGTGTTCATGAAAATATTTCTGACGAACGCACATTTCAGACAATTATTTATAAATATACCAAATGTAAACCCGGGTTAGGACAAGACAGATGGTGAGATGTGGGGATCTATTCAGCGTGGGTTAAAATGTTGAATAAAGTCTGTCATATTATAACAAACAATGCTTAACTTTCTCCTTTGACCTCTTTACAAGTGTTTGAATGCGAAGACGCTGTACAGACACTTTATAACCATGCATTTTTATTTTCTTGCTTATTTAAAAAAATAAATAAAAAAACCATATGTTTTGAGCATATATACACAGAAACAGGACACGGAAATAATAGAATATGGTTCTATGAAAATTAAGAAATTGTTTCTTTAATTCTTGAACACAATTTTTTTTTTTTTTAAAGAAACAAAACTTGAAAAACAAATTCATACACAGCTGTTGGCCTAGGTCAAGTTGCGGTCTGGTTTTGACTGTTATAATGTAGTTATCTCAGAATAAAAACGTGAATTAAAACTTGTGGGGCTTTCCGTGGGAAATGTATTTGTTTCGGACGATCTTGTAGTTGATTTAAATGACTCAGTTGAACCAAATATTATTATACCACGTTTGTTTTTGCACATGTGGGTACTTGCTATGTTTCATCAAGTTACCATGTCCAGTGGCGCAGGCGTTCCTGTCTCTCCAAATCTTCCTGACTTTAGTACTTCTTATCAGTTCAGTTGTTGACTTCCGTCCATGCCATGATGTCAAACGGTTCAGTATCTTCTCGCTTTGTCGTTCTCGACCACATTTACCGTGTCAATTCTAGAACATTTACCGTGTCAATTCTAGAACATTTACCGTGTCAATTCTAGAACATTTACCGTGTCAATTCTAGAACATTTACCGTGTCAATTCTAGAACATTTACCGTGTCAATTCTAGAACATTTACCGTGTCAATTCTAGAACATTTACCGTGTCAATTCTAGAAAAGAGACTGCTTCTTTATGCTTTCAAGAGGTATCCCGTGTGTTTCGTATCGATTGCAAGCGTCTTCTTCTCATTTTCCTCTGGCATTTGTTTGGTTCTTGTCATCAGTTCCAGATTGGTCATCTGTTCTTCTTCTTCTTCCTCGTTCGTCCTGAAAAGGACGTTGGTTGCGTTGTGTCTGTTTACAGCGGAGCTGCGATATCTACGCCTTTAGCCCGACACATCCGACTTCAGCACGGCATTTTTTGGGGACCGGGTTTGCCTTCCCTCTTCGATCCCTACTCTATCAGCCAGACTGCAGTGATGCAGCCTGTTTCCAGGACCACCACGTGGAGGTGGAGTAGAGTCTTGGTCAGCTCTGGTTCGCTGACCCTGACGCAAGAAGTCAAGCTATGGGTCGCTGACTGCATTCTCTATTGCTGCATCTTTGGGTCCCGGTCATCTATTCATATAATATCAATCCTTCCAGTCTACGCAAGACGAAAGTCTAACTTCTTGGCTGTTGCTGTTCAGGAGGACTGGGAGATGACAAATGTCTAGCTAGACAGCACAACCGCAGAGAAGCGTACGTTGCCGAGATAAGTCAACAGACATATCGTCCTCACAAATATGTCATCAGAACCTGTCGGTGACAAGATGGCCACTCGAGTGAAGAGGTCCACAAACATGTCGATCTCCGCACGTAAGAGAGTTATGTCAACATGTCTTGTGGATGCTGTCTCCTTGTTGTCGCTCTTTGTGATAGGAAAGGTCCCAGGTCAAATATATTGGAATATAATAAGTGAACGTGGAGAATAAGTTCTTTCATCGTACGTTTTTGTCTTTTTTTTTTTAAAACCACTTTTATTTAACCTTACATCAGGTTTATACGTTTGTCGCGGTTCAAATTTTGGAGGCTTACAACTTATATTGCTTAACTCAACATAGAGAAATGAAACTTTGCATGCATCGACCATTTATAACATTTAAAATTTAAAATTTTGACTTGTTGTCTCTTTTTATTTATTTATTTATTTTTAAACAGAGATTCGATAATCTGTTCAACCTGATCCAAGGTGAGTCCTTTCTGTTATAAATGGGATATACTGTGTGAGATTTTTGTTTTAAATTAAAATTTTGAGTGCTTGACTTTGATCTCATTCGCTTTTTCCCTAGCAATGATGTCAACCATGAAAACGTCTGGTCCTGAGAAGAACCATTAGCTGTCTGTCTGGAGTCAACATGTAGTGTTCTTATCCCTACTATTGCTAATTTAATTTTGACCGGCACTGATTCGGCCGATTTTTATATAATAACAACGATAGATAATGTAAAATAAAGTAGAAATAACTTAATTAAAGTAAGGGACATGTTGAACTGCGAATATAGATTGTGTTTCGTGTTTAAAAGGTTCAGGTGTCGGGTTGTGAACGATTATGTGGCGATTTAATAAAAGCGTTGCTTCAAACAACTGGGCCATATGCGAGGCCAAGTAAATAAAGTTTGTTAAAAAAAAAATCTTTTTTTAACACAGCTCTAGTAAGGACCAACTTTCTCGAGAGATTGATATTAGCTTCTTAAACTTAAAATGACATATTTTATTCCAAGATGAATTTCACTCGACGGAGGTGGCAACCCTTCCGAAAAATTAATGTTCAGTTATGACTTAAGATCATAAGATAGATGAAGTCAAACAGTTTCAGAAATTCATTGTATCGTTGTTACCAAACCCATTAAAAAAAAGAAAATAAATGTTCCATCCATTGTGTGGCATACAATCAAAGTATTTGGCTGGTTATTATTAATAACTAATTCGTCATATCTTTCACACATACACACTCACACACACGCACGCACACGCTCATACACACACAAATATAATTATGTAAACGATGTTAAGACTTGCTGAATTAACAAACTGGCCACGCACTTTTTGGTTTTTGGTTTTAACAACCATCATCATTGCACACGGACAACTCCATAAGTGCTCCAGTCTCCTGCCTTAGATCACACAAGGAGGATCTCAGCACAGTTCACGATCTCCGTAGCACTGGCGAGGTTCCCAATATGTGTATACAGGAATCACACATTCTATAAATGTTGTTGTGTTGGGTAGGTTTCCTAATTTTTAAATATTGCCAGGGGAGCCGCGCTAGCGCAGTGGTTACCACACCGCTCTGGCGACCGGGTGATTCAGGATCAAACCCGGGCGACGGCATTTGAGGATTTTTCGTCGACCGGGATTTGGACTGAATTAACTCGAGACCTGGCGAGGACATTTGAAGGAGTGTCGTCGACCAGGGATTGGCGGCTCCTGAGCCGACCCAGCTCTAATGGGTACCTCCGAAATCGGCGAGTATCTGCCTGAATGGCGAGGTACACCTGTCTCTGTACAAGAAAAGGGATACTCACGTAAAATCAATGTCAGGTTAGACATTAATAATAACCTGAGATTTCGCCTCGAGTATTAGCGGGCGTAAAAAAAAAAAAAAATATTGCCAGGGCAGCGGCCTTATGGCCTACTCTTAACGATTTTTAACTGCCGAGGGATTTTTAACGATTAAAACTTGTAATCGGGACCTCCTGTTTTTCCGCCCTGATCCGAGAAGGCTAGGCATCTGATCTCACTACTCGGGAGATCAGGGGGGAGGGAATAGACCTTATTTGGAACCACTGGTTCTGTTAAAATTCCATCAATGATATTCCCTGAACTGGGAGCGAACGCGGTACCCACTTTTATTCTATGTAAGAGAATGCATTGAACATTTATTTTCGTCATTTTATTAAGTGCATTTGGTAACGCTAATGAAAGTGGATCCTTAGCTAGCGCGCACACGCACGCACACACACACACACACACACACACACACACACACGCACGCACGCACGCACACACGCACGCACGCACACACACACATATATATATATGTGTCCCTTTAATGCTAAGTGTGGACAATAAAACGCACGAAGAGCTAAAGATGTGACAGAGGCGTCTTTTAGAGGAGAGGAGATGTGGGAGGGAGAGGGAGGCTTTCGGACTTTAACATTCCTTCCTTTATATACTACTCGTCAAAAGTCAAGGGCCACCCTATTATTTTCAATACACTTTTATATAAGCGCACAGAATGATTAAATGAAGGAAGTTTTTAGTAAAAATGGGTGCAATATCTTCCGCTGACAGTCCTCTATGCACGTTAAGCATAAAAACAACTCACCGACAACCATGGTGATCACGTGCAATTTGGTTTGCTGACCATAAATTCACATTTTTAATCTGTTTTTTCAAACTTCCGTACAACCAAACAGGTGAAGTAATCGTGCTGATTGACATTCCACGTGCAATGGCGACTTTTCTTGAACAGAGTTCACTCTTAATTTGTTTTACAATCAGCAGACTTAGGGTAGTTTCATCACTTGCAAAAACCATGCCACCGAGAAGAAGTCTTGACACCTTACAAAGAATGAGGGCTATAGCGTGGGTTGAAAGTGGTTTATCTGTCCGTGAGGCTGCTAGACGGCTTGCAGTGTCACACTCTACTATCCAAAGAATTTTGGAGATATTTCAGGCCACAGGAAGTGTGGAGGATCGCCACCAGCCAGGTCGCCCTAGATGCACCAATAAACATGATGACCGGTACCTCTTGTTGTCAGCCCTGCGCCATCGAACAGTGACTTGTTCCACTCTAAGATGTCAGCTGAGACAAACTGTAAACGTTAATGTCAGTCAAAGCACCATTCGCAGACGTTTACATGAATTTGGACTGGCTGCTCGACGTCCTGCAGTCAGAATCACTCTTACTCCTGCTCATCGCAGAGCCCGTGTTGCTTGGTGTCGCGAGCACATCCGATGGACAAGGCAACAATGGAGTCAAGTTCTCTTTACTGATGAATCTCGCTTCACTGTGTCATTCAATGATGGCAGGATTCGAGTTTGGAGACGACCAGGAGAGCGATTTATTGATGACACAATTCGAGAGGTGGATCGTTAGGGTAGGGGTTCTGTCATTGTCTGGGGAGGCTTCTACAGACACGGCAGGACCCCACTCTACATCATCCAAGGCAACTTGACCGGCCCAAGATACCAGAACGAAATCTTGAAACCAATTGTTCAGCTTGCTCTGGAGGCCATAGGTGGTAATGCCATCCTCCAAGATGATAACGCTCGACCCCATCGAGCTCGTGTGGTGAATGAGTTTATTCAGCAACATGGGATCATCAGGATGGTGTGGCCAGCTCATTCACCTGCCCTTTCTCCGATTGAGCACCTCTGGGATGTCCTTGGTCGAAGATTGTCAACAAATCACTCCCTGCCAGTGGATGTTGCACAGCTGACTGCATTTCTGCTTCAGGAATGGCAAGCTGTTCCTCAGAATACACTTCGGACCCTTGTGGACTCGCATTCCAATAAAGATTGGCCGAAAAAAACGCACCCCATACATTAAGGACAGTTGTTCCAAGAAAATGTAGCAGTTAGGTACACCATATTGTCTGTAAAGTCCCATTGGCTAAGTGGTGAGAATGCTTACCTCTCGCGGCACAATTACTGGGTTCCGCAATCAAAACCTGGTTTCGATACCTGGGAAGGCAGGAAGAAAGGGAACTGGTCCTCGTACCTCACAAAAATGGACCTAGTAAAGTTTCTAACACTTCACCGCTCCCCCGTACTGCAATTTCTGCCATGTGACTACATTTGCTTTTTATTCCAAAAACCTCTGGTCTGTTTGGTAGTAGGATACTAGGATATATAATATTTTGGCCAACACAAGGACAAAACTATTTTTTCTTACAAATTCTTGTTGACAGTGTTAATTTACTAAAACATTTTCAAAGATTTACATATCTTCTGTTGTACTGTGATGAAGTGGTCCTTTCCTGCTTCGTCGTTTACTTCTTTCATCATAGTTCTCATTTTATTTCTCCCCGGTTTTTGCTCTTTCGTTATTTTTTAAAGTGATCGTAAGTGTAACTTTAACATGCCACGACCTAACTCTTTGACGAAGCGTTATCGTACACCTGGCTTCGTTAGATACTATTGTCGCCGGTTGGCTATTGCAACATTGGCGATACCAGAATTCGTTTGACAGCTTAATCTCCTGTTTAAACACCAGGTGCCATCACATTTGGGGTACAATAGTATGCCCGCAGAAGCGGGTAAAGACAAAGGACGTTCGAGACTAAGCCACATGGGACATAAAGATCGGCTTTTTGATAGCGGTATAGAAGCAAAAATCTCTTTTGTCAGAGATCGTGGACGAAGGTTAGAGATATAGGACACAGGCTTAGAAATGTCACACATTGGACTTGAGGAAATATAATGACACGTTAGATGGAAGGTAGCGCGTTCTCAAACATTCACGGTGCCAGAGTGGAGTTCCCAGGGCGTAGCCTGTTAGATCATTTCATTCCAGTCTGGATTGTAATGTCATGCCAGTGGAGTTTAATTCTAAATGTGTTCTTTAGGAATTCACGAAAGGGAAAAACAAGGTTTGAGACTTAAGAAAAATTATTAATTTTTCTTGTTTATAATTAATGATTTCTTTTTGCACTTAGCCTCATAGCTAGTTTGCGAAATACTGTTTTTCTTTCATTACTTCTCTTTGTGAATGGTTAATATGATCATAGATTCTTCCCTTCAAACAATTTTATGACGTTTAATGTAAAGAAGTAATCTAGAGTTATAAAGTTCACGTTCGTCTAGATCAGTAAATCATCACTATATATGTGATAAAATTAACCGTGATACAACGTTAAAATATCTCCAAAGATAAAATGTAGGGATAAAAATAATGCGTAAGCTACTAGAAGACATGATCGCCCATGCCGCGGGTCACCACCCGCCATGGAAACTAACTTGCTAGACGTGAAGGCAAAACGTTTACCCTTGGGACGGGATGAGAACGGAGATCAAAAAGAAAATATGACTGAACACGTGCTTGAAACTAGCAAGGCTAAAAAGACGCAATTGGTGGGGAAAGGAAAAAAAATTCACGTCCCCAAGTTGACACAAGGTAAAGAAATTGACAAAAGGGACCTTAGCTATTATACGCAACAGTCATTTCTTGGACGCTTTTGCGATACTTAGTCCTTTATTTGAATTCAGCGGCAAACGCATTACAGAAGATGCTCGAACCTATTTTAAAAAAAAACAACTAACCTTGAAAAGTAACTTTTTCTTAATAATAATGTTAGGAATATAAAACCTAGCTGGCCGGATGGCCCATCTTGAGCAGAGAAATAATATGCTTTCATTTATACAGACGGATAGATAATAATGAAGATATTGACAAAAGACTGTTGTTCATATCAGCGAGCGACTGCATTGAAAAAAAAACATGTCACTAATTTTCAAAAAATTGCGGCCTTGAGACTCAAGTGCTAAAATCTAGATGAATGAAAGGGAGGGGGAATTAGTGGAAAGTTGTGGCTAAAAATAACTCTAGAGGCAGATTCGTGTAGGAAATGCATGTATAAACAAGGGTGTTTTTGTAAAAAACGCAAGTAGAGACAGACGGACCAACAGACAATAATACATACTTGACTGAGGTATGACTGAATTGACTTTTGGTAGGAGGTTTGAAATTTGAAAAGGAAAAAAGGCGGTGATTGGCCACAGATAAACATATTATCGGCGCTCAGACGCGCAATTTTGCCATTCATCATAAGTTGTCCAGTAGTAGACACAGTAATTCTTCAGTGGTGTGATTCCCAGAAGCTAATTGCAATATTTAGAGGGACGCCATACTAGAGCCAGCAGCTCAGCTGAGTTTTGCTAGCATATAACTGTGTTCTCTATTCATAATTCTGGTAAGACTGAAAGTATTTCTTTGTATATTTTAATATTGTTTAATGTTTCGAGTGAATTGATACTGCCATATCATAATCTATCCCTTACAACAAGTAAGGATTCGCTCTAGACCCCCAGCCCCAGTTCAGGGTCTAGAGACAAACAAACTATATAAACGCCAGCAAGGATTATGAAGGGCGGATCAAGTGTTGAGATCAGTGGAACATATCACCTATTCTATTCAATGGCAGGAAGTTAATGAACATATTTCAGAATATGTAGTCTTGGGGAACTTATACTATGTGAAACCAACTTGGTAAGATGTGCTGTATGGTCAGAGAGATCTGACCCCGTCTATGTGGTGTTGTTGTGTAGTGTTGAGTGTAGAAGTGGCTCAGGAGGTAGAGTTCTGACACATGACCCAATACTTTTATTTCAGAACTGTGAGTTTTTTATTTGGCACCAAAGTGGTGTCAAATGCTATGTTGAAAAATACAAGTGTGGACCCGTGCAGTCTAAAATTTTGGCAGAGCAGCCTATATTGCCCCCAAGCTCGGAGAGGTGGGGCCACCAGATTCCAGCACCAGAACTACTCAGTCAAAGATACGTGAGCGTCTGGCCTGCTGGACATTCACCAACTTATTTTATAACTAAACACCAATTATTATTCCCATCAACTAGAACATACCATGTTGGGAAATAAACTTGTATTTTTCCTATCAGTAAATGGACAATGTTTGGTAGTCATAGACTGGGAGTGATGAAGCCACCCCAACAGCACATCCATTAATCGTTCTCCCAGATAAATTACAAATATAACCAGTAGTAATATTAACTAGTCTTGTAAAATTCATATGTACACACCTTTCATTTATTATGCCATATATTCATGCATTTCATTCATAATTTCAAAACCTTTCATATGTTCTGACCAAAATAAAACCTTGGTTCAGAACAAATAAACTTAGAGAAAATTTAGTATCAAAATTTTAAACAGCTTGAGTTAGTTCAGTGTGTTATAAAGTTTATTAATATTATTAGATTTATTAAATATCTGTGTGTGTGTTGGTATATACTAATACAACACCTTACATTTCAGTACCCTAGATTTTTAACGTAGCCACATTCATTAGTAAAAAAAGATATGTGTGAGGTCGTAAGTGGTAGCAAGAAGGGCCTTCTGTAAATTCACAGCTACATTTATCTCAGGAGCCTTCACAGCTGACCTCATGCATCACACTAGGTAATATCACAACCATACAGTACCATCAAATCCACTACAATATACTGATATGGATACACTTTCCTGCTCACTATATTTAACACTATCATGTGCGCCTCATACCACACCATCAAATATGAGAATTCAAGACAGGGTGATAGGTTACGAAGAAGCAACAGTGAGGAAAAAAGAAAATCAACTATTGATATTAGATGGGAAACTTATTAAGTCACTTTGTGTCGTCAGTCCTTTCGAAATCTGAGTCTACACACTAAGTGTTTGGCGTCTAATCCGAAAGAAGCTAGAAAGGCCCAGGTTCGGATAGCAGAATTCACAAGATACCTAAGTTAAAAGGAAGGAAATGAGTTCAGCTCACTCAAAAGCTTGTCGTCTGAGTCAAGTTAAAGTACTCACAAGTTTATTCGTCTATATATATCTAGTTTAAATCTAGACATCTTTATGTCGAGGCGTTGTCACGTGCTGGCCTTCAAAGCACGTATACACTGCTTAGACAACGCAGACTACGCAGGCTTGGCCATGTCCGCCGCATCAAAGATGGTCGCATCCCGAAAGATATCTTCTACGAGCAACAAGCAGATGGCAAAAGAACTGTTGGGCAACCGCAGCTGAGGTTCAAAGATGTGTGAAAGAGAGATATGAGGGCACTGAACATAAATCCAGCAACGTGGGAGGATGAAGCTGCCGATCGCACAAAGTGGCGATGCTATTTACGGCGCCACCTCAGATTGGGCGAAAAGAAGCTCGCACAAAAAGCAGAAGACAGGAGAAAACGTCGAAAGGAGCATCGGGAAAATAAGCAGCTGAGGGCTGTCACCTCAAGGGCGAATTCCTATTGTCAGTTATGACTGAAGGGGCTATTATTATTATTATTATCAAGTTTAAATCTCTTGAAAGCGTATACCCTTAACCAAGGTCAGTTACTCAATGCATCAGTGCGCGAAGTGAAGTTATCTACTCAAATTGTGTATTGCACGACGTAAATTCCTTCAATCAAGCTGTATAGCACGAAACACACTTGTTACCAGAAGATCATTTCATGAAGAGCTCCGGTCTAATCAAGATCAGAGAGCAGTCAGTTTCTTGAGACAAACGCCAACAGCGTGTCGTCGCTAGATAGATTTCCAAGCGCTGAGGGGCATTACATCTTACAAGTTCTCACTACTTCACATGCAAAAGTTTGAGCAATAAGTACTGGGCTTCTAGATAACCCACACGGTGAAACAAGCATCTGTATTGGACAGTCGGCGCATAATCATACAGTGGAGGAACTTTGAAAGATTTATGGACAGTGTCGATTTGTCATCAGTGTGGTAACGCATAATATATCTATCAACATTTCACTATTTACTTAGTTTGGCTATCGTATTTAAGTAACTACATTTTTACATTTCATCTGCGAATTTTCTTTTCACATTCATCTTTTTTTTTTTTACTGCCTAGTAGCCATATAAGTGTATATATTTAACAAATAAATCTATACCGTGTTGGTCATTAATTCGTTATTTAAAGGTATCGCTCGTGCTGTCTGTTAAGTATTTACATATAGGCAAAATCCTTCGTTCGGTAGGTTGGGGGTACTTTCTTTATCGAGATCTCAAGGAAAGACGTTAAGGTCGTAGGGATATTGAAGACTCTTTATGATTTATTGAAAACACCTTCTGGTGTAGAGCCTTCACCTTCTCTTCTTCATGTCCTTCTCTCGACTAGGTCTGTTTCTTTCTTAACGAGCCAATTTCTGGAGACCTTCTTGAAAACAGTCCGTAAGCCATCCCCCATCATACTGTAGCAGTGCGACAATGAGTGCCCTGTCCAGTATAGCTGTACAACATGCACTAGCATTTTTCCATCAAAGCACGAAGATGTTTTGTGGTAATCTTCATAGGTTCCTTTATCTATCTCTTCAGTCTCTGAACTCTCTGGGTTTCAACCCAGGTCATCGGTGAGAGCTCCCAAACAAGTTTATTACTGAACATTATGCAGTTCTCAAGAAAATAACGCAATAATTAAAAAAATAGAAACGGTAGTTAGCAAACCCAGACTCCTTTCGGCTATTTGTCAGGGCTGCGTCTTAGATGTCGTTGATAGATGACATTCCTCTGTTTTTTAACGCGGAGTTTTCAAAATTACTCTCTGTGTTTGAATGGTTCAGGTTGTTGTAGACTTTAAGTTTCTGCAGCCGGCCTCACGCCCAACCCTGCTTAATGTCTTTGTACGACATGCCTAGTAGGGTACAGTCTTACTATTCTGTGCATCCCTTTCGAGCCCCGATGATTCATAGGCTCCCACTTAGCGCTAATATATGAACAATCATCATCACCATCATTTTCTGTTGCGCTTGTACGGAGCAGAGACCTACCACTGCAACTGGTTCCTCTTCCGGGAAGCCTGCACCAAGCAGTCACGTGTTCTTGCAGCGGTGGTTTGTCTGAGCTATTTCCTAAAGTTTAGTACAAGTTGAACATTTCGGAAGAATCGTCCAGCCAACTTAACATTTTTTTTTTGTCCTGGCAGGCCTAACTGGCAATAAGTGCCTAAATGTCAAACCGTGATAGAGAGTAGAAATCTCTTTTGTTGTTTCAGGCTTCGTTAATTTAAATTAGGTTTCCCTGATATCGCAAAATCTGCTCCTAATAGGGGCCCATAAAATTAGCTCATCGTTAAAGCTCATTTATGAGACTGAATACGGTTTTATTGCCAACACAAACATGTCGGTCTTATCGCAGACGGTTGCCAGATATTCTCTTCTGATTTATTCCAAACTGGGCCAGACTGCTCAACTTGTGTTTACATCATTTATTGTTGGTAAAAATTGTGCTTGCTAAAAATTGACGGAGAAAACTACAATGTATTAACCTTGAATCTCTGAAAGCTAACAAAATTAAGAGAAAAGTATAACACAGTACGGGGGCTTATATAGAATTACATGATTGGAGGGGGTGCGACAAGATGACAATATAGTGCTGATGACAAGAACCAGACAAGTGCCAGTGGACTAAGAGATGAGGAGAAGACACTGACGATTGATAAGACAAACAATGATGACACGTGTTCATAGCATTATAAGGTAGTTCTTATTCCGGAATGCGCATTGTAGAAGAAGGAGAGCTAGACGAAATACAAAAACACACGGTGAAGAGCACTGGAGACAGAAACGAAAATGATGAGGGGAAACACGGAAATACCTAGAGCTGATGTTGACGAGTGATAATGTGCATTGACATTTTTTTTTCTTAACCAGCGGCACTTGGGCTTTCAGCCCTTCGACCCAATGACATGTCATTGCGAGGCTGGGGAGCCTGTGGACTTTCCTTCCAACCCGGTCAGAGGGTTTATCTCAGGAGCCGTTCAGGTTATTCAGTCAAAATCCCGGTGATTGAAACTTCTTCAATCGCTCACGCCCGGGCTTGAACCTTGAACATCTGATCACCACCGCAATGTGGTAACCATTACACCAGCGCGGCTCCCGCAATGATATATGAAACAACACACATGGTAGGATTAAAATTATACAAAGATTAAGGAAGAAATAGATAAAGAGATAAACGTGTAGTTTCATATGGGATGAGAAGTGAAATCAATGGTTAAGTTAAACTCAGTGTGGAAACATTAAGGAAACCAGCTAATAGCATCACAAGGCAAACGATGTTCTGGAATCCCCAGGGTAAGATCAATAGTGGATGACATGCATGTACACCCAAGAGAGAGTCGGAGACAGAGTACACCCAGGAGAGAGTCGGAGACAGAGTACACCCAGGAGAGAGTCGGAGACAGAGACAAATGTGATAAAGAAAACATGGAACGTCCCTGCAGTGATGGCACAGGGCAGAAATATTTGGCGTGCACTTGTTGAACGCCTATGCTCCACAGATAGCTGTTGTCAGTCTATGTGCAATTTAAAAAATGTGTTATAATATTTTGTAGTTGAGCTACTCGTGTAGAGGGCGCTTATTCAAAGTATTCAAACTCGGAAGCAGATACCTGGAAAATATACTACTCGTCAAATGTCAAGGGCCACTTAGAAAAACCTTGGTTGAAACCATAAAACAAATCTGATATAAACGTAATTGGTATCAGTCACAACGGCATTTATTGAATACCAAATTGACATGTCACGTAAAGAAATGGAAACACACATTCAAACGCAATGAAGCTGTGAAGTGTGTCACCCACCTTTTCAAAAGTCACACAATAGATATTGGACAAATAGACATTTCAAAATCGGGTATGACCACCGTTTGCAGCAAGGCATTCAAGACAGCGTAGACGATGCGTCCATTTTTGTGAGGTACGAGGACCAGTTCCCTTTCTTCCTGCCTTCCCAGGTATCGAAACCAGGTTTTGATTGCGGAACCCAGTAATTGTGCCGCGAGAGGTAAGCATTCTCACCACTTAGCCAATGGGACTTATTGAATTCTACACTAGGATTATACATCCAGACAATATGGTGTACCTAACTGCTACATTTTCTTGGAACAACTGTCCTTAATGTATGGGGTGGGGGAGCCGCGCTGGTGTAATGGCTACGACGTTGTACTGGCGACAAAGTGTTCATGGTTCAAACCCGGCCGTCGGCGTTTGAAGAAATGTTTACGACCGGAAATTTGACTGAATAACCTGAACGGCTCCTGCACATAAATCCCGTGTGGATGGGAAGGAGCGAAGCTCCTGACCGGGTTGGAAGGAAAGTCCACTGACCCCCCAGCCTCGCAATGACATGTCATTGGGCCGAAAGAGCTGGAAAGCTCGAGTGCCGCTGGTTAAAAAAAAAAAAAAATAAAAAAAAATGTATGGGGTGCGTTTTTTTCGGCCAATCTTTATTGGAAAACGTGCGCGGCACAAGATTATTACCATCAAGTGAGATAGACAGCAAGTAGATAGCGTTAAGTCATTAAAATGTGCTCTCAGACTCGGGACCTCCCACGAGAACGGCATAGCAAGCAACAGAACACGCGTAATTGATAGGAGAGTTAGCACAAATAATGTAGAAAGTACAACGGAGGCAAGGACGAAGACTAAAGTGTAAAAACGTTTGAAAGCACAGAAAGAGGATTTGAAGTGGACTGTTTATGTTGAGATAGGGAAAAAGTGTTTACACAACACTGACACTCATCATAAAAGTTTTCTTTCCGTCTGCTAAACAAGGCAGTGGGTTGATCAAATAGAAACTTGTAGTGTCTGAAAAAAGCGTAGCTTAATGGATGGACAACAAATTGTCAAAAAAAAAAAGAAAAAAAAAAAAAGAAAAACGGAGACTCGTGAGAAGGAAAAGTACTGATAACAGGGTCCATTGCTGGGTTGCTGTGACAGAATAGTTGTGGGGAAATAATCAAGTTTTCACTTTCAAGGTGACGATACCCGACTTTGGAACTTCGAACGGGACAGACGTTGTCAGCAGCGCAGACCTGGTGACAGAAGTCAAACAGGCGCGAGTACAAGACAAATTGTGTTGATACGATAAGCTGTTTCCGAGGGTATTAGTGGAGCAGTGTGTTCGTAACAAGTGTGTGATAGATAAGACGGGCGAGCGGACAGACGGATAGATAGGAAGATATATATACAGACATGTAGGCAGACAGACAGGCAGGCATTGATAGACAGTCTGACGTATGGACTGACAGATACAGACGGACTAGCAGAAAGAACGAACGAAATCATTATGCCATGACTGTAAAGAAATAGACATCATTGCCTTTGTTTTTAAAAATTCTCGTCTGCAATAATATAATTCTCAAAGTGTTTTCAAACCAAAACTTCAGACGGGCAAGTGGACAGACAGACAGGCTAATAGACAGATAGACATACTGTAAGACAGAGAGGTAGGTAAGTAGGAAGACAGACAGGCAGGCAGGCAGGCAGGCAGACAGACAGATTTTCACTTGCTAACATAAGAAACTCCATATTATTTTTAAAAAAGCTATCCCTTACAAGCAAAAAGCACAATCATTACTTAAAATACTGCGTCGTTTATCAAAAATGCACGGAGAAAAGCCAAGTAACAAGTACAAACAAGGTCTGCAACCAGTGTGGTAAAGTGGGATGATATAAATATTTATAGGGGACTTAATGTAATGACTGAGATCAGCTGTGAAGGTATCTGTATCTAATAAGTGTGGTGTATTACAGATGACCTTACTTGCTACCACATTTATACCTCAGTCAGAATTATTCTGGAATATAGTGATGACTACGTTGAATGTCTAGGGTTATGATAATGATGAAGTGTAAGTCACAACAACAACAGACAGATAAACAATGTAATTTATTCCACAACACTTTACAACACTGTGACACTCACACACATATAACACTCTATAAGACTATCTTAAATGAGTCAAGTGTTAAAGTTTAAAAATATATGTATTAATTCATTTCAATAATAGATATCCTGATTCAACTACACAGTGAACCAGGAATCACAATCAAATGTAATTACAAGTTGTATGTACACAATTTATCGATATGATCTTTGTATTGACATATTTTATTATTATTATTCTATGTGTGTAAGTTGTGAAGTAGTACTATGAGGTAATACTGGCTTTTTCAAGCTAGGTTGTTGTTTGTCATCATGACTTCAAGTGTTTGCTTATGGTGGAAATCGTATTGGGAAAAGTTCACAGTTCCTGTCATTTGAAACAATTTATTGTCCCTCTTTAATTAATCTACTGTCAATTTTAGAGGGGGGGCACATAGGATTGAGCTGCTCTGGCCACAGAATCTTATCTTCTGTGATGGCGGCAGGAAACAGTCTCCTCTGCTCGCTTGCTTCACTGTGTTCTTGAGACACCTCACTGGTCGCTATCTGGATCAAGGGGTATGCTATCAGCCTCTGGATTCAGCAAAACTCAGACCAGGTGCTGCTTCAATAAGTTAGGACCACGGTCCCACAATTCATGGAAATAATAAACAAATACGTTGACTGGCGATGAATTATGGCACAAATTCCGATCTGCCTCTGACCCAGGCTTTTATTTAGAAAAATATGAGCTGGATCTCAACGCACTGTTTCTTAGTAAGTTTATTCTAAAATGTGGCACTGAACAGACGCTCCTAATTGACTATATCAGTGGGTCTAGCCAATAGGACCATGTTTACACAAGCTTTTGAAAAAATCTACCCTTCCTACGTTTCCCCTAACAACCAAAATTAGTATTTGCAGTCCGACTAATCGTGTTTCGTCTTACATATACTTCCCGCCAATCAAATAGGATTTAACATGGTGGCCTATTTCCCGTAAAATGGTGGTTTCAAAACATGCCACTGCGCAATTCTGATTTGGTGCTGTCAAACACCCTCACTATTTTCTTTTGGCTATAATTTGTTAATTCCTAGACTATTTGCGTAACACTTAACATATTCTTTGTCAGCAAGTCCTAAGGAACCCAAATATATAAATTTAATGGAGCTAAGTGGCTGCGTTCAAAATATGCATTTTCTTCTACCACCCGTTCACTTCGATACGATGTGGTGTCTCGGGACTGTCAGGCTTTCAGACATAAAACAGTATAATGTCATGTTTACTAATAAGCATTAAACAGGTTTTTAAACCTAACCCTCGTATTGGTAGTGTTTTTTATCACTGTCTATTTGAAAAAAAAGTTAGTGCTTCATGCCTTACGCTTGGGGGTGGCATTAATTTTATATCGCGAGACGCGTGTTAGTGTTGCATAAGTTCCTCCGTTCAGCCCTCTCTCTTTCTATCCTAAGTCCATCTGTCCTTTCGTTTATGTTAACGTAGTGTATAAAATGAAATTAATGGAATATTAATCTAGGTCATTACGCAGTGTGTCTATCTCAAGGTTTTCTAAGAAATACAGTACACGTTTTATTGTTTTGTTTAAAACGTGTGTATGCTGCTGTAGGCTTTACTAGTAAACGTGAAAGCGTGAGAATATGCAGACGAAGCAGAAAAAGGGGGATCTCGAGTACAGTCATTGTGACAGCACTGTTCTTTACCATTCTTCTTTCCCTTTTATTGAATTTATGTGTTAGGCTTTACATTTACCTTTTAATTTATATATGTGGATTTAGAATGTTTCACGACAAATTCTCCCCTCTTAAAACAGACGTTATATGTCAGTCTATAATTCTATATACACATAGAGAAATTTATTATTATTTCTGGGGCTTACGGTGATTCTCATCACACGGATGGCGGCTTAAAAAATCCGCTCCCAGATTTGTTTTTCCAGAAATATACTCTATGCTAAACTCAAATGGCTGCATAAGTAAGGACCATCTGAGTAACCTAGAATTTTCATGCCTAGCCTGCGCTAGAAACGACAAGGGTTTGTGATCCGTTTGCAACTTAAATGCCTTCCCATACAGATAAATATTGAATTTCTTTATCGCCCATATTACTGCAAGACATTCTTTTTCGCTAGTTGAGTAATTGGTTTCAGCTTTATTCAACTTTCTGCTAGCATATGCCACTGGGCTTAATTCCCCATCCAATGCATCTGATTTCTGTAACAGGGTCGCACCCAACCCGATATTACTGGCATCCGTCCTTACAATGAATTCTTGACTTAAGTCAGGTAATTTCAAAATAGGTTTGCTTGTGAGCTTTTCCTTCAATTCCTGGTAAGCCAATTCACATTGTGCTGTCCATGTAATTCGATCTGGATTTCCTTTACGTGTCAAATCAGTTAACGGTGCACATATGGAATTAAAGTTTTTGATATACTTTTGGTAGAAACCACATAATGAGACAAAGGATCTCACGTCTTTCTTGGTTTGTGGTCTCGGGGCTTTCTTTAGTTTCTCTAAATTCTTGGGGTCAGGGGTCATGTTTCCCTGATGAACTGTGTGTCCCAAGAATTCTAATTCTTTACATCCAACGCAACATTTAGTTGGTCGGGCTGTTAAATTCGCTTCTCTAAGTCGATTAAACAGCATGTTCAGAGAGTCAATGTGTTCCTCAAATGTTTCTGTTGCTATAAGGATATCATCCATGAAATTTGTGATGCATGGATTATTCAGAGGATCCAACAATTTTCTCATCATTCTAGAGAAGACACTAGGCGCATTCTTCAATCCAAATGGCAATCTGTTAAACTCATAGTGTCCCTCTGAGGTACTAAAAGCTAGGTACGGTCTAACCTCAGGCTTTACTGGAATCTGATAGTATCCTTTACTCAGATCCACTTTTGAGAAATATTTAGCTTTATTTAGCCTGGCAAACAACTGATTTGTATCCGGCAATGGATCCACCTGTCCTTCTGTGATAGCATTCAGTCTCCTGTAATCTATACAGAGTCTATGTTCTCCAGAGGGTTTCCTTAAGAGCACCACACTGGAACTATACGAAGATTCACTGTGTGAAATTATTCCCTCCTTCAACAAATAGTCTATCTCTTCCTTCAAGGCTTTCTCCTTAGCAAAAGGAATCGAATAGGCTTTCATACAGACAGGTGTGGGGTCTATCAGTTTCATATCATATTCCAATAAGTTTGTATGCCCCGGTCGGTCCGTTAACACCTCTGTATGATTATCTAGAACCTGTTTCACTCTCTCTTTCTGATTTTTCGTTAAATGTGTACTGATTTTCACCTGTGCCGCTGTCTCACAGGGGTGTAATGGATATTCAAATGATGAAAGTGGTTCCTTTTTCATCTCCATTGCAATGGACAAGGTCAACAAGTGTGTCTCTTCCTGATTTTCTCTTTCCAAGTATTTCTTCAGGAGATTCACATGATAGATTTTTTCTTTCCCCTTCTTATCTATCTTATAATTGGTTCTAGACACCTTCTCTAGAACTGTATATGGACCTTGCCATCCAATTTGTAACTTATTTTGACTACCGGGTAGAAGAAGCAGTACCTTCTCTCTCACAGCCAAATCTCTGTCTTTAGCTTTCCTGTTGTAATAGGCAGCATGTTTTTTCCTGGCTTGTCTCAAATTTTCATTGGCAAGTTTCCAGCCAGTTTTTAAACGAGTGGTCAGCTCATTCACATATTGGTATGAGGATGTAATATTTTCCTCTGCCTTTTCATCAGTCCACGTTCTTAACAGCGCTTCGAGTGGACCTTTTATTGGCCTTCCAAATAATAATGTTGCCGGGGCCATACCGGTTGAACTATGGGGTACCTCCCGATAAGCAAAGAGGGCGGCGTGAAGGTACTGGTCCCATGTATCTGGTTTTTCGTGTGCCAACTTTCTCAGGATCGACATCAACGTGCCATTAAATCTTTCCACTTGGCCGTTCCCTTGGGGATGGTACACACTACAATGGAAGTGTTTGGCCTGGAAGATCCTGAAAACTTCTTCTGTTAGTTTCCCCTTGAACTGAGAGCCATTATCAGTCAAGATTTGATTGGGAAAGCCTAAACTTGTGAAAATTGTGAGTAATGCCTCTGCCACATGTTTAGAGTCAATCGATGACAGGGCTACCGCCTCTCCCCACATAGAACAAGTGTCCACCAGAGTCAGAATGTAGCTGTTCCTCCTCTTAGTTCGAGTGAGAGGTCCCACAAGATCCACGGCAACTCTCTCAAAGGGTGTTCCCACTATGGGCATTTCCCCCAGAGTTGCTGGTGCAGTCCAATGCTTAGGTGCTACTCGTTGGCACTCTGGACAGGATTTTACATATCGTTTGATATCTTCAGTTATCCCTGGCCAGAAATAGTGACAAGCTATACGCTGTCCTGTTGCGCTGATCCCCATATGACCACTGAAGGGAATCGCATGCCGTAATTCCAACACTTTAGTCCTATATGAAGTGGGAAGGACCAGCTGTCCGTGACCATTGGATTCAGATCCAGCCTTCTTATAAATCAGCTTGTTCCTCATATAAAATTCTCCCTTGCCTGGAGGTGTATGAGATTTGGGCAACTTCTTGAAACACGGCTTGAGTGTCTTGTCCTCCGCCTGTGCCTTCCTCATCTCATCTGGATGAGTATTTATTGGATTATCCTCCTCCATTTTAGATTGTGATCTGGTCTGCACTGTTGCCAATATCACAGGTCTCTTGGGATTCCCCAAGAAGACATATCTACACCCCAATATCAGAGGGTAGATTGGCTCATTTATCACTGCTGCTTTTATGATTCCTTCCACATATCGCGTTTTCACCTTTATCCGGGCGACGGGAAGTGTCATGGTAGCTACATCCTTGGTTGCAGTTTGAATCTCCACTGTTTCTGTGGTGTATTGATCTGCCTGCACCAGGTGAGAACTCACAACAGAATCATAATCTAAACCTGTATCATATAAACACCTTATGGTGACACCATTACAGATTACATCTTCACACACTGGGGGGGGTGGTATGGTTCCTGTAGTTCCGCAGGTTTGACCTTTTTTTCCTTTTTTCCAGATGTCATAGCAGCACAATGAGGAGGTTTCCTTCTACAATGGTCAGTGTCATGATTGTTCATCTTACAATGTTTACACCACCTCCTTCCTTGGTTGAAAAATATTCTTTCATCAGATTTCCTTTCATCGAATTGTGGGGTTTTATTTTTATTGTCATACCGTGGCCTATCAAACTGGTGCTTACCCTTGTTCTGATCTCTAGGATCAAATTTATTAAAGTTCTGTGGTGCCTTAAAATTTTCTACCTGTTTCTTTTTATTATCTGATACCTCTGCCTGAGCTGCTTGATACCTTTCAGCGACATTTAGTAGCTCACCCAGTCTCTCTGCACCTTGTTCCATGAGAAACTTTCTCAGGTCTGGAGCCATGGACTCTCTTAGTTGTTCTATAAGGATCATTTCCTTAAGATCTTGGGTTTTCCCCAGAGAAGTCCATTTCTCCAAGTATGTCTCTAACCGTGCAGAGAACTGGTGATAGGTTTCACCTGACAGTACTTTAGCATTCCTAAATTTTTTTCTATAAAATTCTGCATTCTTTTCATATCTTAACAAAAGAGCCTGCTTTAGCATGTCATAATTTTCTTGATCATTTCTGCTCATTTTGGCAAAAACTTCATAAGCTGCACCACGAAGCCCTTGAGATAACTTTAAGCTCCACCTTTCTCTCTCTAACCCATACGTGGTAGCTAATAATTCATATCTATTTAGATAGCTCTCGATATCATCTTCTTTCTCAACAAAATGATCTAAATGAAAATTCATAGCTGAGGTTGAGGCTCCCTGACTAGCAGTGGCATCAGAGGTAAAGGGACTGGCACCATTTTCAGGAGCATGGCCTTGAAATTCCAACTCCCTTAATCTTAACTCGTGCTCCCTTTGTAATCTCTTCTCCTCCTTTTCTGCTTCCCTTTCTGCAGCCTGTCTCCTTTCTTCTCTTTCTGCCTTTTGTTCTTCTAATTGGAGCCTTTTAATCTCCCTATCTGCCTCCAATGCTTTAGCCTCTTTGTCAGCCTCAATCTGCAGCCTCTTAGCCTCAGCCTCAGCCTCAGATTGTAACTTCTTAATTTCCTTTTCAGCCTCTAACTTTCTTTCAGCTTCAAATTTTCTTTCTTCACGTTCAATAAATTTGTCACATTCAGTAGTGACATAAGCAATCATAACTTGCCCATCCATTCCTAACTCTTTAGCAGTCTGCACAGCAGCAGATCGAAATTTGGCCAGGTCCGCCATTTTCTAACAGGTAAATGTATAAAATATTTAACCAAACAATTGTATCTATGTCTAATTAACTAAGGACAACCACAAGCACTGAGAGCTCAACCTTATCTTTTTTCCACCCAAGGATACCTTTTTATTTTTTATTATTTCCAGAAGTGAATTACTCCCAATATATATGCTAGGGGAAGGTTCAATATCCCGGGAGCGAGACCCCAATATATGTGGTAAAGTGGGATGATATAAATATTTATAGGGGACTTAGTGTAATGACTGAGATCAGCTGTGAAGGTATCTGTATCTAATAAGTGTGGTGTATTACAGATGACCTTACTTGCTACCACATTTATACCTCAGTCAGAATTATTCTGGAATATTGTGATGACTACGTTGAATGTCTAGGGTTATGATAATGATGAAGTGTAAGTCACAACAACAACAGACAGATAAACAATTTAATTTATTCCACAACACTTTACAACACTGTGACACTCACACACATATAACACTCTATAAGACTATCTTAAATGAGTCAAGTGTTAAAGTTTAAAAATATATGTATTAATTCCTTTCAATAATAGATATCCTGATTCAACTACACAGTGAACCAGGAATCACAATCAAATGTAATTACAAGTTGTATGTACACAATTTATCGATATGATCTTTGTATTGACATATTTTATTATTATTATTCTATGTGTGTAAGTTGTGAAGTAGTACTATGAGGTAATACTGGCTTTTTCAAGCTAGGTTGTTGTTTGTCATCATGACTTCAAGTGTTTGCTTATGGTGGAAATCGTATTGGGAAAAGTTCACAGTTCCTGTCATTTGAAACAATTTATTGTCCCTCTTTAATTAATCTACTGTCAATTTTAGAGGGGGGGGGGGGGCACATAGGATTGAGCTGCTCTGGCCACAGAATCTTATCTTCTGTGATGGCGGCAGGAAACAGTCTCCTCTGCTCGCTTGCTTCACTGTGTTCTTGAGACACCTCACTGGTCGCTATCTGGATCAAGGGGTATGCTATCAGCCTCTGGATTCAGCAAAACTCAGACCAGGTGCTGCTTCAATAAGTTAGGACCACGGTCCCACAATTCATGGAAATAATAAACAAATACGTTGACTGGCGATGAATTATGGCACAAATTCCGATCTGCCTCTGTCCCAGGCTTTTATTTAGAAAAATACGAGCTGGATCTCAACGCACTGTTTCTTAGTAAGTTTATTCTAAAATGTGGCACTGAACAGACCTCCTAATTGACTATATCAGTGGGTCTAGCCAATAGGACCATGTTTACACAAGCTTTTGAAAAAATTTACCCTTCCTACGTTTCCCCTAACAACCAAAATTAGTATTTGCAGTCCGACTAATCGTGTTTCGTCTTACATATACTTCCCGCCAATCAAATAGGATTTAACATGGTGACCTATTTCCCGTAAAATGGTGGTTTCAAAACATGCCACTGCGCAATTCTGATTTGGTGCTGTCAAACACCCTCACTATTTTCTTTTGGCTATAATTTGTTAATTCCTAGATTATTTGCGTAACACTTAACATATTCTTTGTCAGCAAGTCCTAAGGAACCCAAATATATAAATTTAATGGAGCTAAGTGGCTGCGTTCAAAATATGCATTTTCTTCTACCACCCGTTCACTTCGATACGATGTGGTGTCTCGGTACTGTCAGGCTTTCAGACATAAAACAGTATAATGTCATGTTTACTAATAAGCATTAAACAGGTTTTTAAACCTAACCCTCGTATTGGTAGTGTTTTTTATCACTGTCTATTTGAAAAAAAGTTAGTGCTTCATGCCTTACGCTTGGGGGTGGCATTAATTTTATATCGCGAGACGCGTGTTAGTGTTGCATAAGTTCCTCCGTTCAGCCCTCTCTCTTTCTATCCTAAGTCCATCTGTCCTTTCGTTTATGTTAACGTAGTGTATAAAATGAAATTAATGGAATATTAATCTAGGTCATTACGCAGTGTGTCTATCTCAAGGTTTTCTAAGAAATACAGTACACGTTTTATTGTTTTGTTGAAACGCGTGTATGCTGCTGTAGGCTTTACTAGTAAACGTGAAAGCGTGAGAATATGCAGACGAAGCAGAAAAAGGGGGATCTCGAGTACAGTCATTGTGACAGCACTGTTCTTTACCATTCTTCTTTCCCTTTTATTGAATTTATGTGTTAGGCTTTACATTTACCTTTTAATTTATATATGTGGATTTAGAATGTTTCATGACAACCAGATACATCATGACCTTGACACCCAGCTCCTTCGGGGAAGAATGGAACAGTCCCAGCTTTTATAGTTTGGTCATGTCTGCAGAATCGGTGGGAGAAGACCGGCTACCACGATAAGCTTGAGTAAGCGAGAGCCAGGAGGACACAAAGTTCGCTGGGAGGTCAATATCAGACAATCACTCAAAGACCGAGAAGGGTATTGGAACGAGGCCAAAAGGAACACATCTGATAGGATAGGTGCTATCTCTGCTTAACCTCTGCACTCCAAGGTAGACGAAGAACCACTAAGTAAATAAATTTTCTCAAAATGTTATGTATACAGCTTCTTTTAAAAAATCAACAGTGACAAAAGGCAACCGAGTTGGTACTTCGGTAAAGATAAAACCTGCCTGCAGGCCCTAGGAGCGATATAGCTGGAAGACCCAGCGAGGGGTGGGACCAGCGGGGACATTTGGCCCGGGTCTCGCCTAAAAATAAAATTTAGAGGGGGGGGCGGGGTGCGGGGGGGGGGGGGGGGGGGCTGGGGGTGGGGGCGCCTGAGCCACCTCACAGTGAGGTTCCACTTTCGCATATTTTTAACATGCTTTTCTTTACATTAAAATATTTTCCCACTCTTCCCGAACAATGAAAGGACCCCACAATGTGAACTGGCTCGGGCTTCATCTGAGCTCTCCGACGGCGTGCTTGCCGGAGATAAATAGTGTTAGTATGGCTCAATCAATATCGCTTTAAGACTGATCTCAAGCAGGTGGATCTCTAAGTTTGTGTGACATTCAATCAATCAATCAATACCCTTTAGCTCCCCAAGGAGCATAGGCCTTCAACAAACACATGCCAGGTCCTCCTGTCACGCACCATCTGCTCAGGGTCTTTCCATGCTTTCCTCATCATTTTCACTTCTGTATCAAGTTCTCTTTTCCATGTGTTTTTTGGTCTACCTCTGCCTCTCTTTCCCTGGGAATTCCAGAACAAGGACTGCCTTGTAAAACTATCAACAGGTTTCCTCAATGTGTGTCCTATCCATCGCCAGCGTCTTCTTCTCAACTCTTGTTCCACTGGCACTTGTCTGGTCCTTGTCATCAATTCCACATTTGTGACTTTGTCATACCATTTCAGTCCTTCTATTCTACACAAGCACCCGTTTATAAAAGTCTGTAGCTTTTTGGTTGTTGTTTTTGTTGTTCTCCATGTCTCAGAGCCATACAATAGGACTGACTTCACATTTGAGTTGAAGATTCTTTTTTTCGTGTTGGACTTGATTTCTCTTGTTGTTTCCCAATGCAATGAAAGCTCCTCTTGCGTTTTGTATTCTTATTTTAATATCATTGTTTAATCCAATCTCCTTCATCATGACATTGGGAGTCGCTAACAATCCTGCACGGTAATATTGGGTCTTTATTATACACGCTAACAAATATACACGTACATGGAACATAAAACTATGACCTCGAGATCTTCACCGCCGAAAGAGAAAATGTTGAAAATGATCGCCTGTCATGAATACATCTTGACATTTTGTATCAGTGTTTCTCAGACCATAACAAGCTCGGATGCCATGGGGGTCCTATTAGCTGGAATTTCTGCCTAAAATGTTATTAGAATATCCTTTATTACATACTAATTGTCTAAGTCAGCGGTTCCCAACCTTTTTTCACTTGCGTACCCCTTGGCAGCCCATTTCTATAAATTGTACCCCTAATATTAGCAAAATATTTGAAATTAATATAGTTGCTATATGTGGTGAAGTGGGATGTTATAAATATTTATAGGGGACTTAGTGTACTGACTGAGATCAGCTGTGAAGGTATCTATATCTAATAAGAGTAGTGTATTATAGATAACCTTACTTGCTGCCACATATATATATATATATATATATATCTCAGTCAGAATTATTCTGGAATAGTGTGATGACTACGTTGTATGTCTAGGGTATGTGTATGATGAAGTGTAAGTCATAACAACAACAGACAGATAAACAATTTAATTTATTCAACCACCTTTGACAACACTGTGACACTCACATACATAAAACACTCTACAAGGATATCTTAAAGGAGTCACTGATAACTTTTCAAATAACAATATGTATTCATTGCTGTCATGAATGAATATGTGTCCTGATTCAAATACAAAGGGAACCAGGAATCACAATCAATTTTAATTACAAGTTATATGTACAGAATTTATCAATATGAATATTGCAGTGACATATATTATTAAAAGTATCCTATGTGTGTCAGTTGTGTAGTAGTAATATGAGGTAATACTGGTTTTGTTTTGTTCAAGCTCTGTTGGTATTTGTCATCATGACTTCAATAGTTTGTCTTTATTGGAACTAGTATTGGAGATGTTCTCAGTTCCTGATATTAAAACAATTTATTTCCCCTCTTAAGTTTATGTTACAATGTTATTTTAAGATGGGGGTACATAATTTTGAGCTCAGCTGGCCACATCAGCTTATCTTGCGTGATGGCGGCAGGAAAAGACTCCTCTGCTCGATTTCTCCCCTGTGCTCTGGAGACACCTCACTGATAGCTAAATGGACCAAGGAGTATGCTGTCCGACTCTGGATTCAGCAAAGCTCTGACCAGGTGCTGCTCAATACCATCAAGACCACGGTCCCTGAAAACAAGAAGGATGTACCTTCTACTTTATAACTAATTGATACTCTAGTTCTACACTGAGCACAATACATCACAAACATTGAGTTCAGAGCGTTAGGCCAACTGTCAGCTTCATCTGAAATACTTTATACCAGTATTAACCTCCTTAATGGTTACTACACCTCTGCAATTCCAGCATTATTTCTTTCTAGTCAATCATCTAGGTGTCAGTGTACTGTTTGGCCATTCCATGCCGTTTTACTTTCCTCCGACACCTTCTGTTCAGGCTGGAGCATTATAGGCTTTACATCATGTTTGCTACTGAACTACACATATATACAGGCATAAATTAACAATTCACATTCAATTTTCATTAAAAAGATACTGAATGTTTCAAGCTTACCACAATTCATAGAATAAACACAGATACGTTGACTAGCAATGAACTCTGGCACAAATACTGGCACAAATTCCCATCTGCTTATGTTCCAGGCTTTTATTTAGCAAAAATATGAGCTGGCTTCAACGCACTGTTGCTTTATCAAGCTTATTTGAACTAGTGGTCTCGAACTAACGCTCCTAAGTGATTATATCAGCGAGTCTGGCCAATGGAGCCACGTTTCGACAAGTGTTTGAAAAAATGTTACCTTCCTACGTCTCCCCTAACAACCAAAGATAGTATTTATAGTCCGACCAATCGTGTTTAGTCTTATATTTGTTGCGCTCCAATCAATTTGGAGTTTACATGGTAGGCTATTTCCGTACGTAAGGTTTTTTCAAACACGTTATAAAAAAATTTTATGAGCAGAAATGATTTCATGCTGTCAGGCATCCCCACTATTTTATTTTGGTTATAACTTGTTAATTCCTAGACTATTTGCGTAACGTAATATAATTAATGTTAGGATTAATTTAGGTCATTACGCAGTGTGCCTCTCAATATTTTTCTTAGAAATGCAATCCCCGTTTTAATGTGTTGTGGAAACGCTTGTATTTATGCAGTGGCTTATATTTAACGTGGAAACGTTACAATTTGCAGACGAAGCATAAAACAAAGGGGGATTTCGAGTACATTCTTTGTGACAGCACTGTTATTTTACCATTGCTCTTTTCTTTATTATATGTATTTATTAGGCTTTATATTTACCTGATAATTTATATATGTGGATTAGAATATTTCACGACACCTCCCCTCTTAAAACAGACATCCCATGTCAGTCCTTTATTCTATATACACATAGATAAATGTAAGTCAACTTGACTTTACTCTGCTGTGGTGCTATCATGGTTTTATGTAGTTGGGTCCATTCAGAGTAGGCACTACTCATGAAATCTGCCTCAGACTTCTACAACCAATAATATATTTCGGTTATGTTACTGAACAGCCGCAAGTGTGAGTGCTTGTCTTAATGCTGCTTCGCAACCCGTATTCACCATTTCTCTTCTCTGAGTCTGCGCAATGATATGTCCAGAGAACATTATATTTCTCTCAAAATGTACGTTATGAGGAGATAACATATACCTGGTGATAGCAGAGTTTTCGTAGTGGATCCCATAATCTTCTTATTATCCTGTATGAAACATTCGGAATATCCTCAATCAAAGAGGCAACTCAGGGATTCATTACGTTCCTCCGAAATGTTTACATCCAACAATTTTCTCATCATTCTAGAGAAGACACTAGGCGCATTCTTCAATCCAAATGGCAATCTATTAAACTCATAGTGTCCTTCTGAGGTACTAAAAGCTAGGTATGGTCTAACCTCAGGCTTTACTGGAATCTGATAGTATCCTTTTACTCAGATCCACTTTTGAGAAATATTTAGCTTTATTTAGTCTGGCAAACAGCTGATTTGTATCCGGCAATGGATCCACCTGTCCTTCTGTAATAGCATTCAGTCTCCTGTAATCTATACAGAGTCTATGTTCTCCAGAGGGCTTCCTTAAGAGTACAACACCGGAACTATATGAGGATTCACTGTGTGAAATAATTCCCTCCTTCAATAGATAGTCTATCTCTTCCTTCAAAGCTTTCTCCTTAGCAAACGGAATCGAATATGGTTTCATACAGACAGGTGTGGGGTCTATCCGTTTCATATCATATTCCAATAGGTTTGTATGCCCTGGTCGGTCTGTTAACACCTCTGCATGATTATTTAGAACCTGTTGCACTCTCTCTTTCTGAGTTTTCGTTAAATGTGTACTGATTTTCACCTGTGCTGCTGTCTCACAGGGGTGTAATGGATATTCAAATGATGAAAGTGGTTCCTTTTTCATCTCCATGGCGATGGACAAGGTCAACAAGTGTGTCTCTTCCTGATGTTCTCTTTCCAAATATTTCTTCAGGAGATTCACATGATAGATTTTTTCTTTCCCCTTCTTATCTATCTTATAATTGATTCTAGACACCTTCTCTAGAACTGTATATGGACCCTGCCATCCAATTTGTAACTTATTCTGACTCCCGGGCAAAAGAAGCAGTACTTTCTCTCCCACAGCCAAATTTCTGTCTTTCGCCTTACTGTTATAATAGGCAGCATGTTTCTTCCTGGCTTGTTTCAAATTTTCATTGGCAAGTTTCCAGCCAGTTTTTAAACGAGTGGTCAGCTCATTCACATATTGGTATGAAGATGTAATGTTTTCCTCTGCCTTTTCCTCAGTCCACGTTCTTAACAAAGCTACATATGGACCTTTAATTGTGTGGACCTATTTGTCCATGCACCGGTATGGTCTCTTCCACTCGAAGCTTTATAGTGATGATTTTTCCTCCCAGAATTATCATGCACAAAACGACCGCTACCAATTTTTCTTTTGGGGCTTTCTCCCCACTTAAAATTCTTGATGAGAGATTTCCTCTCTACATCCTCTTCCTCCAGTTTGTCTAAGTCCGATTGAGGGATTTTCGGCTTATCCTGGGGTAAGACATCTGTTTGCACTCTCTGCATAGTGGCCATTGTAAAACAGTTAAGTGAAGCTTGTCCGTGAAAAGGGGCTTCCCATTCCATTTGGTCCACTTTTTCAAATTTATATCTCTTTTTATTATCAGGCCTAATTTTGCCCCGTGGCGTGTCCAGGTCCTGATCCATGTTCCCACTTGTGGGTGTTCCCTCATGTGCTATGCTACACCTTTCTACAAAATTCTCAATGTCCCATCTTGCTTTGGGCCAATAATAATTGTGAGCCACCTTTTGAATGATGGTACCTATCTTCTCATGGTCCCCATCTGGTTTCACATGTAGGCTCCTTATTAAGTCTGCCCTATATCTTTTAGGAAGTACCAGTTGTCCCTGACCTTTGGATCTAGCTCCAGTCTTCCTATACATCAACTTGTTTTTCATGTAAAAATCTCCCTTGCCTGGAGTTGTATGACAAGTTGACAATTTTCTGAAACAAGGCTTGAGTGTTTTATCCCCAGCCTGTGCCTTCCTCATCTCTTCTGGAGTGGTATCTAACATAATATCCTCCTCCTGTCTTGAGGTCGACCTGACCTGAAGGGTTGCCATATACACAGGTTTCCTTCTGCAACGGTCAGTGTCATGATTGTCCATCTGACAATTCTTACACCACCTTTTTCCTTGGTTGAAAGATTTTCTTTCATCATATTTCCTTTCATCGAATTGTGGGAATTTATTTTTATTTTCATACCGTGGCCTATCAAACTGGTGCTTACCTTTGTTTTGATCCCTAGGATCAAATTGATTAAAGTTCTGTGGTGCCCTAAAGTTATCCACTTGTTTCTTTTTATTACCTGTTACCTCTGCTTGAGCTGCTTGATACCTTTCAGCAACATTTAGCAACTCATCCAGCCTCTCTGCACCTTGTTCCATGAGAAACTTTCTCAGGTCTGGAGCCATGGACTCTCTTAATTGCTCTATAAGGACCATTTCCTTAAGATCTTGGGTTTTCCCCAGAGAAGTCCATTTCTCCAAGTATGTCTCTATTCGTGCAGAAAACTGGTGATAGGTTTCACCTGACAGTAGTTTAGCATTCCTAAATTTTTTCCTATAAAATTCTGCATTCTTTTCATACCTTAACAAAAGAGCCTGCTTCAGCATGTCATAATTTTCCTGATCACCTCTGCTCATTTTTGCAAAAACTTCATAAGCTGCCCCACGAAGTCCCTGAGATAACTTTAAGCTCCACCTTTCTCTCTCTAACCCATAAGTGGTAGCTAATAGTTCATACCTATTTAGGTAGCTCTCTATATCATCGTCTTTCTCAACAAAATGATCTAAATGAAAATTCATAGCTGAGGTTGAGGCTCCCTGGCTAGCAGTGGCATCAGAGGCAAAGGGACTGGCACCATTTTCAGGAGCATGGCCTTGAAACTCAAACTCCCTTAGTCGTAACTCATGTTCCCTTTGTAATCTCTTCTCCTCCTTTTCTGCTTCCCTCTCTGCAGTCAATCTTCTTTCTTCTGCAGCTAATTTCTTCTCTTCTCTTTCTGCAGCTAATTTCTTCTCTTCTCTTTCTGCAGCTAATTTCTTCTCTTCTCTTTCGGCAACCTGTCTTCTTTCCTCTGCTTCCAATTTCTTAGCCTCAGCCTCAAATTGTAACTTCTTAATTTCCCTTTCAGCCTCTAACTTTCTTTCGGCTTCAAACCTTCTTTCTTCGCGTTCAATAAATTTGTCACATTCCGTAGTGACATAGGCAACCATAACTTGCCCATCTAATCCTAACTCTTTTGCAGTCTGAACAGCAGCAGATCGAAATTTGGCCAGGTCCGCCATTGTCTATCAGGTAAATTTATACAATATCTAACCAACAATTCAATCTCTAAATATATATCTAATGGACAACACAGGCACCGTGAGCTCAACCTTATTTAATTCCACCCAAGGATACCTTTTAATTCTTATATTCCCTGAAGTGAATTACCCCCACTATTTTTAATAGGTAAAGATTCAAAATCCCAAGAGCGAGCCCCCAATATATGTGGTGAAGTGGGATGTTATAAATATTTATAGGGGACTTAGTGTACTGACTGAGATCAGCTGTGAAGGTATCTATATCTAATAAGAGTAGTGTATTATAGATAACCTTACTTGCTGCCATATATATATATATATATATATCTCAGTCAGAATTATTCTGGAATAGTGTGATGACTACGTTGTATGTCTAGGGTATGTGTATGATGAAGTGTAAGTCATAACAACAACAGACAGATAAACAATTTAATTTATTCCACCACCTTTGACAACACTGTGACACTCACATACATAAAACACTCTACAAGGATATCTTAAAGGAGTCACTGATAACTTTTCAAATAACAATATGTATTCATTGCTGTCATGAATGAATATGTGTCCTGATTCAAATACAAAGGGAACCAGGAATCACAATCAATTTTAATTACAAGTTATATGTACAGAATTTATCAATATGAATATTGCAGTGACATATATTATTAAAAGTATCCTATGTGTGTCAGTTGTGTAGTAGTAATATGAGGTAATACTGGTTTTGTTTTGTTCAAGCTCTGTTGGTATTTGTCATCATGACTTCAATAGTTTGTCTTTATTGGAACTAGTATTGGAGATGTTCTCAGTTCCTGATATTAAAAACAATTTACTTCCCCTCTTAAGTTTATGTTACAATGTTATTTTAAGATGGGGGTACATAATTTTGAGCTCAGCTGGCCACATCAGCTTATCTTGCGTGATGGCGGCAGGAAAAGACTCCTCTGCTCGATTTCTCCCCTGTGCTCTGGAGACACCTCACTGATAGCTAAATGGACCAAGGAGTATGCTGTCCGACTCTGGATTCAGCAAAGCTCTGACCAGGTGCTGCTCAATACCATCAAGACCACGGTCCCTGAAAACAAGAAGGATGTACCTTCTACTTCATAACTAATTGATACTCTAGTTCTACACTGAGCACAATACATCACAAACATTGAGTTCAGAGCGTTAGGCCAACTGTCAGCTTCATCTGAAATACTTTATACCAGTATTAACCTCCTTAATGGTTACTACGCCTCTGCAATTCCAGCATTATTTCTTTCTAGTCAATCATCTAGGTGTCAGTGTACTGTTTGGCCATTCCATGCCGTTTTACTTTCCTCCGACACCTTCTGTTCAGGCTGGAGCATTATAGGCTTTACATCATGTTTGCTACTGAACTACACATATATACAGGCATAAATTAACAATTCACATTCAATTTTCATTAAAAGATACTGAATGTTTCAAGCTTACCACAATTCATAGAATAAACACAGATACGTTGACTAGCAATGAATTCTGGCACAAATACTGGCACAAATTCCCATCTGCTTATGTTCCAGGCTTTTATTTAGCAAAAATATGAGCTGGCTTCAACGCACTGTTGCTTTATCAAGCTTATTTGAACTAGTGGTCTCGAACTAACGCTCCTAAGTGATTATATCAGCGAGTCTGGCCAATGGAGCCACGTTTCGACAAGTGTTTGAAAAAATGTTACCTTCCTACGTCTCCCCTAACAACCAAAGATAGTATTTATAGTCCGACCAATCGTGTTTAGTCTTATATTTGTTGCGCTCCAATCAATTTGGAGTTTACATGGTAGGCTATTTCCGTACGTAAGGTTTTTTTCAAACACGTTATAAAAAAATTTTATGAGCAGAAATGATTTCATGCTGTCAGGCATCCCCACTATTTTATTTTGGTTATAACTTGTTAATTCCTAGACTATTTGCGTAACGTAATATAATTAATGTTAGGATTAATTTAGGTCATTACGCAGTGTGCCTCTCAATATTTTTCTTAGAAATGCAATCCCCGTTTTAATGTGTTGTGGAAACGCTTGTATTTATGCAGTGGCTTATATTTAACGTGGAAACGTTACAATTTGCAGACGAAGCATAAAACAAAGGGGGATTTCGAGTACATTCTTTGTGACAGCACTGTTATTTTACCATTGCTCTTTTCTTTATTATATGTATTTATTAGGCTTTATATTTACCTGATAATTTATATATGTGGATTAGAATATTTCACGACACTCTTATTCAAAATTTATAGATTATAACCAGAAATAAAGGGGCCAACGACGGGATTAAAAAACAATGTAATAAACAGGTGAACAAACAGTGCATATATTTTTACATTAAAAAAATCAGGTTACAATAAAAATTAACACATTTAATTTATTAATAATAATAATAATAACGTTGCTATTGTTAAAAGTTGAAATCACTTTTTATAACACACATGTCACGTGACCATGACAAATGTTCAGTGCGATCCTTGAGCTTGTTTTGAGGCACATAGTTTTTTTTTAAATCAGGTTCAAGTGATGTAAGATACAGTCTCAATTCTGGGCCTGCATTCAGTTTATTACGGTATTTATTTTTTTATAAAGGTATAAGAAGAGAAAGCCCTCTCCACCAGCTCAGTATTTGTAAATGGTAACAGAAACTTAAGCGCCTTGTCGGTCAGCTGTTCATATTCTCTGCTGATGTCTCCCCAAAAGTTAATAAGGAATTTTCCTTTGAATTCAGCTATTAAAGTAGTATCAGTCGAAAGTTCAATCAACTTCTCTTTTTCGTTGATTGATAATGTGGCTGCTTGGAAATATTCTTCTTCAAAGGGATTTACAATCCAGTAGTTCTCTTTTCCAGGTTTCGGAAAGTACTTCTCGAAAGATGATTTTAGCCCTTTCAAGTGTTCAATTATTTTCTCGCTCATTTCCTGGGAGAGGTGCAGCTCGTTCTTAGATAGGAAATTATGCAGAGTTTCAAATACCCCAGGCTGGCCTTTTTCATTACACGACCTCCAAAAATCTAATTTTTTAATCATAGATTCAATTTTGTCTGAAACATTGAAGATCGTTACCGAGCTATTCTGAAGTGCCAAATTTAGTTTGTTTATTTGTAGGAAAATATCCGATAAGTATGCAAGACTCTGAAGCCAATCACAGTCGTGTAACTTTGAAGTAAGTTGGAAAGGATGGTCCTCAAAAAAAAAGTTGGACTTCATGTCTAAGTTCGAACAGCCGGGTAAGGACTTTCCACGAGAGAGCCACCTTACTTATGTATGAAGGAGCAGGGTAGAATGAAGATTATTCATCTCTTCACACAGTGCTTTGAAAAGCCTCGAGTTTGTGGACTTTGACTTTATAAAATTAACCACTTTCACAGCTTCATCAAGACCGACTTTTAATTCACCAGGGAGGCGGTTAGATGCAAGGCTTTGCCTGTGGATGCAGCAGTGGCTCCAGGTTATATTGGGGGCTACCTTCGTGACACGAGCGCGAAGACCGGAGTAGCAACCTGACATAGACTTGGCTCCGTCAGTGCATAATCCACCACAATTAGACCAATTAATATCCTTTTCTTTGAAATAAAAATCAATAGCATGAAATATATCCTCACCTCTTGTAAGCCCTGACAGAGGATGACAAAGCAAAAGGTTTTCTTCAACATCATTGCTTTTCAAATACCTCACAATAACAAGCGAAACAGCGAAATTAGCAATATCTGTGCTTTCGTCAACTTGAATAGCAAAGAATTTACTATTTTTAATTCTACTTATTATTGTCGCGTCTACATCGTCAGACATATCCTGCATTCTTCGAGAAACTGTATTGTTCGAAAGAGGGATAGCGTTCATTTTGCGAACATGTTCCTCTCCAAGCATGCACAGAACGGCATCTTTTATACAAGGAGAAATTAAATTCTCAGCTATAGTACGATTTTTACCACATTTAGCAATACGATAACTAATACGGTAGGAGGCTTCAACCGCATTTTCGTTATCTTTGTTAGCTGACGACAAGTACGATGTCACATTCTGCTGTTTCGATAGGCGCTGAAAAAAATTGCGTTCCTTGTTTTCATAACTGGGGTGTTTTGTTTGTAAATGCCGCAACAGTAACGAAGGTTTCATGCTACCATTGGATAATACTTCCCGACACACTACACAGTGGGGCTTAGCACAGTCCTCATCTCTTATAAACGAAAACCCATTTTTTTTTTTTTTTTTTTTTTTTTTAACCAGCGGCACTTGGGCTTTCAGCCCTTCGGCCCAATGACATGTCATTGCGAGGCTGGGGAACCTGAGGACTTTCCTTCCAACCCGGTCAGGAGCTTCGCTCCTTCCCATCCACAGAGGGTTTATCACAGGAGCCGTTCAGGCTATTCAGTCAAATTTCCGGCCGTAACCATTTCTTTTGAACCATGCTCTGGTCGCCAGTAAATTCTGAACGAAAACCCATACTTCATGTATTCGTCACTGTATTTTCTCTTTTTAGCTCTATGTAAAACTGAAGATCGTGTCTTTTCACTATCCTGCACCAAAGTCTTAGGCGTGTCCTGAGAAGTACTTGGCGATTGATCACATTCCACATTATGTTTCAGCTTTTTTACTGTGCCGGTTTTCAACCACTGATCAATATCTGATAATACACAAATTGAACAATTAATCACTTTAAGTTTAGTTAAAACAATGACAAAAACTACTGTATATAGAAACACTGTCTCACTGTCTCACGTTTGTAAAATTTGGGTCAAGAATCGACACTATTACTTCCGGGACATTAGACGTTCATAGATAGTGTGGAAAAACAAGTCATGTTTTTGATGAAATATTCAACGGCACAACTACTGTATAATCCCATAGTCATCATAATGAATACTTTTGTGTAAAAATATTGAATTGTGGTCACACGAAACGTCATAGATTTTCACACACGCCAGTCCAAGCAGACAGCACGCCAGTGGCGCGCAAGAAGAGATTGTCTCACACAGTTCATGTTGTATAGTATTCTTCTTCTTCTTCTTCCGTCCTTAGCCACCGACCGTCAAAGCAGTCAGTGGCCATTACGCCTAATGGCGTCTTAGGGCAACAGCAGATAGGTTTTCTTTGCCATAGTATAGCGTTGAGTTAATTTCACAACTTTTGACTTATCTTTTACACTGTTGACATATGTATCTTTTTTCCGCCAATACTCAATTTTTTTCGCGTACCCCTGAACGTCCTGTCGCGTACCCCCAGGGGTACGCGTACCACAGGTTGGGAACCGCTGATCTAAGTGAACGTCCTGTAAAGAGCATTACAATAATCCCTCAATTTGTCGAGAAAATAAGGGAAATCTGAACATTGCACAGTGAAAGCTAAATTGAACTCTTGTTAAAAGAGCACGCTGGCGTTTCAATTTTTTATTCTTGCTGCACTGAACACTGGCTATGAGTCATGATACGTTTGACTAGAAAGGTCTAATGATGTTGACATGGAATGGAAATGACCTCTGGAGAATTAATGCCGTCACCAGGCCTGTGATAACAGTAAGAGCACCGCATAATCATTTCTCGACATGTCTTTGACAACTTTTTTTGGCTCGTATAACCATAATCATAAAGTGCTATGTCAGCAGGCGTGGGCGATCATATCTCTCGACTGATCTTTATCTTTGAAGTTCACTATCATTTATGTTTTTGACACTTCTTCGCAAGCAATGTTGTCAACCTGCTCATACTTTTTGTTGGTCTTATTCTCTTCCTCTAATTCTACTGTCGTTTATTGTTTCATTGTTATATATTTTAAAGTTGTTACTGTCACAAACACCTCAAGATGGCCATTAGGATGCAACGAGGAGGAAACAGCCAATTTGGAATTTGCGAACCAAGATGGTTACGGGTTCAGTTCTCATCGCAGTCAGAAAACAAACAAAACCAAAAACAGGGAACAGTAGGGAATGTCAATCCCAGCTCCCCACCTCCGAATGTCAAGACTCTAAATGGGCCAAAATGTATGTCTGAAAAATAAATGGAAGTGCAGCATCTTGTGATCAGATTAGCGACTGCTGTAGTGCTCTGTTGTGAGTTTCCTATCCTGCGCCAAGTTTAGAAATATATATTCATTCATTCATAACCCTCCACTCCCAAAGGAGCATAGGCCTTCAACAAACACATGCCAAGTCCTCCTGTCACGTGCCATCATCTCAAGTTCTTTCCAACTCTCTTCTCCATGTACTTCTTGGTCTTCCTCTGCCTCTCTTGCCCTGGGGGTTCCAGAACAAGGACTGCCTTGTAATGCTATCAACAGGTTTTCTCAGTGTGTGTCCTATCCATCGCCATCGTCTTCTTCTCATTTCTTGTTCCACTGGCACTTGTCTAGTTCTTGTCATCAGTTCCACGTTGGTAACCTTGTCATACCATTTTAATCCCTCTATTCTACGCAAGCACCCATTTATGAAAGTCTGTAGCTTTTTGGTTGTTGTCTTTGTTGTTCTCCATGTCTCTGAGCCATACAATAGGACTGACTTCACATTTGAGTTGAAGATTCTTATTTTCGTGTTGGATCCTATTTCTCTTGATCTCCATATATTTCCCAATGCAATGAAAGCTCCTCTTGCCTTTTGTATTCTTATTTTGATATCGCTGTCTGTCCCTCCAACTTTGTCTATATTACTGCCAAGATATGTGTATGATTCTACATCTTGTATTGGTGTTTCTTCAAGTTCAACCCTGTTATCATTACCTGCATTTATTCGCATTATTTTTGTCTTTTCCCTGTGTATTTTCAGACCCAATTGCTGTGACCTCTCATCAAGTGTTTTCAATTTGTCCTGCATCTGATTACGGCTATGGGACAGAAGAGCCAAGTCATCAGCAAAATCCAGATCATCCAACTGCTTAGTCAGAGTCCACTGGATTCCATTTCTGTTGTGTGTTGCCGATGATCTCATAACCCAATCTATTGCCAGCAAGAAAAGAAATGGAGACAAGAGGCATCCCTGTCGCACTCCTGTTCTTATCCCAAACGGTTCTGTAAGCTGTCCTTCGTGAAGAACTCTGCATGTCATGTCTTCATATGTTTTCTTTATTAAATTAATGATCTTCAGGGGAACTCCATAATGCCTCAACAATTTCCAAAGTGATTCTCTGTCTACACTGTCAAATGCCTTTTCGTAGTCCACAAATCCGATGTATAGTGGTGAATTCCATTCCAGACTTTGTTCAACTATTATTCTCAAAGTGGCTATCTGGTCTGTACATGATCTGTTTTGTCGAAAACCTGCTTGTTCATCTCTCAGTTTCTTGTCTATGGACTCTTTTAATCTCTCAAGGATAATCCTGTTTAATACTTTTCCTGGCACTGATAGTAACATTATTCCTCTATAATTTGTGCACTCTTGTAAATTTCCCTTCTTAGGCAACTTAACCAGATATCCTTCCTTCCATTCTGCTGGTATCTCTTCCTTTTCCCAGACTTTACCAAGTAATTTATATAACATCTCTGTAGCCGTGTCGATATCTGCTTTGATGGCCTCTGCTGGAATGCCATCAGGTCCAGACGCTTTTCCATCTCTTAGAAGCTTTATGGCTTTCTTTATTTCTTCCTTCGTTGGTCTTTCACCGTTAATTTGTAGCTCTTCTTCTGCTGGCTGGATGTCCGGCGGGTTTTGTGGAGCTGGTCTATTGAGAAGGTCCCCAAAATATTCTGTCCACCTCTTCATTTGCTCTTGTATATTGCTGAGCAGTTTCCCATTCTTGTCTTTTATGAGGCAACTTGTTTGCTTGTATTTCCCTGTTAGCTTCTTTGTGCTGCTATACAGTTCTCTCATATTTCCTTTGGCTGCAGCATCTTCTGCCTCTCTTGCCAACTCCTCAATATACTTCCTCTTGTCTCTTTTGATACTTCTTTTTACTTCTTTGTTTGCTTCTGTGTACACTTCTTGAGCCTTGGCTTTGGAACTTCTGGTTTTGCTTGTGTTTAACTCTGCTTTCTTGTTTTTTCTGTCTTTTATCTTATTGATGGTTTCTGTTGTTATCCATGCTTTTTGTTGTCTTTCCCTTTTCCCCAGTATTTCTTCACATGTCTCCTTCCATACAGTTTTGACCTGCTGCCAATAGTCTTCTGTATTCTCTACATCTTCCAGCTGTTGGAGCACTTGGAATTTGTTGGATACTGTGACCGCAAATTTGTCTCTTGTTTCTTGATTTCTTAGCTGTCCTACATTATACTGTTGTCTATAATTTTGCATTGTTGCATATCTCTTGAGTTTCATTTTTATTTTGGCTATCAGAAGATGGTGATCTGATGCCACATCTGCTCCTCTATATACCTTTACATCCTGCAATGATGATCTAAACTTCTTGTTTATGCATATATGATCAATCTGATTTTCTGTTCTATGATCTGGTGATATCCATGTTGCCTTGTGTATTCTCTTATGTGGAAACATGCTTCCTCCTATAGCCAGTTGATTTGAAGCACAGAAGTTTGCGAATAGTTCTCCATTTTCATTCATTACTCCTAGCCCATGTTTTCCCATGACTTCTTCAAATCCGGTGTTGACTGTACCTATCTTTGCATTCATGTCACCCATCAAAATTGTGATGTCTCTTTTTTTTACTTTATCCATAATTTCCTGTAGTTTAGTATAAAATGCTTCTTTCACAGACTCTTCTTTGTCATTAGTTGGTGCATAACATTGGATGACATTTACATGAATTTTCTTTTTAGCTGTTTTGAAAGTAGCTGTTATTATTCTGGGTCCAACAGCTTCCCATTCAATGAGTGCTTTCTGTGCTTCTTTAGATAATATAAGAGCTACCCCTTCACTGTGGTATGAACTTTCGTCTTCATGTCCTGAGGACAGCACCAATTCACCTGTGATGAGTTTCTTTCTGTCTACCCCCTTCCACTTTGTTTCACACATTCCCAAAACCTCGATTTTGTATTCCCTCATTTCTGCTGCCACTTGCGCCACTTTCCCTTGTTCGTTTAATGTCCGAACATTCCAGGTGCCAAATCTGGAAGTTCTCCTAGAAGAAAGAAGGTTAGTCAGCAACACAGACTCCTTTCGGCTTTCTCTGTGTTGCATCATACGCCTCCTCGCGAGAGGACCTTCCCCTGTCTTGGATGGCTGTGTTTTATTTTCTTTATTTGACTTGTCCATATTTGTTGAAGTTTTTTGTGGTTTAAATTTTTTACAGGATGGGGTAACCGGCCCCATGCCCAACCCTCCTTAGTCGCTTTCTACGACATGCTTGGCAGGGGACAGTGTTACTATTCTTTGCTCCCCTTTCGGGCCCCGGTAACACACGGGTGAGAAATATATATAGTTACACGTTAAAACACAAATAAGGAAAAGTACATCTCTAACCACTCAACCTTTCAGGAATCAGCTGTTAACAAATTAATCACCCTGATCCCTCGGGCACTCTTGAGGGACTGCTCGGCAGTCCGAAGATCAGAAATTGAGAAACACAGTGATTTATATGGCGTCAAACTGAGTCCAGCATAACATTTCCGAGAGCCATTATATGCCAAGCTCGGACACAGCGTCCACTCGACTTAATCCCTGAAGAGGACAGGTAACTGAAACAGTTGCTGAACACTGCGAGAAAGAAATTCTTCTAGTCTTACGAAGATGGATATAGGATTATACTCTTTCGTTGTCAAGCAGGCGCCCAGAGGAGTTTGTTCAGAAGCCTATGTCTGGTTAGCTCTAGGATGGTCCTAACCAGACTTTGCTTATCACGTGCGCAAGTTGGGATATTTGTTGAAGGGACATTCGCTTCCTGATTGCACATGAGTTCATTAAAATATTACAGGCTAACAAAAATGATAAACGGTTTTATTTCCAGGACCCCGGGAGCCGCGCTGGTGTAATGGCTACGGCGTTGTACTGGCGACCAGGTGTTCATGGTTCAAACCCGGGCGTCGGCGTTTGAAGAAATGTTTACGGCCGGAAATTTGACTGAATAGCCTGAACGGCTCCTGTGATAAACCCTCTGTGGATGGGAAGGAGCGAAGCTCCTGACCGGGTTGGAAGGAAAGTCCTCAGGTTCCCCAGCCTCGCAATGACATGTCATTGGGCTGAAGGGCTGAAAGCCCAAGTGCCGCTGGTTAAAAAAAAAAAAAAAAAAAAAAAAAAATTTCCAGGACCCGCGTGATCTCAAGGCATTTTACAAAGAAGTGGTGACCGGCTCTTAAAATTACGTGCGATCACTATGAATATTGCGTAAATCATGCAAAGCCTATTACTTTCGAAATTACTATGAAATTTAGTCTTGCAATTATTGTGATATAAATAATCTTAATCATCAAGTTGTCACTAAGTGACATTAGCATTTTGTCCGCACTGGAATAGATAATAGCGACATTGAATATTTCTACCTTTGGATCGTATAATTTTATCCATTTTATATATTTAACTTCGTTTCACTTTCGTTCTCGTCTGGTTTCGTTCTTTTGTCTCTTACGAAGGTCCTGTGGCGGTAACATAAGAATTTTCTTTGTTCTTTGTTCTAATATAGACGCATTACCTTTTTACGTGTATCCCACCACCAATTAAAAGAAATATAGTGCAGCTAGCACGTACAGTTCTTATCAATATAATGTAATGCACTCGTCGATTTGCATAAAATCTGGAAAGCAGAAATTATAACAAGAAACTGATTGTACAGACCTGGAGTTAACTTCACGTAATCAATCTCTTTATGTTTAGGCATTGGTCTATCGCAAACTAAACGTTAGAATTTTAGGAAATCTGCAAAAAGTGAGCAAGTCATATTCCGAGAAGTCTATAAAAATAGACAGACAAAACATTCTCTTAAAAAGTCTGTACGAGACATTGCAAAAACAAACAAACAAAAAATTGCGAAAACTAAAAAGAAAGACTCGAGTCTGCTAGAAAAGAACTGTGGGTCAATCTGGAAGAACGAAATGGAATATTACCTTGTGATAAACGAGCGCCAAGGCCTTATAGCTCTATCTTTTCCTACATCTCTCGTATGTTATTTTCTCCCACATTTGTGCTCTTTCAACCCACATTTGCTATTTCATCGTTTTGATTACTCGCGACCGGTATCTAGAGAATCGCATTTGTTCTTTCATCGGTGGTAAAATAAAGTCTTTTGATTGAGTCCCCATACCTGACATCATCGTTTGAAGTCCACACTGCATCGTGATAGATCTGGTGAAAACACATCTGGTCATCCAAATCAGACATCTGGGCATTATACAATTTCTGTAGACTGTTGTTATCTTTGTTGCTCGGCCGCTGTCCAGACAAGGGACGGGTCACCACATTGGACGCCCAGCTTGGCCAGGTGAAAACGTCTCATGCTGTTTAAACCAACCGGCATGTAAATCAATAGGCGGCGCCACAGAGGGGACATGTTAGCATGCTGGCGACAATGGACGGAGGTAACAAAGAGTGCCGCCAACACACGGAGCGATAGACAATCAGAGAGTAATGTGACAGCACTTTTGAATTGGCTAGCCAATTATCTCAATACCTGTTTGTCAGGCAAGCCAGGCAACGAAAGTTGGTCGCGAATTACCCCACCCACTTTTGGACTGACAGGGGACAAGAGCGATCCTGGGAATGAGTGACCAGAGGGTCTCTTAGGTATTGGTTGTATGGGCGGAGTTGTACGTCACCGGTCCAAGGAACCCATTTTGGACTTCTAGAGATAATATACCGCGTAGCTCGTTAGAGAGAGGAGTCCAGTTTTTACATTGTGAGGTAGAGATTAAATCCCCAAAACGCCTAGCCTAAATACACGTCTTTACTCAGAGTGAATAATAATTCATTTCTGTGGTGAATTGTGTTCTTAAAGGATTTTGCGAAGGGAAAAGAAGGTTAGTAGATCTTATACAGATTATTAATACATTTTCTTATTCTTTGTTTAGTTTAACCTCACAGCTAAATGTGCGAAAGATAGAGTTTCAATTAATTCTTTTCATAACTGATTAATAAAATCAGAAGATTTTCCTAGAAGACAATAGGATGATAGGAGGTAATTAATAGTTCATACTTCACCTTCATCATCATCACAATCTCCCATGCGCACACACTCTCATGTACAAGATATTTAACATCATTAGAATTGAACCCAGAGAGAGATCAATAATGAACAGTAGTATAAATGAAAGTCAACCAGTGATGTTAAGTGTGAAAACTTACGAAGACTTTTGTGTGTCTTCAGTTCATCAGAAGTCTGAGTCTACACGCAACGTGTCTGACGCCTAACCAGAAAAATGTTATCAAAAAACGGACATTTGGCTAGCAGAATTCGCCATAGGACATTTTTCATTCTTCAATTAAAAAGGAATATTGTCTCACCCACAATTCAGAAGGTGGACGCAGCATTTTCCGTCACCATATACTGCTGGCTCACAAGTTCAATACATAGTTATCACAAGTTCAAATCACTCGAAAGCTTATTATCTGAAGTCAAGCTAAAGAACTCTAAAATGGAATCTCATATTTATACAAAGGGCAACACACTCTTAAGTGCATTCTATGAAGCAGACTCTAAAGTATATTTTATGGATCACGACTACATACGCAAGATAATGAGTCTACATATCACTAACATTTCGTGAAGATATCCAGTCTGGCCAGTACCCTCGGGAGATTAGACAACAGACTTTTTGTTTCATATGACAGCTATTAACTGTTGATCAACACTACAGAGATATACTCAAACAGTGAAGGAATATATATATATATATATATATATATATATATATATATATATATATATATATATATATATATATATATATATATATATATATATATATATATATATATATATATATATATATATATATACCAACGGGCTGATCACCCGTTTGCCAGTCACTTCGATTACGGAAACAACAGCAAATGGATTGATTTGCCGTTGCCCTAAAGACGCCAATAGGCGTGATGGGAAAGAGTGGCAAAGAAAACCTATCTGCTGTTGCCCTAAGACGCCACTAGGCGTAATGGCCACTGACTGCTTTGACGGTCGGTGGCTAAGGACGGAAGAAGAAGAAGATATATATATATATATATATATATTTATATATATATATATATATATATATATATATATATATATATATATATATATATATATATATATATATACATACATACATATATATATCTTCAACGTTCTCAGTACGACAACAGTTTTCATCAGAACGTCCTAGGCTTAGAGATACCCCACTCGACATAACGTATGACAACTTGGGACATTTTTTGCATACATGTGAATCATCTTATCCATCAGAAGCATTTAGAGACACATGGGCTGTGTAGATTACTCATCATTTTGGTAACACGTATCGTATCACATCTTCATCATTTCGCTTTACACCAGTTCATTCTTAATTAACTACTACTTAATTAACTGCAATTTTAATATCTCATTTTTGTGTTTTGTGTGAATCGTCTTTTACCACCATCACGTTCTAACCATTACTTACCCTATGTGTGTGAATATTTAAGTAATAGACTCAACAATCGTTTGATCATTATCTAGTTTGTTAATGTATCACTCGTGCTGTCGGTGTTACATATTCACATATAGGAACACTTCTCTACTCAGATGAGGTTGAGGGCTTTTTCTGTTGCGGGATCTAAGGGCGCCTTCTTTAGCCTAAATAAGGTCGTGGGGAAACAGAACTCTTTCCCAATTACAGCACAAGCACAAAATTAAGACTTTCAGAGTGGAAAGCTTTCTGTGCTTCCCGTATCTGTGCGGAATGCTGGATCACGAGATAGGAAATATTCAAAATTGTCCTCCTTTAACGAGCCAACATGCCTAAGATAATAATTCAATAAATCTTTAAGCGAATACCATCACCAACCAAGATCTGCTTATCGTAGGCAAGCAACCAGGCTCTCCAGGTTGTTCGTTGTGACGCCACTCCTCTTAGCTCTTGCACATTATTTAGGCCCAACGTTCTTCCTTCTCTTATTATTGTTCTTCTGAGTGTTTCTTTTGCCATCACTTCCTTTTTTGCTTTGGACCCCTCAGGAAGCCCAAGAGAGCGCCTGTACCAAAAAAACTGTTGCGGAGGACTTTGTAGGCATGAGATGCAAAGAATGAACCAGAGTTGGGGCACTATATACGAAGGATGGACATACCGACCGTGCCAAAGAATCAATTTCTTATGTTGCCCTCGCCATTAGGCTTGATTCCCTGACTGCTTTGACGGTCGGTGGTTAAGGATCGAAGAAGAAGAAGAAGAAAGATCTAAGGGCAGAAACTAAGGTCGTGGGGAAACAGAACTCTTTCCATAATTAATTAGAAAACACTGTCCAGTGGAAAGCATTCGCATTCCCGTCTTCTTGTCCCTATCTCGAATAGGTCTTTTTCTTTCTTAACGAGCCAATTTCTAGAGACCTTCTTCCTAATATCTCATTGGCTATTCCTGGCAAAAACTACTGTCGTAGTTGCCCCTATACGCACCACACGACACCCTGGGAAGGACACAAAAGATATCTTGTCGTTGGTTTGTGCTTCAGGAAATACGCATACAATATCTATCTTCAGCGCAAGCCGACTTCACGCAAACAAAATGATTTTACCTGAATTCGTTATGTTTAAATGGCAGGTTAATAGATACACAACCCTGACACATTTTTGTTCACACCAGCACCTTCGCCGGATAAACGGGAAGGGAAAAAACACACATACACTTCTCAAAATTTGTCGAATCCTAACGTTACATATAGTCCACTTCGAGAATAGGAAGTATCAAACAATCATCATTTTCTCTTTCGCCTTTCATGGTAAGCATGGAGCCCCCATTACAGCTGACACCCCTTGTAGAAAACCTGCGCCATAAGCTTTCATGTGTTCGTACAGTGCTGGTTTATGTAACAGTTTATTTTAAGTGATTAGTGTGCCAGCCCCCCCCCCCATGTACAACTGCATTGTAGTAGCTCTTATAACATGTCTCAGGAATCAGTATTCCTATTCTTTCTTTATCTCCTGGGAGAGACCTCGGGGGTCAGGGAACATTATCAAATAATAATGGTAAAGGTAGTTACAAATCAGGTAGGGAGTGAAATGTTAGAGGCTTCACCATTCTAGGTCTCAGCTTTATGAGGTCGGGGTGTCCTTCCACACTGCCTTTGCCTTCCCTAACTCTAGAGCAATGTCAGTTATAAATTTACAGTTGGGTAGTGTTAAGTCATGTTTTTGAGTGGGAGTTAAGTGTTTGGGATTTTTATGTACGGGTCTGATTTTTTATAGACACGATAGTAAGCACGTTTAAAGTTATGAGATGATTTTTTATTTGGGTGCTTGAACATAGCTCAACTGAGTATGTGTTAGTTTTTTTTAAACATAAAGAAAGTGTTCAAATGTTCTGAGTAGTTGGGGGAGAGATACGGGTGAGCTGAGCTCACATCTCGAGCTATTAGTTCGCGCTTGAGTGAAGATGTACTGAGTTGTATTGAGAAACAATAATCTCGGTCATTAGGTATCTGGCAGAGCTTCGGGACGGTTCTTATAGTCTTGCTAGTGTGTCCAGAGTGTTTTTTTAAGGGAAGAGATTCAATATATTATTAATGACATGGATTATACCGGCTATTACCATTTATAATGAATTGCTGTTAATGCAACCAATTTCTGACGGATTATATATATTTACCATTTATGATGAGTTGCTGGTGATGCACTCAACTTTCTGACGGATTATATATATTTACCATTTATGATGAGTTGCTGGTGATGCACCCAACTTTCTGACGGATTGTATGCTATGTTGATTTATGATGAGTTGCTGCTGCTGCACTCAGTTTATCTATGGATTATACCTACTATCATACCTTATGATTTGCTGTGATATGTTGTCCATGATGTCAACGATACTGTCGTAAATAAACTGTGTATAAGTTGAAAACTAATTCGTCTTACCCGTTGGTCTGTTTCCTTACCTAACGTTACTGTTGTGTGGGTTTACATCAGACGTTTACAAACCTACAGAACTCCTGACATTCGCTCACATATTAAACACTGTCGGCCACTGCTAGTAAGCCCGACATTGCTGACGTCAACATTGTCAGCTGTGAGAGACAGTAGCACTATCTCTTTCATACAACCCCCACACATACACCAACAGAAGTGGCAGCCAAAAGAGTCATGCAACAGAAGTGATGGCCTGTGTGGCCTGTAATAGAAGGGATGACCCAAAACAACAGTAACAGGTAGACTGGAGCGTGACGACACCAGGTTTAGAACCCGGAAATTTTGCCGCGTGAGGGAAGCGCTCTAGCAACTTTACAATCGGTCATTTAGACAATAGGTCAGTTTATTACGTTTTATTTTCGGCCTGTGGTACACGGTTTTCATGGTCTCAGGAAGTTGTATTTTAATTGATATCAACAGACCCGAGGCCAGGAACTGCCCGCAGGTGACCTTGGTTCACTTGGTATAAAGTCACATCGCACTGTGTAAAGATGACTGCAACCAGTACACCTTTCTGCCCCGTGAAGGAAATGTTACTTCTGCTGTCCATGATTGATGTCAACGCCATCTTTGCTGCTTATTTTGTCTGAAATGATGCATGAGCCATTGCATCTTATTTTCATACAGATCCTTTCAATCCACGAGGGTTGTTACCAAACACTTCAAGAATATATTTCTTCCCTACTATTTATTTTTCATCCTGTCAAACTAACAGGTTGGAGAAAAAAATGACACAGGAGATGTAATATTTGTTGATGCACGACGTATCTATTGTGTTAACTAGTGCGTGTCTTTTTTTTTCTTTTCTTTTTTTTTTTTAACCAGATGCATTTATTAAATCAAAGAAATATCTTACTGGTCGTCCTTCCTCGTGTAAATAACAACATTTTGGTTATTACTGTTTTTTTTTCTTCCCGTACCTTTTGATCATAATTGTAGAAAACACAGCTGCTGTTTCATCTTGTTTGTGCACGAGGGCGAGATAACTTTACGATTCGATTATAAAAAAACTAAATAAATAAATAAAAGGAAAAATAGCTTACATGCCGCATATATGTAGCAATAGAACAATATAGTATTAGCACATTGCTTCTTTACAAGAAACAAATCTGCAGTATGTCACAATAATAAACAAATTATGGCTGTCAAAAGGTAAAGGTGAACAAATAACAGGTCTGTCGGAAGGAGTGAAGTGTTAAGATTTCACTCAGTTTTGTGAGGTGAGGTGAGAAGGTGTGAAGTATTAAGATTTCACTCAGCTTTGTGAGGTGAGGTGAGAAGGTGTGAAGTATTAAGATTTCACTCAGTTTTGTGAGGTGAGGTGAGAAGGTGTGAAGTATTAAGATTTCACTCAGTTTTGTGAGGTGAGGTGAGAAGGTGTGAAGTGTTAAGATTTCACTCAGCTTTGTGAGGTGAGGTGAGAAGGTGTGAAGTATTAAGATTTCACTCAGCTTTGTGAGGTGAGGTGAGAAGGTGTGAAGTATTAAGATTTCACTCAGTTTTGTGAGGTGAGGTGAGAAGGTGTGAAGTATTAAGATTTCACTCAGTTTTGTGAGGTGAGGTGAGAAGGTGTGAAGTGTTAAGATTTCACTCAGTTTTGTGAGGTGAGGTGAGAAGGTGTGAAGTATTAAGATTTCACTCAGTTTTGTGAGGTGAGGTGAGAAGGTGTGAAGTATTAAGATTTCACTCAGTTTTGTGAGGTGAGGTGAGAAGGTGTGAAGTGTTAAGATTTCACTCAGTTTTGTGAGGTGAGGTGAGAAGGTGTGAAGTATTAAGATTTCACTCAGTTTTGTGAGGTGAGGTGAGAAGGTGTGAAGTATTGAGTTTTGTGAGGTGAGGTGAGAAGTGAAGTGGTTAAGATTTCACTCAGTTTTTGTGAGGTGAGGTGAGAAGGTGTGGAAGTATTAAGGTTTCACTCAGTTTTGTGAGGTGAGGTGAGAAGGTGTGAAGTGTTAAGATTTCACTCAGTTTTGTGAGGGTGAGGTGAGAAGTGTGTGAAGTATTAAGATTTCACTCAGTTTTGTGTCAGCTTTGTGAGGTGAGGTGAGAAGGTGTGAAGTATTAAGATTTCACTCAGTTTTGTGAGGTGAGGTGAGGTGAGAAGGTGTGAAGTATTAAGATTTCACTCAGTTTTGTGAGGTGAGGTGAGAAGGTGTGAAGTATTAAGATTTCACTCAGTTTTGTGAGGTGAAGTGAGAAGGTGTGAAGTGTTAAAATTTCACTCAGCTTTGTGAGGTGAGGTGAGAAAGTGTGAAGTGTTAAGATTTCACTCAGTTTTGTGAGGTGAGGTGAGAAGATGTGAAGTATTAAGATTTCACTCAGTTTTGTGAGGTGAGGTGAGAAGGTGTGAAGTATTAAGATTTCACTCAGTTTTGTGAGGTGAGGTGAGAAGGTGTGAAGTATTAAGATTTCACTCAGTTTTGTGAGGTGAGGTGAGAAGGTGTGAAGTATTAAGATTTCACTCAGCTTTGTGAGGTGAGGTGAGAAGGTGTGAAGTGTTAAGATTTCACTCAGCTTTGTGAGGTGAGGTGAGAAGGTGGGAAGTATTAAGATTTCACTCAGCTTTGTGAGGTGAGGTGAGGTGAGAAGGTGTGAAGTATTAAGATTTCGCTCAGGGGGGTGGGGGAGGTGAGAAGGTGGGGGGGGTATTAAGATTTCACTCAGGGGGGGGGGGAGGGGGGGTGAGAAGGGTGGGGGGGTGGGGGGGCTTTGGGGGGTGGGGGGGGGGTGGGAAGTATTAAGATTTCACTCAGCTTTGTGAGGTGAGGTGAGGTGAGAAGGTGTGAAGTATTAAGATTTCACTCAGCTTTGTGAGGTGAGGTGAGGTGAGAAGGTGTGAAGTATTAAGATTTCACTCAGCTTTGTGAGGTGAGGTGAGGTGAGAAGGTGTGAAGTGTTAAGATTTTACTCAGTTTTGTGAGGAATAATGTCTCTAACACTTCTCTACTCTACGGCAATATCCGTCATGGAACTATCTTTACCTGTTAAACTCAAGAACGGAGTCAGGTACCCAAGTACATATGTGTAGGCTGGAGCACGGCGCTGCAACAGTTTGTTGTGGTTTGGTTTGAAGGACTATATTCATTGCACACGGACAACTCCATCAGTGCTGCGATCTCCTCCCTTAGATCACACAAGGACGATCTCAGCACAGTACACGAACTCCGTAGCACCGGCGAGAATCCCAATGTGTGAATATAGGAATCACACATTCTATAAATATATTTGGTGGGTAGGTTTCTACATTTTAAATTTTGCCTGGGTAGCAGCCATATGGCCTACTCTTTATGATTTCCAACTGCCGTGGGATTTTTAACGTGCACAACTTGCACACGGGACCTCCTATTTTTTCGCCCTTATCCGAGAAGGCTAGGCATCCGATCTCACTACCCAGGAGACCAGGGGGGAGTATGACATCATTAGAACCACTGGCTCTGAACAAAAATGTCTATAAATTATATTCCCGCTACTGGGAATCGAACCCGGTACCTCTAGAATTCAAGGCGGATGCCATACCTCTTAGCCACTACAACGTCGAACCTTCGAGGTGGCTGTTTGGCTTACTTCTGTGAAAAGAAGCGTCCATCCGTAATGAAGGATTGGAGAGATTAAAAAAAGCTAAATGAGATACTGCCAAAATGAGCAAAACACCATGTGTACCGGTCACCTATAACTGTTGCTAAGTCAAACGTCAAGGATGATGAAAATGCTGAAGAAATGGAAGCGATGTGTTGGAATTTAGACTTCCTTTGCCCATAAGTTAATGTCAGAGCTAAGAGTATATACAGAACAGCAGTAATACATCATAGTCTAGAACTTTTGAGTGCTAAAAGATTTCATTTGCCCGTTCTCATACTTCGTCGTTTCGCTGTCATGTACATGAGAGAGCTGACAGATAAGCTCCGAGAGCACCCATAGTGGGGACACTGGATTTGGATAAGGGAGAGATACTAAGGACAACTGATGATCGCCTGTTAGAGAACATACACTCTTTCTCAAATTGGTGAATCTGCAAGGCTAAAATCTTGCATTGAATTAGTCATGCAGCTCGTAAGACTAGCATGGTGAAACCATGGATGAACGTAAGACTAGCATGGATGAACGTATAAGAGGATGCATTCGTCGTGTATAGAACCAGCGCGCTACTGGAACAATAAGAATTCAATCTTGTCGACATTAGCTGAGGGAGACTGATCGCCTAGCCGGTTTTAGCCGGAGAAACATCTCTTGATGTCTTTTTTTTTGATTTTTTTTTAACAACAACAATATCGAGGCGAAATCTCAGTTATTATCTATGTTCTGACATTTAATAACGTTGCGTCTATCACAGGCTTTTCTTTCTCGTACCATACAGTGTCCCTCGCCCTCAAATTCGCCGTTTTCTGGAGGTACCCTTGCTGCTGCAGTCGGCTCAGTGAACCGACAGTTCTTGGACGACGACACTCCTTAAATGTTTGGTTGAGTCCCCCAGTCGCATGTCCCGGTCGACGAAAAATCCTCAAATGCCGTCGCCCGGGTTTGATCCTGTATCACCCGGTCGCCAGAGCGGTGTTGTAACCACTACGCTAGCGCGGCTCCCAACCTCTCTTTAAATTTAGAATTATGCTTCTGCTACATGAACTCTGTTCTAAATGAATTTTTTTGTTGTTAAGCTATTTTTTATTCTTGTTTTTATTTTTTCATAAGTTGTTCAGTTTTTTATTTTATTTCTCACTTTTAGCGTCCGATTTATAGAGCGCTGGTCTCTCGCTGCTAAGGTACCCGGTTCCATTCCAGCCCATCCAGTTGTAAATGGGTATCTGACTTTGCTCTTGAGTTAGGGAAGGAAAAGGCAGCAAGTAAAGGGAACTGATCATACCACCTCTCGATGCTGAACCTAGTATAGTGAAGTCACTAATATTTCACTCCCCTACGATAGTATCTGCTATGGGACTACATTTGACCTTCTATGGCAAGTCTTTGTGAACTCTCACATCCAAATATCTTGTTGTGGACAATAATCCACTGTACTTTCACTTTATAGAAATTGTCGGTGGTTTATATTAATTATCATCATTCTTCTCAGTTTTCACTCCTGTTGCATCACTACAGACGACCTCATTGAGAAAACCTAGACAAATCACAAACTCTTACAGCAGAGATTTCCGTATCAATGTATTTTAAGCGATGTGGTTGCCAGCCTCACGAGCGATCTCATATTAGTCACCTTTGAAGACATGTCTGAGTGATCAGTAGTCGTATATATTCTTTCTAACTCTCCATATTACTTCATATTGATCATACATGCACAAATTCAGATTAATTGTTTATGGTTTGACCACGAGAGTATCAAGATACAGGATGAAAACAAAGGACGGGCCTAAGGGCCCAACTCTTTCCAAATAAAATTCGTTCGTTCATTCTCCTCTGAGAACCCCCGGGGAAAGTAGTTTAAATTAGTGCTCAAAATAATTGATGGTGCAGCCCTGAAAACTAAACCATTAACAATTTGATTGTCCGTCGGGGCCATCAATTGTCGATGTAATTTGTTGATCGTTGGACTCCACAATTATGAGAACAAACCAACGTTCCCATTTCCACGATTTATTCCAAATTGTTTTCTTAAGTCTTGCAGGAGAATCCATTCATGTGATCCCAGTTTGGGGTAAAGCTAGAGGGTCAGGTTGCACCAACTTAGGCCAAGAGATTTGGTTTTTCGTCTATAAATCTGGTCAGAGGGCGGAACAAAGTGTCGAGTCTTGGACTCTAGAAAAGGAAGAGACGGAATCTTGTCTTCTCAAATAACAGTGAAATAATCTGAGGTCACCTGGACACTTTTCACGCGCTGAAGATCTATCGCCACGGGAAAACGGATTACTGTTGTCGGCCAGGTCGATGGCACAGGAACATTTATTATAACAAGTAAAAGTAATGCCATAGAAGATGCTGCCGTTGCTGAGTGAATTATTACAGACTTGACTATACTTGGTGTTACGTTTATGAGGCGCAGTAACCGGTTACATTTCTTGCAGTTTCGCCTTCCCTAACCTAGGACTTGTCACGTACTCATTTACAGCTGGGTTGTCCCAGTTTACAATGTTTTGAACCTGGTAACTTTACCTGGAGAAACAATTGTTTCTACCATTCAGTACCCTCAAATGTATCATGAGTTGTTTTTTTTAAATGTTTGCTTCGTTTTGGCGAGGCGCGCCCTGTCCAGCATAGAAACACGGTTCATCGGTTATGTTAGGGCACACATGTCTAAACGTGGTCTGGAAAATAATGTCTAAATCTCATTTCATTCCCTCATTTTCCGTTGTGCTCCTGTGGCTCATAGAGCCATTATAACAGCTGGTCCCTGTCGCAGGAAGCTTGCACATCTCGGACGATACTTATGACCACATCCGTGAATCACCATCACTAGGGTCGGGATCTCGTCTGTTACTGTGGTGTGCTAGCCGTCATTGTCGGAACTAGTCCTTGTTAGGGCTTTATCATGTTAGCTAACAAACACTCTTTTTTCTCAGGGCTTGGTACTTATCAACAATGCAATAGAGTTTAGACAAAGAGCTTTTTTTGACTGGCAATTGAGCTATACCAATTATCAACTGTAAAGTTTTGAACGAACAATGAACAAATCCCGTAAGCTTCTGGGGAAAATAAGGAAACGGCGCTCATTGCACCGTGAAAACTAAATTAAATACAAATTAAATGAGTACGCAGCTGTTTCAACTCTTTCATGCTGCACTGACCACTGACCATAAGTCATGGGAAGGTTGACTACAAAGATACAATGAAGTTGAAACGGAATGGAAAACAATGAAGTGATCACATGAGAAATAGTGTCGTCGTCAGGACATCCAGCAGACAGAAAACAACATAGTTACTTGCTCGTAATAATAATAATTATTATTATCGTAATTATTAGTATTATGTTGTGGAGTGGTTGCATTAAAGAGGATGTGTCCTTGGCGGGCACGTAATTGTTTAGAAAGGAATTTAAATGATTTATCTCCCTTGGGCCAGCTGAACCGACACCGTAAAATATAATGTTACATTATTTTTCTGGCCATTAAAACCGCCATAAATGTCATCTTGATAAGGCAAAGCTCTCCAAGTGGAAGAAAATAATCTTGGCATGTCTCGCTGGGTCGTTGTCATATGGTCACGTGATTGTCCTGAAATGAGCTACGGCGTTGGTAAGGAAGAAGGAATAAACTTTGCTGCATTCTTTCCGTGTTTAACAGATTGAGGAGAACTTGAGAAGGGCGGAGATTATAACGAAAAGGAAAAAGTTAGAGGAGAGTGAGAGGATAGAAGTAAGAAGATCAAAACTAGCTAAAATAGTTTGGTCATATAAAAAGACATAACACCTTGCTGAAGTCCATAATGGAAGGAAGTGTTGAAGGCAAACGTGCAAGAGGAAAACAGCGCAATACGTGGGAAGATAACATCAAGGGATGGACAGGAAAGTCTATGAGAGTGTACCATCAAGACAAGAGACAGAAGACGTTGGAGATCTATTGCAGCCAACCTTTGATGTGGAGATGGCAGCTGATGATGATGACAGGATAGGCTTAGGAAAGACTAGAAACAGAACTGACTGAAAAGGACGACGTTATAGATTTTACTGTAAACATACTATGAGAAGAAGAAAGTTAGAATATATCGTAAAAATATTAAAGACTGAAGGAAAAAGAGAGAGAGAGAGAGAGTGAGAGAGAGAGCGAGAGAGAGAGAGAGAGAGAGAGAGAGAGAGAGAGAGAGAGAGAGAGAGAGAGAGAGAGAGAGAGAGAGAGAGAGAGAGAGAGAGAACAACAAGGAGATCAGATACTCGATTGTCTAACGTTCTGGAATAGAAAGAAGTCAACAACAGAACAGATTAACAGAACCTGAGACATGAAGTTGTGGAGCGACATGATCGCCTAAGCCATTTGACATGGTACCTGAAGAAGAAGAATCATCCAATCAGTGTAGACTCAGAATAGACACGCAAGGGAAATAAAGGGGGAAAAACAACAGAAACTAACCGTGAGCTGACAGCAACAACTGAATATGAAACCACAAAATTCACACTACCTATAGTTCTAGCAAACAAAGAAATAGTGAATAACACTTTTCATTAAAAATATAATATTCTTCTTCTCATTCACTTTCTAATTCTTTTTCTTCTTATCTTTCTTCTTCTTCTTCTTCGTCAAGTTCAATGCCAGCGATGTAAGTATTCATGTCTCTCCTCGACTCCTTGCCCAAAATGTTGTTTATCAATTATGTTGTTACCTCGTTTTCATGCCCCTAATAACTTCTCTCTTTAGTTTCCTCTTATCTCATAATCCTTCAGTATTTCCCAATGTCACAACATACCTCAGTATTTCTCTTCTCATAACATGCTCAAATAAAGTGGATTATTTACTTCTGATATGAGTTATAGCTTTCGCTTGAGCAGAGCCTTCAGACAGGCCATCCTTATTAGTGTTTTTAAGCTGTCCATGGTTATTGTTAACAAACTGTTGTAAAACCACATGCCTGTATCCTTCAGGGATTTTCCTGAGACTTCACATATTGACGTAGCTAGTAGTCAGGACTAACCCCTGTCAAGGTTTAATCGTGCTAGTTGATATGTCCCAATGGTCCTTTTGAGGGCTTAGTATTTATCAACGCCGCAAGTGCTAGACGTCTTTTGCAGGACTTGTCTTTTTACGGGGCTTCGCTTGCTGTCTACTAGAAATAAGTACAGTAATCCTTTTTATAGCTTTTTATTTATAACCACTTGAGTTGATAGAGTTCACTTATTATTACAGGCACTTGCGCTGTGATGTAACCGAAGGAGCTGCGGACAGCGCTGGCGTACCTGGTAGTCCTTTTCAGGTAAAGTCCTTTCTAGTGCTTTATCATGCTAGCAGATAGGTAATGTTAGTCCTTTTCAGGACTTAGTATCTATCAACGCAGACGGGCTAGCAATCATTTTCAGGACTAGTCCTTCTCAGGGCTACTTTACACTAGCTGATACATGTTAGTAGTCTTGTTCCGTGCTTAGAGCTTATCAACACAGAGCTTCAGTTAACAGAGTTCACTTATTTTTAAATGGCAAATTGAGCTCGGATATAACCAACGGACTTTAGTCTTTGTTGAAAGGAACGTGCCTCGCCACGAGAAGAAAAAACCCTCAACAATAACAACTTTTCCCCGTGTCATTTCTGAAAGGCTGATTCATGTCTTCATAGCCAACGCATCAGTACAAGTGTGACTACTAAACTTCAAGGAGGATAAAATGGAATGTAGAGGAACGAAATAACCACAGGAGAATTAGTGACGTCATCTGGACGTGCAACAGAAGGAGCAAAATATAACTCAAATCCCACACTTTGAATGCGTTGCTTGCTCGTAATGATAATAATAATAATAATAATAATAATAATAATAATAATAATAATAATAATGACATGAAACAAAATACTGGCAAGTGCAAAAAAAAAGTCTAGAAAATTAACAGTAGCGGCAGACAAAGAATCACCCTCTATCCAGCCCCACGTGATCTCTCGTGCTGTGTACAAGCAATTGCGTGTTTGTGATTGATTGGTCTTAATAACAGGGATGATACCAGAGTCATTTCCAGCAGGTCCAATCGACGAGATCTGTTCAAGTGGCGTGCTGGCAGCCCTGTTTAGGACTAGCTTTTAGCAGGGCTTCATCATGCTTGCTGATCGTCACTTGTAGTCCTTTTCATGGCTAGTATTTACCAAGTGCAGACGCAGTTTTCTGTCTCTCTCTCTCCCCCTCTATCTCTCTATCTATCTCTATATCCATCTATCTCTCTATCCATCTATCCATCAATCTATCTATCCATCTATCTATCTACCTACCTGCCTACCTACCTACATACCTACCTATCATGTAATATGCATGTGAGAATAAATGAATTCAGTATGAAAGGTGAGAGAAAGGAAGGGCAGAATGTCAGACGGACCTGCGTGTCCAATTCTCAACCCTTTGAAAATAAAGTTCTTTATATATATATATATATCTTCTTCTTCTTTGATCCTTAGCCGCCGACCGTCAAAACAGTCAGTGGCCATTACGCCTGGTGGCGTCTTGTAGGGCAACAACAAACTGATTCCACTTTGCTCAGTCGGCGGCCATCCTTCGTACAGTGCCCCAACTCTGGTTCATTCTTTGCATCTCAGCCTCCACAGTCCTCCGCCAAGTTGTTTTTGGTCGGCCTCTCTTTCGTTTTCCTTCAGGGGTCCATAGCATAGCTGTTCTTGTGATGGCATAGGGGTCTCTTCTGAGGACATGGCCAACCCAGCTCCAGCGTCTGCCAGCTATGATGGTGTGCATGTCCTCTTGCTTGCTCCGAGTAAACAGATCTTGTTTGGTGATGATATTCGGCCAAAAGATTCCGAGAATTTTTCTTAGGCATGTTGTGTGAAAAGAGGACAATTTCGACATTTCCTTCTCTGTAACTCTCCAGCTCTCCGCGCCATAGAGAAGCACAGAAAGCACACAGCTCTGATATAATCCTAATTTTGTGCTTGTGCTGTACTGAGAGGACTTCCAGATGTTGTTTAGACTAAAAAAGGCTGTTCTTGCTTTGTTCATTCTGTTGTTGATGTCTTTGCTTGCTCCGCCGTCTGGTGTTACTATGCATCCTAGGTATGTGAAGGCATCTGTCTGTTCCAGTTGCTGATTCCTTACTGATATGGGCTCAGGGTTGCTCACATTGAACGCCATGACCTCTGTCTTCTTTAGGTTGATGTTCAAGCCCACCTGCTGGCTATACTTATTAAAGTCTATCCGTTTTTTCCTGGATGTGTTGATGTGAATGTGCTAGCAGTGCAATGTCATCTGCATATTCCAGATCTTCCAATGTAGAAAATGTAGTCCATCTTATTCCTCTTGGATTGCCCTCTGTTGTCTGGCGCATCACCCAGTCTATGATATATATATATATATATATATATATATATATATATATATATATATATATATATATATATATATATATATATATATATATATATATATATATATATATATATATATATATATATATATATATATATATATATATATATACAGTACAAAATTGGAGTGAAAAATGTACACACCAATAAATATATAAGGTACGGGCTAAGCTGAATGAATGTAATCCTGTCAGTATGTTTCACCATTTTTACTGTATTATACACCAGACAATGCTGTGCTCAAAAATAGTAACATTTGTTAGTAAATTTGTACTACATTATGTTAAGACAGCAGTGACTTTCATACACTCATGCGAACTGCATCACCGGATATTCTCTTCATTAGTCGTTGAAACTGGACGTGAGTTTACAGGTTTACCTTACTATACAGTGGTTTGCTGGCTTTCTTATCAAAAGGTTTTGAGGTTCTGACTACTACGTCAAGAAATTAAAATATTCTTAGCAATGAAAGGACAGTCATGTCGCAACCTTGACGGCAGCAACTGACTTCAGGATTTGGCCTTCACTGTGGACATTACGGGATATTTAAACAACTTGAAACGAAAACTTCAGTGAAGAGAATAGATTGTGGCAATAATGCGCGACTGTATTAAGGCATTTCAAACTAAAGTCACCCCCCTGGGAAAAACAACTGAAATGTGGTAATTTATCTCATTTTCCTACGCGTCAGGACATTTCAAGAGTCACACAGCGCTTCTAATTTTAGCAGCTACGTCTCCAGTCTGAAGTAGCTAATTTTTAACTTTCAAAGGCGATTTGAAGATTTCAAAACTATTATAAATATTTATCCTGTTTCAGCACTCAGTTTTCTTTTGATTTTGAGAAGGCAAGTGGTAACATTCAAATGGAACTTATTGGCGTCTAGTTTAACACAGTAATTGAAAAAGTGTATCATGACTGTGGTATTCCTCATTTTTATTCACATTCGCGACGTCAGTTTTGAAATTCACGTAACTCTGCGGCGAGATTATTAGCATGGTTGGTAGCACATATATTGCGAGCAGTTATTTTCACTCATGACAGCAAATAAAACCTCATAAAAAAACAGCACAGACTGATCAACACTTATCCGTGCTGACAGTGAGTTGTTTAACCTTTAAAAAAAATTATGATGGTGATAATTTTGTTTCTTTTAACATGCAAAAATAAAAATTATCTGTTCTTTAATTCATTTTTGTCATATCAGGTCACTAAGAGCTGACGCTCAGTGACAGTGGAACTTAGTCAAGTAAATATATATATATATATATATATATATATATATATATATATATATATATATATATATATATATATATATATATATATATATATATATATATATATATATATATATATATTCATTCATTCATTCATAACCCTCCACTCCCAAAGGAGCATAGGCCTTCAACAAACACATGCCAAGTCCTCCTGTCACGTGCCATCATCTCAAGTTCTTTCCATGTTCTCCTCATCATTTTCACCTCTGTTTCCAACTCTCTTCTCCATGTACTTCTTGGTCTTCCTCTGCCTCTCTTGCCCTGGGGGTTCCAGAACAAGGACTGCCTTGTAATGCTATCAACAGGTTTCCTCAGTGTGTGTCCTATCCATCGCCATCGTCTTCTTCTCATCTCTTGTTCCACTGGCACTTGTCCAGTTCTTGTCATCAGTTCTACGTTGGTAACCTTGTCATACCATTTTAATCCCTCTATTCTTCGCAAGCACCCATTTATGAAAGTCTGTAGCTTTTTGGTTGTTGTCTTTGTTGTTCTCCATGTCTCAGAGCCATACAATAGGACTGACTTCACATTTGAGTTGAAGATTCTTATTTTCGTGTTGGATCCGATTTCTCTTGATCTCCATATATTTCCCAATGCAATGAAAGCTACTCTTGCTTTTTGTATATATATATATATATATATATATATATATATATATATATATATATATATATTATATATATATATATATATATATATATATATATATATATATATATATATATATATATATATATATATATATACCGGTAGTACAAAATTGTATTCTCCTGCAAATCATAGCTATTGTGGCAAACAAAACTATAACACAACCCCAATCAGTATGCTTAAGGTAGGTATGACCCTCTGAACGTCGTGCAGTCCCTGTGCGGCCCGAAATGAGAACTGAGTGTGACAGTATTATTTTTAATGGCATTAGAGACATCACTGTCGGTCGCAATGTTAAAAAATAACTTTGAAGCAATAACTGTTGATATAAGGGATACAGTCACAAACAATCAAACACAGGGACAAACAAAGACACACGTCTGCGAACGAGGTAAATGGAAACACAAAACAAAAAACAAGCAAACAAAATAACTCACGATTCGTCCAGCAGATCATCTTCCATTTCGTCATCTCTCAATGGAAATTTTTGAGCAGAGCCTGGAGACACGTGACTGAGAACTGTAAAGAGTAAAAACATAGACATGTCAGTTAGACAGACTGTCAACGTTGTAATTCATCATCAGCATTTTCTTAGGCGCTCCTTACGGAGCATAGAGCCGCTATTGTAGCTAGTCACTTTACAGGAAGCCTGCACCAAGCATGCACTGCTCTTGTACCAGTGGTTTCTGTGGCAATAAGTTTGACGTGATGAGGTTGCCAGCCTCATACACAACCTCATACACAACCTCATACACAACCTCATACACAACCTCATGTTTGTTCATTTATTCGAAATGTCTGAGTGTTCAGTAGTTCTGTTCTTTCTTTATCTCTTCAGACACTTTCTCTTTTCCTGTTCTATTTTTAGTTACATGATATAACAAATAAAAAAAAATTTAAAAAAACTAATCAAAACTGATAACACTAACATTTAAACAATGCATAAATTATGCTTTTTTTTAATGCTGTTTACAGTGTACTTGTGTCACGTGTACATCCAGCGTTATTCTTAGCAATAGAATAACCACTGTCAGCTTTCTAGGCCAGTCACAGTAGAGCCATATTACCAGTTGGCCAGCGACTTTAATACAGTGTTACATATGTATTATCTGGCCATTTTACATACGTGGAAGAATACTTGCTGATAAGTACGCTACATTGACCCACCATTTTTCCAGATCTGGAAACGAATAGTCTTTCTTTGCATGTAGTAATCTGGAGACATAAACTCCTACAACAGTCTTGACATGCGACCTTGTTGTTCCAAACTTGGCAAACAACTTCTTAAAATCATCACACTTTAGGTCAGCCAAAATCGCCCTCGAGTTTCACTCAGTTAATCACTGACACTATTCATGCCGCGTGAACACTCTCAACTATGTCACAACAATTACACCAGCCAATGGAATAGCATATAATCCCCACACCTAAGGGTCTTTTATATTTGGACATGCGCCCTAATATAACCGACTATGTTGAACGGACGCGCCTCGCCAAAACGAGGCAAAATAAAAAATAAAATAAAAAATATAACATTCTATCTAACTCTCCCAAACTTCCAGACAAAACACCAATATCGTTTCCTGCGAACCATAGGTGGTTGACAACAATAAATTACACAATACCATACAAACTACACCTGTTAATTGTTATTCTTAAACATTTCTAGTAGTTATTCTTTGTGTTAATTTATTCAACTTAGAAGTAAAAGTAGTTCCTTGACAGATACTGCTGTAGGGCAATGTAGGGTTTGAGACTTCACTACACTAGGTAAGTGGGATGACCAATTCCCTCCTTCACTGCTTTTTCCTTAAATCACAAGCAGAGTCAGATACCCAATTACAGCTAGGTAGACTGACATCCCCAGGGTACGAGAGGAACAGGAAGACCAACGAACAAATGGAACAGAGAACTGGTGACGTACATGAAGGTGATGGCACAGAACACGTGACACAAGATTGTTGACAGACCTTCAGGTGATGGCACATAACACGTGACACAAGATTGTTGACAGACCTTCAGGTGATGGCACAGAACACGTGACACAAGATTGTTGACAGACCTTCAGCTGATGGCACAACACGTGACACAAGATTGTTGACAGACCTTCAGCTGATGGCACAGAACACTTGGCACAAGATTGTTGACAGACCTTCAGCTAATGGCACAGAACACTTGGCACAAGATTGTTGACAGACCTTCAGCTGATGGCTTGGCACAAGATTGTTGACAACACTTGGCACAAGATTGTTGACAGACCTTCAGCTGGCACAGATGGCACAGAACACTTGGCACAGAAACACTTGGCACAAGATTGTTGACAGACCTTCAGCTGATGGCACAGAACACTTGGCACAAGATTGTTGACAGACCTTCAGCTGATGGCACAGAACACTTGGCACAAGATTGTTGACAGACCTTCAGCTGATGGCACAGAACACTTGGCACAAGATTGTTGACAGACCTTCAGCTGATGGCACAGAACACTTGGCACAAGATTGTTGACAGACCTTCAGCTGATGGCACAGAACACTTGGCACAAGATTGTTGACAGACCTTCAGCTGATGGCACAGAACACTTGGCACACAGACCTTCAGCTGATGACAGAACCTTGGCACAAGATTGTTGACTGACCTTCAGCTGATGGCACAGAACACGTGACACAAGATTGTTGACAGACCTTCAGCTGATGGCACAGCTGATGGCACAGAACACTTGGCACAAGATTGTTGAACACAGATTGTTGACCTTCTGATGGCAGAACACGTGGCACATTGTTGACAACACTTGGCACAAGATTGTTGACAGACCTTCAGCTGATGGCACAGAACACTTGGCACAAGATTGTTGACAGACCTTCAGCTGATGGCACAGAACACTTGGCACAAGATTGTTGACAGACCTTCAGCTGATGGCACAGAACACTTGGCACAAGATTGTTGACAGACCTTCAGCACAAGATTGTTGACAGACCTTCAGCTGATGGCACAGAACACTTGGCACAAGATTGTTGACAGACCTTCAGCTGAGACTTGGCACAAGATTGTTGACAGACCTTCAGCTGATGGCACAGAACACGTGACACAAGATTGTTGACAGACCTTCAGCTGATGGCACAGAACACGTGACACAAGATTGTTGACAGACCTTCAGCTGATGGCACAGAACACGTGACACAAGATTGTTGACAGACCTTCAGCTGATGGCACAGAACACTTGGCACAAGATTGTTGACAGACCTTCAGCTGATGGCACAGAACACTTGGCACAAGATTGTTGACAGACCTTCAGCTGATGGCACAGAACACGTGACACAAGATTGTTGACAGACCTTCAGCTGATGGCACAGAACACTTGGCACAAGATTGTTGAACAGAACACTTGGCACAAGATTGTTGACAGACCTTCAGCTGATGGCACAGAACACTTGGCACAAGATTGTTGACAGACCTTCAGCTGATGGCACAGAACACTTGGCACAAGATTGTTGAAGGCCTATGCTCTTTTAAGAGTTGAAAGGTGAAAGAAGAAGACCAAGAAGAATAATAGGGAGAAGACTGGAGCGTGACATCACCGTGTTATGAAATCCGTACCTTTGCCGCGAGAGGCCAGAGTTTTAACCACTCAGCCAATCGGAGTTAGAATCATGTGGCACCAAAGCATCCATCGAAGTTTGTCTTTTTTCTAACATTTAGAAGACTGGTATTTCTTAAAAAGTCGGTTTATTGGAAAACATAAAACTAAAATAAACAAATAAAAAACAAGCTATATATAACACATGTGCCACTGAAGCAAAGGATAAAAAATTTACAAGGGGAATTAATCCCATTTTATTGATAATATTTGAGATCGAATTGTACAACTTATGTCCCTTGAATCATGACTGATCTCTTCTGAGGCCTAGGTTATGCTAAGGTAGGGTTCCCATAATGTTTTGTTTAAAAACCGGGACATTTCCAAATTTTTACCTAAAAAACCCGGGACATTTTGTAAAAAAACGGGACATGTTAAAAATTAAGGTAAAGCACAAATAAATCTATTATATATTATATGTTGCACTTAAAATAAAATACTGGTATAAAAACACACACATTAACTAACACAACTTCCATTTTAAAAAAGAATTCTAAATTACAAACATACTTAATTAGAAAAATCGCATCTTTAAAAAATACACAATAGTCAAGTTTATATTTCAGATTCATCAGAATATTTATCAGATTGATGGGCCTGTTCAAGAAGTTTTTTTTTCTTCTGATATTTGGACATAGAACTCAGCACAAGAGAAATCCTTAAAATGGGTCTTTATAATGATTAAAGCTTTCACTGTCTCAATTTTAAGTCTGTTTTTTTTCGTCTGTCCAAAGCGCATTTATTAATGAAAAAACACGTTCAACAGCTGCATTGGATCCTGGCAGTGCCAAACAAAAACTAACTAGGCATTTCAGGTTCTCAGCATTTATATCCTGCTTTGTAAAATGAGCGAACATCTCACACCATTTTTCACTGACACAAATTTTACTGCATAGCTTTGAAACTTTTCAACTGTTATGTGTCCTTCTTTTTCTAATTCTTGGAACTGATTTCTCACAGTAGTGGAAGAAACTTTTCTGCCTTCCTGTAGTTTAATTTTTCCACCAGTTTGTTTACTTCATCCTTCACTTCAATTACTGTTGTCTCTTGCTTTTCAACACATTTGATGGTATCAGAAAAAGTTTTTAACTGGCTGGCAATGAAATGCAGGAGTGTAATTGAAAGTGGATTTTCAAAGAAATTTTTGAGACTGGTAGGACATTTGTGAATGGAAAGGAAATATGACTTCAATGCAAGGAAAATGTCAATAACTCTCTGGACTGCAGGCAACAGAGAGAGCCATTTTGTCTTGCTGTTACCCAAAACAGTTTTATATTCTGTATTGGTGAATTCGCAAAATGATTTGAGTTCCTCAACTCGTACACAATAAATATGGAAATGCTGGTAAATCTTGTTAATTATTAACTGAAGATCAATAAGTAAGCAATCCGCAGCAATCTGCACAGCATTATGTATCACATGTGCAGGACAACCAATACCAATTAAATTGTTCACAGTTTTTCTTGCATTTTGAAGTACAGATTATTCTGTCCCTTTCTCTTCTTTCCACCAAAGTTTGTATTTGTATTATCTGCTGATACAGCAATAACCTTTTTAAGGAGATCTGACTTCTGTAACACTTCCACTGTAACCGGAAATTGATAAAGTAACACTACTAAAACACGGAATAAAATCCGTTACCCAAAGATTTTTTTTCAGGAAGGACCCTTAAAAAGCGGGACATTTGGAATAAATTCGGGACACCGGGACATTTTATCAAAAAACGGGACTGTCCCAGGAAAAACGGGACGAATGGGAACCCTATGCTAAGGGGCGAACTTAGCGTTAGGCATTTCGAGGTCCTACAGCTGGCATTTAGACATTTAGAACCAGTTATCAATATGGAATCGGAAGTCAGGGGGTCAATGAACCCCGCCCCCCCCCCCTTTTTTTTAGCCCAAGGGCTCCGAGAACTGTCAGTACGCCCCTGGCTGTGTTTAACACTTTCAGTACCAAACAATAGATCTTGAATATCGGTAATTTTTTGCTGGTAGTTGAAGAGTTAATACAGAGGTGTGCACAGGGGCGTTATAAAATATGATGTAATAACCTGTGGAGTATTTAGGAATTCGTGGCAGGTTATTCGGATGAGAGGTACTTGTTGGGTGGGTGGGGGGGGGGGGGGGCCTATCTTGGAAGCCCTATATCCCCTTCCTCATACTTCCATTTAAAAAAATACATTCTGAATTATACTGAGCATATTTTTTTCAATAACAGTACAAGACAGTTCTTGTCCTTGAATCCCCATACTAAGATAAATCGGGGGAGGGACAGACACACATACACACACACACACACACACACACACACACACACACACACACACGCACGCACGCACGCACGCACACACACACACAAACGCGGAGAAGAGAGACATGCATGAAAGGAATAAAAAAGGCATGAACAGATCTTGCATAGATGGTACAGGTCTGGAAGGCTTGGGGTGTATTTGTTGAACGCCTCTGCTCCACAACAAGTTTAAATGATGATGATGATTGTGGTGATTTTTTTCTTTAAAGATGAAAATAAACATCCTTCAAATCAAATATGTAATCTAATTCATAAACCCAATATACAATCAATAAATAAACCCTTCTGAACTACCCTGGACATTTTAGAAAAGACAAGAAAAATTGGGGCGGGACTTAAGCTGACTCTCTATATATAGTCAGAGATGATAACCAGGTGCTAATATGTGACTATTTAGTGATTGACTTCTTTATGGTTGCTGTTTAGTCTTTGTTCAATATGGAGTAATTTTAGGGAAGGTGTATGTGGAAATTGTGGTACTTTTGAGATGGTGCTCGTCTGGTAAAACTGAGCTAAAATGTTGTAAGAAATTATGAAAAAAATGTTTAAGCAGATGCCAGTAAAAGAGAAAAGTGCAAGAAAGACAACGAGTGAGAGAAAGAAAGAACGAGAGAGAGAGACAGACAAAGAGGGAGAGAGGCAGCAAGAAAAAAGAGTGGATGAGCGACTGGAAGGATGGGAGGAATGAAGAAATGAAAAGAGAATTCTTTGCCATCTTTCGCACAACCAATTTCGTAAATGACCACAATTTTCATTCAAATTAAGCCCGCGTAGATCCATCAGAAGTTCATAGCGGTGAAACACTATTTCTGAAACGAATCTGTCTATTTGCTGACTCTTTAACCGTAACCCAGTAAATCCAACAGGAGTTTGGCGATTAAGCTCAAGTCTCACAAATAAACTTCCGCCAAATAGTTTGTGATGTTCCATGCTTCAGGACGTGCCATGCTTCCATTTAGAATGGTCGAGGTCAAAATACGAAATCCGCCAGAGGACGCTCTTGAAAAATTACTTCACTTGAATTTGATTGCATGGCTTTGAATAATGAATTGGATAAACTAGTCTCGACACAGAATTTAACTTCTGTTTCCTGTATAAGCTATTCTCAAGCTGTTTAAAAACATTCTTTTGAGATAGTGTGGGGACAGTCGCCATTTAATCAAAAGCGGCGATTTATTAAAAAGACCCGAGACAACTGAGAACATATTTAAAACTATTGGGGTAAAAAAAAGTTTGGCAGATTATCCTGGAATAGTCGTAACTTTACTCGCAAGAAATATTTCTACAAATAGTTTATGGCACGTTCTAGAAATGTTTAAAAGAAGAGAAAATGCTTCGTCTTTAAATAAATGTTTGTTTAATTCTTGTCACTGATGACGCTGATATACGCTGATATTGTACGAATATTTCGAATGGTTTATAGGGTCACGAGCTGACTGAGTTGCTTGTTTAATGTGTAATCCATTTCTCTTTCGTGCAGTTGCCAGATCCATGCACAACTTGACAATCGTCGCCCCTTACGACATGCTTGAGGCAGTAGTAGTTCTATTCTATTGTTGTTTCCTCAGAGACGCCCCTGACACCTTCACAGGCTATCCTGGTTGTTCCCCGAGTCGTGTTACTTCTATTGCCACATACAACCATTCCTGGTTGTTCCCTGAGTCGTGTTACTTCTATTGCCACATACAACCATTCCTGGTTGTTCCCTGAGTCGTGTTACTTCTATTGCCACATACAACCATTCCTGGTTGTTCCCTGAGTCGTGTTACTTCTATTGCCACATACAACCATTCCTGGTTGTTCCACGAGCCGTGTTACTTCTATTGCCACATACAACCATTCCTGGTTGTTCCCTGAGTCGTGTTACTTCTATTGCCACATACAACCATTCCTGGTTGTTCCCTGAGTCGTGTTACTTCTATTGCCACATACAACCATTCCTGGTTGTTCCACGAGCCGTGTTACTTCTATTGCCACATACAACCATTCCTGGTTGTTCCACGAGCCGTGTTACTTCTATTGCCACATACAACCATTCCTGGTTGTTCCCTGAGTCGTGTTACTTCTATTGCCACATACAACCATTCCTGGTTGTTCCCTGAGTCGTGTTACTTCTATTGCCACATACAACCATTCCTGGTTGTTCCCCCCGAGTCGTGTTACTTCTATTGCCACATACAACCATTCCTGGTTGTTCCACCCGAGTCGTGTTACTTCTATTGCCACATACAACCATTCCTGGTTGTTCCCTGAGTCGTGTTACTTCTATTGCCACATACAACCATTCCTGGTTGTTCCCTGAGTCGTGTTACTTCAATTGCCTCATACAACCATTCCTGGTTGTTCCCTGAGTCGTGTTACTTCTATTGCCACATACAACCATTCCTGGTTGTTCCTTGAGTCGTGTTACTTCTATTGCCACATACAACCGTTCCTGGTTGTTCCACGAGTCGTGTTACTTCTATTGCCACATACAACCATTCCTGGTTGTTCCCTGAGTCGTGTTACTTCTATTGCCACATACAACCATTCCTGGTTGTTCCACGAGCCGTGTTACTTCTATTGCCACATACAACCATTCCTGGTTGTTCCCTGAGTCGTGTTACTTCTATTGCCTTATACAACCATTCCTGGTTGTTCCCTGAGTCGTGTTACTTCTATTGCCACATACAACCATTCCTGGTTGTTCCACGAGCCGTGTTACTTCTATTGCCACATACAACCATTCCTGGTTGTTCCCTGAGTCGTGTTACTTCTATTGCCACATACAACCATTCCTGGTTGTTCCCTGAGTCGTGTTACTTCTATTGCCACATACAACCATTCCTGGTTGTTCTCCCCGAGTCGTGTTACTTCTATTGCCACATACAACCATTCCTGGTTGTTCCACACGAGTCGTGTTACTTCTATTGCCACATACAACCATTCCTGGTTGTTCCCTGCGTCGTGTTACTTCTATTGCCACATACAACCATTCCTGGTTGTTCCCCGAGTCGTGTTACTTCTATTGCCACATACAACCATTCCTGGTTGTTCCCCGAGTCGTGTTACTTCTATTGCCACATACAACCATTCCTGGTTGTTCCCCGAGTCGTGTTACTTCTATTGTCACATACAACCATTCCTGGTTGTTCCCTGAGTCGTGTTACTTCTATTGCCACATACAACCATTCCTGGTTGTTCCCTGAGTCGTGTTACTTCTATTGCCACATACAACAATTCCTGGTTGTTCCCTGAGTCGTGTTACTTCTATTGCCACATACAACAATTCCTGGTTGTTCCACGAGTCGTGTTACTTCTATTGCCACATACAACCATTCTGTCATACCTTGTCAGGCTCTTATAGCACGTTGACGATTCAAGAGTTATACCATGACGTTGTTTGTAGGTGTACTCTATATTGTTATCATCATCATCATCATGATTTTCCTTTGCGCTCTTTACGGAGCATGAAGCTACGACTGTAGCTGGTCCTCTTGCAGGAAGCCTGCATCAAGCATTCACATGCTCGTACATCAGTAGTTTCTGTAGCCATATGATTGATACGATAAGGTTGCAAATCTCATACACAACCTCATATAAAAAGTCGACATGCCTGAGGAAACAATAATCCTTTCCTTCCAGCCTACTCCATAATTTAGTTTCATTTTTTAAGTGTTCCCCTTTCATTCGTTTATTACTACCTCAGCTTCTCGAAAAGCATAGGCCGTCAATATATTCACGCCAAGACTTCCGGTCCTGTGCCACATCCGATCCAGGTTTTCAATGTCTTATTTATCCCTTTTATATCTGTGTCCAGTTTCCGTCTCCGTGAGTTGTCTCGTCTCCTACCACCTTTACTATGGGGATCGCAGAATAAGGCCTGCCGTGTAATGCTATCAACAGGTTTCCTTTCTCTAGGTTGTGTCATAAACCTCCTTACAGAGGACCTTCTTCCAAACTGGATGGCTGAATTCAATTATTTAAATACACGTATGTGCGTTGTTCAACTGTATCATGTTGTTACGGTTATTTTAATCGCTTAAAGTGCCTACAGGAATGAGGAAAATACCCATGCCTAGCCCTCCTTAAATGCATTCTAAGACATGCGTGGTAGTGTGTGTCACCACTCTTTGCTCGCTTTACGACGCTCCAGTAACATACGGAAGATATTAGCTGTTCTTGGTCTGCACACATTATATTTAACTGTTATCATTGTTTGATCACCTGTTTCCATCATTTATCTCACTGCGTTACAACATAAGAACATTCAAGAACATTCCTGGTTCATTGCTTCTCTCATTCTATTGTTCTTTATTTTCATGTGAGAATCCAACTTTCACAACTTGTCACCCGTACAAAATTACACAGAAATATAATTCTGGTTATCTAGACACGTTAATAATATGTGATGGGAGATGCATCTCAGAGGTGATGAGTAAAATAGCCCAGGCAAATAGAGCATTCCATTAAACGTCAAGTATTCTATGCAACAACCCTGAGTCACTGGAAGTACGAGAAAGAACTTTTCAGTGTTATATAGATATAATACTGACATACGGAAGTGAGTCATGGACAATTAGTGAGCAAGTTGGAAAAGTACTAGAGGCCACAGAGATGTGATTTTACAGAAGAATGTTAAAAATGCCATGGACAGCTGAAAAGAGTAACGAGGATGACCTGAAAGAGGTTAAAGCGCTAAGGAAGCTTATTCCTCACGTTAGAAGGAAGCTTATTCCTCACGTTAGAAGGAAGCTTATTCCTCACGTTAGAAGGAAGCTTATTCCTCACGATAGATGGAAGCTTATTCCTCACGATAGATGGAAGCTTATTCCTCATGTTAGAATGAAGCTTATTCCTCACGTTAGAAGGAAGCTTATTCCTCACGATAGAAGGAAGCTTATTCCTCACGATAGATGGAAGCTTATTCCTCACGTTAGAATGAAGCTTATTCCTCACGTTAGAAGGAAGCTTATTCCTCACGATAGAAGGAAGCTTATTCCTCACGAAAGAAGGAAGCTTATTCCTCACGATAGATGGGAGCTTATTCCTCACGTTAGAATGAAGCTTATTCCTCACGTTAGAAGGAAGCTTATTCCTCACGATAGAAGGAAGCAATCCTTTTTCTTGGGGCATGTTATGAGATGAAGAAAACTGAAACTTACTGAGACAACAAGAAAACTGGAACATACTGAGACAACAAGGAAGTTGGAACATACTGAGACAACAAGAAAGCTGGAACATACTGAGACAAGAAGAAAGCTGGAACATACTGAGACAACAAGAAAGTTGGAACATACTGAGACAACAAGAAAGCTGGAACATACTGAGACAACAAGAAAGTTGGAACATACTGAAACAACAAGAAAGCTGGAACATACTGAGACAACAAGAAAGTTGGAACATACTGAGACAACAAGAAAGCTGGAACATACTGAGACAACAAGAAAGTTGGAACATATTGAGACAACAAGAAAACTGGAACATACTGAGACAACAAGAAAGTTGGAACATACTGAGACAACAAGGAAGTTGGAACATACTGAGACAACAAGAAAGCTGGAACATACTGAGACAAGAAGAAAGCTGGAACATACTGAGACAACAAGAAAGTTGGAACATACTGAGACAACAAGAAAGCTGGAACATACTGAGACAACAAGAAAGTTGGAACATACTGAGACAACAAGAAAGCTGGAACATACTGAGACAACAAGAAAGTTGGAACATACTGAGACAACAAGAAAGCTGGAACATACTGAGACAACAAGAAAGTTGGAACATACTGAGACAACAAGAAAGTTGGAACATACTGAGACAACAAGAAAGCTGGAACATACTGAGACAACAAGAAAGTTGGAACATACTGAGACAACAAGAAAGCTGGAACATACTGAGACAACAAGAAAGTTGGAACATACTGAGACAACAAGAAAGTTGGAACATACTGAGACAACAAGAAAGTTAGAACATACTGAGACAACAAGAAAGTTAGAACATACTGAGACAACAAGAAAGTTAGAACATACTGAGACAACAAGAAAGCTGGAAGGAAAAAAGAAATAGAGGACGACAAAAAGAGCTAATACTGGACAGAGTGACGTCATGGCATGGAAAGACGTCAACAACAGAACTGACAAACATTACTGGAGGCATGAAGTTGTGGAGAGACATAATCGCCTACGCTAGCAGGCATGGCACTTGAAGAAGATATTCGGTTAAACAAAAATCTGACATAAAACCGTTAACTGCTAATACTGACCTCCGGTTATCGTAAATACTTTTTTTGTTTGGTAGTTCGTAATACGTCATTATAATGACTGGAATATAAAAGTATAATATTTCGGTTTACTAACTACACAAACTAAATTGATATAATAATATTTCATTTTAACAATCAAAACATTTAAATCACACTGAAGTATTTAAGTGACTATAATTGCCGAACGGACATTATAATCTTTCTTGACACTATTTTAAGAAATCTAAATTTATACTCTAATACTTCTAAGAAACTGTAAACAATCAATTAATACTACACTACTAAGTTACCTTGTTTTCTTTACCTGGCGCCGGGAGAAAAAAAAAATCTAAAGCTACGAACCACGTATTCAAAATGTAAGGCCTCCGTTTGAGTCCTCTTTGTAAGAATTTCCAGCCAGCTTTTGTGGAAGAGATTTTGGTCGTTATCAGAGGACGCCAACTATAATAATACACCACAGGAGACCATCTTGTTTCCAGGGAGAAATAATATTTGTGATGGAAGGTGTTGTCAAGGATTTCAATACAGAGTACGGATGCGAGTCTCCGTGGAAGACAGCAGGAAAATAGAAAGACAGCATTGTTGTCCGGACCTGGATGAAGTGATCGTCAGTGGGAAAAGAATGGAGACTCCTAGACCTGTGAACAGGACTGAAGTTTGTAGTGTGCGGAAAGCGGAAAATAACGTTCTCTTTTAGGTTAATTTTGTTCTGACAAACTCTAAGACTTGAGTCTCCCTAATGGTAAACACATCTGAGGATTTGGGGGTGGGGGGTGGGGGATTATAATTTAGCAAAACCTAAAGGACTTTAAATTTTTAAAACAAATATGTCGGTAACTCCAAAAGAATGTTGCGATATTTGGCAAAATTAAAAATAGTTTTACAAAGATGACCTTATGTTCTATAACTTGGCGTGTTATATTTGACTAGTGCTTAATTAAGAATTGTCAGTGTCAGGATGAAGTGTTCATTTACTTAGTTGCTGTTTATGGAGCCCTGAGCCGATACTGTATCACAGCACGTGCTACCATGGTAGTGGTTCTACATGATGAAGTTGCCAGGCCCCCATTTATAACCTTACATTAGTGGGGCTGTGGCGATATGCCTGAGGGAGCAATAGAGCTTTTCTTTCTTTATCTTCTCAGCAGACGGACTGACAGATTGTCAGACAGACAGATAGATTTCAGACAGGCAGACAGGACAGGTGTGACGGTATTGCCTCCCCTGCTTTGCAGTAGTGGTCCAACAGTGACCAAACTCAAAAGTATCTAATATAGGCTTCAATGGAGTCTATTTGCACACAAGATTACTCGTGGCAGAAATGTATATAGAAGAGTAGTAAAGCTTCTATCACATGGGAGTCTTCACAAGAAATTCAGGTAAGCGAAAACAATGCTGGCTGTCGCTAAGCACGTTAATTCTGTAACCTGCCGACCACTTTTGTGAAGAATTTAAGCACTTATTTATCAGCTCGTTAAGCCCCCACACCTGATTTACTCAGTGGAATTCTCTTATTCATGTAAAGCTCTGTTTAGAATGTGTGTAGTAATTGACTGAGACAAACATGCAGTAACTTTAAAATGATCAAATCGGAGTTAAATTTGTAACATTACAAATAACAAAACTTAATCATCACTTTAGTTTTAACAGTTTGAAAAATAATTTGAATAGTTATGGATAAAGAAAAGCTATCATCCTCGTATTTTGGGATTGCAAAAAGGGTAAGAAAGTTCAGATGCCAGCATATATTTGAACTTAGCTGCCGATGACGGTTCTGTCTTTTCACACTGATCACTCGTCTCTGGTCAAGGTTGTCGGGTGTAGCTCGTCTCCCAGAATCTTCAAGGAAAGTCTACACAGTGTTCTTTGTCTTAAAGCGTAGGCCACTGATCCCGTCTTGTTCCAGAAACAGTACGTTCTGCTGGTACCACCAATAACCGATATAGAAGAATAAGTTATGTGTCCCCCCTCTTCTATTTCACCATTCCACTTAACTCAGAGTTTACCCTCGATGAGAATTAAATTTAATCCCTCGGGATAAAACTTCCTTTACATTTAAACTGAATAGCTTTAGCTTTACATTACATTTAAATGAAAAAGGTTAAACGTACAGATATAATATGTTTTACATTTACATCTCCATTTACACTTGTGGAAAACTTTGAAACTTCTATTAATTAAAATGAATATTTTCTCATGGACATTTACACTGGTTTAAAGCGTGATGCCTTACATTAATTTTAAAGTGAATATGCTTATGGGGACATCTACACTGCTTTGAAAATGTAAGTCTTATGCTTAGAATGTACATCATTTCTTTCATCCTTCCCTCCCTGCTCCATAGGGAACCTGGAACTACTTTATGCTTTTAGTTCTCCTTACGAAATTATCAATAAAGCAATCACCAACCCGTGCAGTGGTGGTTCATGAATCATCATTCTATACGCTGAGGTTGCCAGCCTCAAATGCCTTTGACATCCAATAGCGAGTTTCACACAATAAAATTCACATGGTAATATATACATATATATGTTAGTTCACATGTTAGTAATAAAATATGAAATGTAAATCACAACTTACGCCAATCCTGGCTATAGACTTGTCGCACATATGAATAAAAGAGACGAATCTTCTCTTACACGTGTCTGGGATTTCTTTGAATTTTACAATAGGTTGCCCCTTCTGACTCCGTGTTTTTTCAGTTTTCCTAGTTCCGTTGTTCCTTATTAAATGTAGAGAGTTCCTGTGCTTTTTAAGTCTTATCTGGTTCTCCAATAAAAGGTCCGGATAACAATTAGGAATTATGAATCTAGTTCTTCCTCTGGCGAAGGTCTGATGTCTTGGCGAGCGTGCAAATCACAGAGAAATAAAACTGTGAAATTGTCAGCCTATAATCCCTCCAATGATGTTATGAACCTAATCAGAAACATCCAATCATTTCAAATCATGCAGAATAGGCTGTGATATTTTAAAATATTCCCACGTATTACCATATATGGACATCTGATGCTCTGTATACACTCTAACAAATACATTTGTAGACTCATATTGTCTAAAATGTAATAAATCCATGATTACTTTTTTTAAACAAGTGACCGAAAGCGATTACATCACATTTGTCTGCCCACAGGTGACACACAGACAGTAATCTCGTTATCTGTCGTATGAGTGCGCAAACCCCGGGTCTTATCGGTGAATTAAACCGATAGCGTAGACCGATGTAAGTTTTAGTCGGCCGCGCCTATAACCACAAATCTGGGTAGCACTCTTTGCAAATGTGACATTTATCACCTACAGGGCGATTTGATAAAATCACATATCTGCTACTTAGCAGACAAATAAAGAAAAAAAAAAAAAAAGTGCGATAACTGACAGCACATAATAAAAATCAGTACCACAAATGTACCGATACTGCCGGAGAGAACCAAAGATCGATAGAGGTCGCCCCGTTTCGTCACAACAGAACAGGACAGACAGACAGACAGGCAGGAAGACAGGATAAGACATGACCGGTTCGGGACAGACAGACAGGCACGCAGACAGACAGACGGACGGATAGACAGACAGACAGACAGACAGATGGATGGATGGATGGACGGACGGACGGATAGATAGATAGATAGATAGATAGATAGATAGATAGATAGATAGATAGATAGATAGATAGATAGATAGATAGATAAGCCGGTAGTTATCAACAAATGCGAAAGTATTAAATGAGATGAGGTACCACCTGTTTTCTCCATGGCCGCGCTACAACTTTCAAGATGCAAGCACATTGTACACTCTAAAAAGCTCGTTAAGAATCACCTGTTTCAGAGTTCACGACTTCAGAGTTCTCGTTGTCGAACTTTCTAGAACATGCCAGTGAAAAGTGCACCACCTACATCACAGTTTATTCACAGCTGGTTGTGTTTAGCTGCGTCTTAGACATAATCAAGATGCGTTCCCTTTTCAGAAACCAACATTCTTTAAACTTAGTCTTTGAAAATTTTGAAGAGCCACGTCATGTAAGCCACTATATATAGCCACTTCAGTCTTCATGATAAAAGTGTCTATGCTCCCAGCTCGAATTTGTTGTATAAGATACTTTTAGTTAAACCTTTTGTTTGGTAACTAGCACAGTTTATAGAAAGTCTTTCATACTTCTGTATTCTCTCTCTCTGTTCTCTCTCTATCTGTGTTTTCTGTCTGTCAGTCTGTCTTTCTGTCTGTCTGTCTCTCATTCTGTCTCTCTTCTCTCTTCTCTCTCTCTCTCTCTCTCTCTCTCTCTCTCTCTCTCTCTCTCTCTCTCTCTCTCTCTCTCTCTCTCTCTCTCTCTCTCTGATTCTTTTCTATTCTTTTCTATTTTACCTTTTTCACTTTATTAATTGTGTTAATTCTTAGGGTCATACTACTTTATTGGTTTAACCCAGGGGTCCCCAAAAAAATGTCCTTCTCCCCCCCCCCCCTCCCCCACCACCATAAAATCCTTAGTCCTTAATCGACGCCACGCAAAAAAAAAAAAAAAATAATAATAATAAATAAAATAAGGAAGTGATTATAAAGGCACAATAAATTATCATTACAGTTTTTCATATTGCACTGGTTAAATTCATAACCGGGTAAAGATGTGGCTGACGAGCATTAATACTTGGCTGACGACTAGCGAGTTTTAATCATAAGTTACCACGTTCTTCCCTGGCAAAGGGGCGACCGACCCCAACCAGGCGCGTCCACGGGTGGCGGATAGTGGAACGACCTCCAGATATGGTGTGTGTCACGTGACCGATAATCTATTTTACTATCTTGTCCATAATTTGATTACTTTTTTAATGTCCTGGTTTTCCTCGTCATTTTGTATTCTTCTTTCTTTCATTTTTCACCTTCGCAAACCCCACCCGAGGTTGGTTACGTTCCGGCCTGTAGCGGTCAGCGAACGATAGTGTTACATCAACACGCACCTGGTCCGGCCGAACAGGGGAATTTCTCTGGTCGCTTTAAAGCCTTTGATCACGAGTGAAAGGGTCCCTGTGTTTGGCTTCCAGAACGCTGCTTCGGATCATAATATTATGCATCCTGGAAACAGGGGGAGACAAACCCGCGGTCAGTCTTTGGGTTTTTGCCCTTAGACAAGATAGAGCATAATGTTATGCATTTCTCTACCTGGGGAATTTTCGCACGATTTCTTTTGTCTTACTCTAGATTACGTCTTTCGCCGAACTTCTGTAGAAATACGCACGCCAGGTGTCCGGGGGGAGCGTCCCTTGTGATCTATAAGAGTAGACTGGTTTTAATAGACCAAGACATTCGTAAATTTTCCTGGCCCGTAGATGACCATCATGAGATAAGGCAAACTTTAACACAGTACTAGAATGTGTTTGCCTATGTTCTAGTCATTTTTCGGGGTGAGTTGACATATCTTATAATTATTATATTATATTCATGTTAGTTTATATATATATCTGTTAGGGAAGTGAATTTATTTCTGAGGACTTCTCCTAGTAATTTATTCAGTGATAAGGTAGCGCTGTCTACGGCCTATTAAGTGGTGCTTAAACTGTTACGGTTTATCATGGGTTAAATGTTAAACTTACAATAACAGATATTAGGCGTAGAATCAGTCCACGAATGCTTACCATTGGGTTAAGAGTCAGCAAAATTAACTGTCATTTCTGTAAGATAATGTCAGGTGTGGATGGTGCACTTAGAAACTGAATAGTGAGATGCAGGTAATAACTCTGGATTATGGGAGATAGTCACTTATTCCTTTTTGATAGATAGTTCTAGTGGCAAGGGAGGATCATTTTATGCTTACTTGTGTGGCTAGGCACTAGTCTATAACTTTCACTGAAAGCAGTCACCAGGCATAGATATAATTATATCTTATGATCTAGCCACAACTGTATTATTATAGCAAGAACATTGCATTTTCTTTGTACTCATTTTGTGGAATGCTAATATATTTTCCAAAGGGGACATACGATTTATTTGTGTAATGTCAAATGCTGTAATCTGTTTATGTAAATTCATTTAATGTTGTAAGATGAATAAGCATATTCATTTAACTGTAACTACAGGTTAGGTTTCCTGTATGTTGAGATTGGGAGAAGAGGAGTAGATTTTTGATGTCAGAACATTTACTGACAGGTACCTGGGGGTGCAAAAGATATTAAGACTATGCGGGCGCGTGTTGATAATTGATATTTTTAAGGAACAGGAGACATGGTTAAAGACAGCCCTAAACTATCATAGCAATAACTACAATAAATTTAATCCCATAGTGGAGCGAAACTTTTTGTATAAAGTTAGTGTGATTTATTATTTGCTTGAAGTAAAAGGGTGTCTCTTTTTGGGTCTCAGTTTCAGGAAGACCGAATCGCTAGAGCAGACTTCAGTCAGGCGAAGAAAGTCATATACTCTTCGATCTAGAGGGTTTCTGTATACATCTAGCAACGAATCGTCAACCCCGTTCCTGAATCAAAACCCCTTTTTGTCAACGCCAAGTTAAGCTCACGCAGTGCAACGGAGCCAACGCAAAATCTGGAATCGCCAAACGCAGTAGTAGTTTTCTACTCGCCTATTGGATTACCAGCCAGAGCATTGCGGCTTCCAGAATATCAAACCCGCTCAGCATGCCTATAGCAGAATTCCATATCACCCGCCTTTTTTGTGCCTAAACGGGGCACTCAGCAAACCACAGCCAAACCAGTTTAAACAGAATTTACAGCCAAGCGGAGCCTTGCGCCGGATAAGCGCGCCTGGGTCTCTTTGTCCTCAAGTGACGTCTTCTGGTGTATTTCCTGGATACTTAAAACCTCGCACGTATGAGCAGCCATCTATGGACAGAGTTCCAGCCCCACTCACGCTATAAGGGAAGTCACCAACGTTTAGCACCAACAAAGAAAGTTTTGTAGGCTAGTCCCTCACGAAGGATCTACAAGTAATTCACTTCCTGGAGCTAGTACATTTGGTCCCCGAAAAGCGGACAGGCTGTCGCCCAGTTCAATCAGTTGGTCAGCAGGAGATAAACAGCGTCCCTCAGCCCAACTCGCGCCAGTAGGTGGGGTCACCAACGATAGCGCCTATACAGTGATGTTATTCAGGTTAATTCCATCACCGATGGAGGATATATACGAAAACACCACTTACTGGAGTTACTTCAGCTGGTCCCCGAAAACCGAAGGACTGTCACTCGATTATTTATCTCTTTGTGTTCTACAGGTTCATGTCGGTGATCTGTGTGTGTGGTTGTTGGAGTATTTGCATATTTGATTGATTATTGATGTAATTTTATATTGTTGTGATGATATGCATTATTTTCATGCTTTTCTTCTTTAATAAATTTTACACATTTATTAATGCGCTGTTCACGACCTTTCCATCCATATTCGTATTTTAGCTCTTTACTATAATCTCTATGTATGATAAGAGAAAAGAGTGAGAGCAGGAGAGGCTTAGACAGTAATAGTGAGTTGAGGCCTGGAGAGAGAGATCCTTTGAATAAATCTTCTTCCAGGTTGTCTCAAGTCCATCTCCTATTTACACCTTATCTAAAGTGTAATCTATAACTCTGTCAGTCCACTATCCCTTGTCGATTTCACTACAGTTGTCCAACTCGACAAATACTCTACACTCAAACTCAACCACGACAAATGGGAGCCCGTCCGAGATTCTAGAACCCATCTAGTACGACATTTAATATGTGCTCGATCCGAGGATGAATCTCTCACAAGATTCTATTCTGATTCTTAGAGTTTAGTGTTCGGCAGATTATAGGAATTTCTTTCCCCTAGACATATCGAACTATTTCTTTTGGGTGGAAGTCGGAACAGCGTTTTTTCTCCACAGCAATCATAAATATTAAGTTACATTTATTGTTCATGCTACACATGAGACAGCTGGTAAAGGTTGATGGTATCACTGCTGAGTTTTTGGTTGACAAATCTGACGACTATTGTTGTAAAAGTCAGAAAATTTTTTTTTTAAGGGTTAATATTTTTTCAGGAGTAGCTCTTTAATCTGAGATAAGAAGCTACAGATAGTCAGTTACTAGCTTGCATTTGTACATAGGGAGGGTGTTCATTCGGACGATAGTAACCAATCCTCTCAATAGCTTAGTACTGACAGAACTGGGGTGAAGTGATAGTAAGTTTTACATCACTTACATTTTTTGGAGTTTTTTGGGGGGTTTGCTTGTCGATCAGAGTAGCTACAAATTTTCTTGTTTTTTAAAGTTCCCAGGCTAGCCTAGATTTTATTGATTATTAAGTTAATCAGCACCTAGTGGACTAGGTAACTAAGATCTCTAGGTTCTATTCTTCTATAGTGTTTGCTCACCCTGATATAATGGCCGATCTAGATAAAGTGCATAGGATTGCCCTCGAGGTAGCTAAGTACATGGAGTACAAGGATAGCGAAATCCAGCCCTTTCTAGAATTTGCAGTAAGCCTGCAGGAACAATACGAGGTAGACAATTGGTTTGACAGCCGTTTAATCTTGGCATGGTCCTGTAAACAAACTGGGGAGAGTGAAGCATTCACCCGACAGTATGTAGAAGAAGTGATAGAAGATGAGAAGCAAAGGGAAAAGCAAAGACAAGAACGGGACAAGATATTGGAAATGGAGCAACAAGAACGGGACAAGCAATGGGAAATAGAGCGCCAAGAAAGGGACAGAGAAAGCCAAGATTCCCGGCCGGACAGCGAAAAACCATATGCAGAGGCGTATCCCTCCAACTCAACGATCGTAGAAAGGAGGTGCCGCTCCTCTCATCACCCTGAGCGGAAAAGGTGCAAGAATAAGTCGCCTGCTAAAAGGGTTAAACTTTCCAAACCGTTCCAAGGAACTTTGGAAAAACACACCGAGAGTTTTTTCTCGGGCACTTCGCGATCTAACGGGATCTCAAACCGTCCAGTCCTTTGCATGCAGTCTGCGGGGCCTGTCAACCAGGAAGTGGATCTCGCATTGCAGGACAAAGTTCAACTGACGCCAGTAACTTTCTCAGGGGAGGGCAAAGTTGACGTTTATGGTGGACACAGGGTTCCATGCGAAGGGATCCCTGGTATTCCATTTGAGTCTCTCACACTTCTCAGGGCAGAAGACAGTGAGAAAAGCTGCCTTACTACTGTACAATGAGCCATTGTTGAGAGCCTTGGCTCACGTCATGCTAGTAATGGGAAAGCGACTCAACAAACTCTGCAACTCGCAGATATTACCTATCTGTCTTCACGGATAGAAGCTACGGAGATCTGTTATGATTTAGTAGAACCCCAGAATGCGATCGATTACTCTCTGCTTCAGGCAGCTGAGTTCTCTCATTCAAATCGCATTATTCCAGTGGTCTTAACCCCACTGATGGACAGCACAGTAGTCGCCTCCGCCAGGTCATTACAGAGCAGCTTGATCATTTCCGTTGACCAAGCCAGAGTTGTGACTGGCAAGGCAAGGAAAGCTCCAGATCCACCTTTAGAGGGCACAGGTCTGAAGATTGATCAATGCTCCCACCGAAACAGGGGAGTAGGTGTGGAGAGGCAGAAGAAAAATGCTAGCATTTCTTCGGCCAACGAACGGCTTTATTTACCAACTAGGGTTACACGCGCGCGAAAAATCCCTATAGACTGCAGCTATAGAGGGTTATTCAAGTCCACGCCCGTGACAGGTAAATATATACATAAGCAGCCTGAGCCCAACAATGATTACACTGCACATAACAGGCGGATTATCTACGCAGTGGCCAGTGAGTTCAGGCAGGGCCGAAAACCACAACAGGTGCGGATAATTCTCCGGACCATAAACAGGCACAGCGAATTGCGGAAGCAAGGTCAGGTTCACACGGAAACGGAAGGCGTCAGTGCCGACTGGCCTTGCAAAATCCCATTCGCTGAACGTCTATTAGATAGAGGGAAGAAAAAAAATGAACTCGGAGCTAGGCATACAGACAGACAGAAATTGGAAACATATTTGGTTTATGAGTATTGGATGTTCCAATAACAGGTAACGGACATCGATGGAAAAGATAGATTACTGTCATTTTTGTCCGTATTCCTCGAACTTTAAAAGGGGGGGGGGGGGGGACTTGTCACGTGACCGATAATCTATTTTACCATCTTGTCCATAATTTGATTACTTTTTTAATGTCCTGGTTTTCCTCGTCATTTTGTATTCTTCTTTCTTTCATTTTTCACCTTCGCAAACCCCACCCGAGGTTGGTTACGTTCCGGCCTGTAGCGGTCAGCGAACGATAGTGTTACGTCAACACGCACCTGGTCCGGCCGAACAGGGGAATTTCTCTGGTCGCTTTAAAGCCTTTGATCACGAGTGAAAGGGTCCCTGTGTTTGGCTTCCAGAACGCTGCTTCGGATCATAATATTATGCATCCTGGAAACAGGGGGAGACAAACCCGCGGTCAGTCTTTGGCTTTTTGCCCTTAGACAAGATAGAGCATAATGTTATGCATTTCTCTACCTGGGGAACTTTCGCACGATTTCTTTTGTCTTACTCTAGATTACGTCTTTCGCCGAACTTCTGTAGAAATACGCACGCCAGGTGTCCGGGGGGAGCGTCCCTTGTGATCTATAAGAGTAGACTGGTTTTAATAGACCAAGACATTCGTAAATTTTCCTGGCCCGTAGATGACCATCATGAGATAAGGCAAACTTTAACACAGTGCCCTTAGATCCCGTAAAGAAAAAGCCCCCAACCTCATCTGAGTAGAGAAAGGTTCCTATAGGTGAATATGTAACACCGACAGCACGAGTGATACATTAACAAACTCTTGATAATGATCAACTGATCGTTGGGTTTATTAATGGAATATCCACACATATAGGGTTAGTAATGGTTAGAACGTGATGATGGTGAAAGACGATTCACACAAAACACACAGATGAGATAATAAAATTACAGTTAATTAAGTAATAGTTAATTAAGGATGAACTGGTGTAGAGTGAAATGATGATGTGATATGATACGTGTTACCAAAATGGTGAGTACTCTACACAGTCCATGTGTCTCTAAATGCTTCTCCTAGATATGAGGATTCACATGTATGCATAAAATGTCCCAAGTTGTTATACGTTATGTCGAATGGGGTATCTCTAAGTCGAGGACGTTCTGATGAATACTGTTGTCGTACGGAGAACGCTGACGAGATATTTATGTATATTCCTTCACTGTTTGAGTATATCTCTGTAGTGTGGATCAACAGTTAATAGTTGTCATATGAACAAAAGGTCTGTGGTCTAATCTCCCGACGGTACTGGTCAGACTGGATATCTTCACGAAATGTTAGTGATATGTAGACTCATAATCTTGCGTATGTAGTCGTGATTCATATACTTTCGAGTCTGCTTCATAAAATGCGCTTAAGAGTGTGTTGCACGTGGTATAAATATGCGATTCCTCTTTTGAGCTCTTTTGCTTGACTTCAGATAATAATGATCTTTCGAGTGATTAGAGTTTATGATGACTCTGTATTGAACTTGTGATAACGATGTATTGAACTTGTGATATCTCTGTATTGAACTTGTGAGCAAGCAGTATATGGTGACGAAAAATGCTGCGTCCACCTTATGACTTGTGGGTGAGACAATATTCCTTTTAAATTGAGGAATGAAAGATGTCCTATGGCGAATTCTGCTAGCCAAATGTCCGTTTTTGATAACTTATTTCTGGTTAGACGTCAGACACGTTGCGTGTAAACTCAGACTTCTGATGAACTGAAGACACACAAAAGTCTTCGTAAGTTTTTCACATTTAACATCACTGGTTGACTTTCATTTAAACTACTGCTCATTATTCATCTCCCTCTCTCTGAGTTCAATTCTAATGATGTTAAATATCTTGTGCATGAGAGTGTGTGCATATGGGAGACTGTGATGATGATAAAGGTGAAATATGAACTATTAATTACCTTCTATCATCCTATCATCTTCTATGAAAATCTTCTGATTTTATTAATCAGTTATGCCAAGAATTATTTGAAACTTTATCTTCCGCACATTTTAGCTGTGAGGTTAAAATAAACAAAATTAAGAAAATGTATTAATAAGTATAAGATCTACTAACCTTCTTTTCCCTTCGCAAAATCCTTTAAGAACACAATTAATCACGGAACTGAATTATCATCCACTCTGAATAAACACGTGTATTAGGCTATGCGTTTTTGGGTTTGATCTCTTCCTCACAAGGTAAAAACCTGGACTGCCTCACTCTAGTAGATTATGCGGTATTATATATTTCTGGAAGTCACCCTGCCCAAGCTGGGCGTCCAATGTGGTCAACCCACGCTTGTCTGAACCGCGGCCACGTTTTCCCCTGGCCAATCTGGGCGTCCAATGTGGTGTCACAGAAATTACAGTTTGATTAGGATGACCATATGTGTTTTTACCAGATTTATCACGATACAATGTGGGCTTCAAATGATAATGTCAAGCATGTGGACTCAATCAAAGGACTTTATTTCCCCCGATGAAAGAACAAATGTGGTTCTCTAGATACCGGTCGCGAGTAATCACAACAATGAAATAGCAAATGTGGATCGCAAATATGAGATGAGAGAGCAAATGTCGGAGAAAATACAGTATGAAGAATGTAGGAAAAGATGGAGCAATAAGGCCGTTGCGCTCGTTTATCACAGGGGTGAGTTGACAGATCTTATAATTATTATATTATATTCATGTTAGTTTTTATATATATCTGTTAGGGAAGTGAATTTATTTCTGAGGACTTCTCCTAGTAATTTATTGTCAGCAAAAATTAAACTGTCATTTCTGTAAGATAATGTCAGGTGTGGATGGTGCACTTAGAAACTGAATAGTGAGATGCAGGTAATAACTCTGGATTATGGGAGATAGTCACTTATTCCTTTTTGATAGATAGTTCTAGTGGCAAGGGAGGATCATTTTATGCTTACTTGTGTGGCTAGGCACTAGTCTATAACTTTCACTGAAAGCAGTCACCAGGCATAGATATAATTATATCTTATGATCTAGCCACAACTGTATTATTATAGCAAGAACATTGCATTTTCTTTGTACTCATTTTGTGGAATGCTAATATATTTTCCAAAGGGGACATACGATTTATTTGTGTAATGTCAAATGCTGTAATCTGTTTATGTAAATTCATTTAATGTTGTAAGATGAATAAGCATATTCATTTAACTGTAACTACAGGTTAGGTTTCCTGTATGTTGAGATTGGGAGAAGAGGAGTAGATTTTTGATGTCAGAACATTTACTGACAGGTACCTGGGGGTGCAAAAGATATTAAGACTATGCGGGCGCGTGTTGATAATTGATATTTTTAAGGAACAGGAGACATGGTTAAAGACAGCCCTAAACTATCATAGCAATAACTACAATAAATTTAATCCCATAGTGGAGCGAAACTTTTTGTATAAAGTTAGTGTGATTTATTATTTGCTTGAAGTAAAAGGGTGTCTCTTTTTGGGTCTCAGTTTCAGGAAGACCGAATCGCTAGAGCAGACTTCAGTCAGGCGAAGAAAGTCATATACTCTTCGATCTAGAGGGTTTCTGTATACATCTAGCAACGAATCGTCAACCCCGTTCCTGAATCAAAACCCCTTTTTGTCAACGCCAAGTTAAGCTCACGCAGTGCAACGGAGCCAACGCAAAATCTGGAATCGCCAAACGCAGTAGTAGTTTTCTACTCGCCTATTGGATTACCAGCCAGAGCATTGCGGCTTCCAGAATATCAAACCCGCTCAGCATGCCTACAGCAGAATTCCATATCACCCGCCTTTTTTGTGCCTAAACGGGGCACTCAGCAAACCACAGCCAAACCAGTTTAAACAGGATTTACAGCCAAGCGGAGCCTTGCGCCGGATAAGCGCGCCTGGGTCTCTTTGTCCTCAAGTGACGTCTTCTGGTGTATTTCCTGGATACTTAAAACCTCGCACGTATGAGCAGCCATCTATGGACAGAGTTCCAGCCCCACTCACGCTATAAGGGGAGTCACCAACGTTTAGCACCAACAAATAAAGTTTTGTAGGCTAGTCCCTCACGAAGGATCTACAAGTAATTCACTTCCTGGAGCTAGTACATTTGGTCCCCGAAAAGCGGACAGGCTGTCGCCCAGTTCAATCAGTTGGTCAGCAGGAGATAAACAGCGTCCCCCAGCCCAACTCGCGCCAGTAGGTGGGGTCACCAACGATAGCGCCTATACAGTGATGTTATTCAGGTTAATTCCATCACCGATGGAGGATATATACGAAAACACCACTTACTGGAGTTACTTCAGCTGGTCCCCGAAAACCGAAGGACTGTCACTCGATTATTTATCTCTTTGTGTTCTACAGGTTCATGTCGGTGATCTGTGTGTGTGGTTGTTGGAGTATTTGCATATTTGATTGATTATTGATGTAATTTTATATTGTTGTGATGATATGCATTATTTTCATGCTTTTCTTCTTTAATAAATTTTACACATTTATTAATGCGCTGTTCACGACCTTTCCATCCATATTCGTATTTTAGCTCTTTACTATAATCTCTATGTATGAGAAGAGAAAAGAGTGAGAGCAGGAGAGGCTTAGACAGTAATAGTGAGTTGAGGCCTGGAGAGAGAGATCCTTTGAATAAATCTTCTTCCAGGTTGTCTCAAGTCCATCTCCTATTTACACCTTATCTAAAGTGTAATCTATAACTCTGTCAGTCCACTATCCCTTGTCGATTTCACTACAGTTGTCCAACTCGACAAATACTCTACACTCAAACTCAACCACGACAGTGTGTCAGCTGCGAATTAAGTCAGCATTGCTGGACGAATAAGCAGTCGCGGACCAAACGGCGATGTCCTCCTAGCAGGACGGGGAGGGGTAACAGGTGGCACTGATACCCCCACTGAAATCCCCCATATGTCCTATGATGGGTGCATCAAGCGAGTAAGAGCCGCTATAAGCTCTAGCCACGGGGAAGGTAAACCTCGGTAAACAAACCAATCTGCTGCCTTGCAGCTACCACCGGGAGATGGAAAGGCTATGGGAGACAACCCTGAACAACAAACACAACCCGGCCTGCCGAAGACGGAGTGTGTTAGCTACGGCGCAGACACCGGGAAAAATTAGGACACACACGCTTTTGCGGTATGGAGTCATGCGACAATCTCGACTTACGTCATGGCGTCGCTCCTATCAGCTACAACCGGGGAGGAGCGGAGCCGGGCCCCTAGCCTCGAAAGGGCCCACCCAAGCAACCGGTGCCTTTGCCAACCAAATGGTCGGGGGAAGGCAAAGTAGAGCAACTGACCAACCAACCCACTATCTTACAGTGGCTCAATGGAATGCAGAAGGAGTGAGGAACAAGAAACCGGAGTTACAAGAATTCCTCAGGAAAAATAACATTGATATAATCTGCATCCAAGAAACTCACCTAAAAGATACCCAACGACTCTTTGTACGTGGATACCAATCCTTCCGCCAAGACAGGGCAAAAAGAACTAAGGGAGGAATCCTCACACTGATTAAAACCTCAATCCCAGCAGTAGTGACACACAGATCTGGTGAGGACGAACTTGAATACATAACAGTCCAACTACTGCTGCCCAGTGGAGACTTAATGATCACAAACTGCTACAGCCCTCCAACCACAACTCTGGAGCTACACAAAGTGAAGCTTGCAGCATCGAGACACCTCATTATGGGTGACTTCAATAGCCACTCACCCAGCTGGGGCTATGACGCAACAGATCCAAGAGGAGAAGAAGTGGAAGATTGGATGGTAGAGAATAAACTAATTCTAATAAACCAACCAGAGGATAAGCCCACCTTCTATTCCAGAGTATGGAAAACAACGAGCACACCAGATCTTGCTATGGCTACAGATGACATACATCGACTCACCACCAGAACAGTAAATACTCAACTTGGGGGAAGTGACCATGTACCAGTCACATTACAGATATCTGAGATAAGAAGTGCAGGAGAAATCAATATGTCTCCTAGCTGGAATTTCAAAAAAGCAAACTGGGGATTTTTTAAAGAACAAGCCGACAATTTCTGTCAGAACATTGCCCACTCAAATAACATCAATAAAAACATCTCCATCATCAGTGAGGCAATCATCCAAACAGCAAAGAAGTCAATTCCACGAGGTAAACGACGAGACTACAAACCATACTGGAGTGACAACCTGGGAAAACTCCATAGTGAATTAAATAAAGCACGGGAAACTATGGAGCAAAGTCCCACATTAGAGAACACACAGAGACACAACAGCATAAAACAAGCTTTCAATGAACAAAAGAAAGCTGAAATCCAAAGGAGCTGGCACCAGAAGACCAGCAGTCTCAACATGGAAAAGGACTCAAGCAAGCTTTGGAATCTGACAAGAGTGCTAAATGAAGAAACAACAACCAGCTACTGTAAGACTGTCATCAAGGAAAATGAAAAATACCACACAGGAAAGATGGCAGCAAAAATCCTGGCAGATTTCTACAAGGAAGAAAGCACCACATCACTTTCACATGCACGGATCCAAGAAGTACGTAAGGAAGTAAAAGAAAAACTGAAGCACCAAAACCCAGATATCTGCATGAAGTCACCCCTTACTATGAGAGAACTCAGTGCTGCCATAACAAAACTAAAGAACAGAAAAGCTCGCGAAAAGATGGCATCACAAATGATATGATCAAGAACCTTGGACCTGTAGCCAGGCACAAGCTCCTCCTAATCTTCAATCAGTCATGGAGTACTGGAAAATTTCCAGATCAATGGCGAGAAGCAATCATTGTTCCCATCAGAACGAAACAAAAGGAGAAAACAAGCAAGTCCAGCTACCGACCAGTTAGCCTACTGAGCTGTCTGGGTAAGGTAATGGAAAGAATGGTGAACTCAAGATTACTGAAACATCTGGAAAAAAACCATCTGCTTGATAACACACAGTCAGCATTTAGGAAAAATCGCAGCACCGAAGACCAACTAGTATATCTAGCCCAGGAAGTAGAAAATGCCTTTCAGGAGAAAAAGAAAGTACTGGCGGTTTTTGTAGACTTGACAAAAGCCTTTGATAAGGTATGGAAAGAAGGACTCCTCCTTAAGATGCTCAACAGCAAAATTGAAGGGAGAATGTTCAACTGGATACGGGACTTTTTTCGATACCGCACAGCAAGAGTAAAACTTGACGGGAAACTGAGCCATCGCGTCACTCTACAACAGGGTGTGCCACAAGGAGGAGTTATCTCCCCCACACTTTTTATCATATATATAAATGATATTGCAGAGAAACTGTCCGGGCATATCTCCAGGGCTCTTCATGCTGACGATTTTGCTGCCTGGTGTGCTGCTGAACATTTGCCTACTGCGAAGTTCAGGATGCAAGCAGCGCTAAATAATATCGGTAAATGGGCATCAGATTGGGGAGTACAGATAAACCTCTCCAAGACAGTAGCAACCTGCTTCTCTCTGTCAAATCGCCGAGAAACGATCAAACTGCAGCTAAATGGAAGTGAACTTCCAATCGAGGAAAACCCAACATACCTAGGAGTCAAGTTGGATAAGAGACTCACCTGGAAGCCGCACATAAAAGCAGTAGAACAGAGAGCAATAAGAAAGCTCTCTATTATGAAGAAACTGGCTGGCACAAGTTGGGGGGCAAATACCAACATACTTAAAAAAGTCTATACAGGCACAGTCAGACCTGTACTTGAATATGGCATGTCAGCCTGGGCCACAGCATCTAAAACAAACACAGAATGTCTAGGGAAAGTGCAAAATTCAGGCCTTAGACTAATCACTGGAGGGATGAAGACTTCTCCAATCCAGGCAATGGAGCGATACACCAACATCCGCTCTCTTGATGACAGACGTGAGGAAAAGGTATTCACTCACAGTGAGAAGCTTCTACGAATGCCAAGTCATCCAATGCATGCCAAACTCCATAGTGTGACAAAGAACAGGCTGAAAAGAACCAGCTTCCTAAACATCTCCAAACATCTGCATCGATGCCATGAAGACCTCCTCCCAAATCGATCTACTTGAGATTGAAATGTTAATTGATTACGAGGAGCCAGACGACTGCCATGGAAATATATCTATCATCACAGAAGTCCCTGAAATAAAAAAGAAAGGCCACCTGACCCCTCAACAACTAAAAACTTTGGCTCAAGAAATGATTGAAGAAAAGTACAACCCGAAGGAGTGGACACATGTATACACAGATGGATCTGCTGAGGGGGCAGTAAAGAACGGTGGAGGAGGCATTTTTTATAAGATTCCTAAATGGAAAGATCATCCGAAAGGCCTTCCCAACTGGAAAGATCTCCTCCAATTTTAGGGCAGAAGCTATGGCACTACTGCAAGCCCTGAAGATCCTCACCAGACCTGAACAGCAGCCACAAGCTAAGATAGTAATCTTCACTGACTGCAGGTCATTACTTGAATCAATACAAAACACCAGAAATGATAACATGATGAATGAGATCAGATCTGAGCTTAACATCATCCAAAGGTCATCAACCATTGCCCTCCAGTGGTTACCTGCCCATTGTGGAATCGCTGGTAATGAGAAAGCAGATGCTCTATCAAGAAGTGGCAGTAAAATGGAACAATACAGCCACCCATTGCCCTATCGGGAAGCAAAAACCATCATCCACAACAAGTACAAAAATCAGTGGAAGGAGGAAGGGGATATATACAGCAGAGATGACCCAATCCACCACCTAAACAGACACCAACAGACGACAATTTTCCGCCTGAGAACTGGTCACTGCAGATTACTTGGACATCTCTATCGCCTCAAGATATCCCACACGAATGAATGCCCATGTAGAACTGATACCCAGACTCCAGAACACATTATCCACAACTGTCCAACCCATGATAAATTGCGACGTGCGACCTGGCCAAAAGGTGATGAGCTCCAGCAGAAGCTATGGGGCTGCCGCGCCGACCTGGAAAAGACTGTGGACTTCGTCCTGGCGACAGGCCTGCAGATTTAGCATGACTACAAACCGAACGCAGAAGAAGAAGAAGAAGAAGAACCACGTTCTTCCAGGTTCAGTCCATTATTCTACTTTGATAAAACTGTATAAGCGTGGCTAAACCCAGCTTCAACTTTCCATTTAACAGGATGTCAGTAGCGAGAGGCAGCAATATAGTACCATGGAAGAGGATACATTAAAAACATCATAACTAAACAATCCCACAACAAAAAAGCAGATAAATTACAGTCTGGAAGAGCCAACACACAAGAAAAATAACCAATGTAATATGCTATATACAATAATGAACATTATATACCCTAATTATAACTCATATAGGGTTGAACCGAGTATCCAGTGCACACGACAAACACCAGTTTTCAAGCTTCCTTTTTTTGGTTCAAAAACTAAACCAGATCAACTAAATTAACCCCAGACCACATGGTCTTTAATATTTGGACATGCGCTTTAATACTACCAATGGACCTTGTGTCTTGGTTGAACTGGCGCGCCTCGTCACAAGGAGGTTAAAAACTATTTAAGAAAAAAAAAAATTCAACCATGTACGAACATGGGAATGTGACTAGAAACGGCTTAATAGCAGCTCAAGGATTGGGGTATTTTGTAGCAGTATTTCCAGATGTAAAGCTGAGTTACAGCAGGCATTTTTATGTCTTACATAATTGTCAACCTCTGACCCCAAAAGCATAATCTGACTGACCATCTGTTTTTTTCCGACCACCTTGGATGTAGATATCAACCCTTGGGAGTCGATATCGACCACTGTGGGGACCGCTGGTTTAACCTATCTTAATCTTATCATCACATCAACAACAGAATGAACCAAACAAGAACAGCCTTTTTAGTCGAAACAACATCTGGAAGTCTGTAAAGTGCAATCTTTACTATCTTGCAATATAATACATTTATATACTTATTATGTTCGCAAATATTTTGTAAACAAAGTATTTCCTTTTTAAGTGCTTAAGGAGAAGTCATTTTTGAGTTACTTCCCTTGAAAGTAGTTCCGTCATCTTCGATCGGATTCCGCGGACGAATTTAGGCCTACTGCGATTTATTCTTTGGCTGGGTAGGAATAGATTGTTCTTGCTTCAGTATATCTATGGCCTGAATTTATACGTAGTGTTTGTATGAGTAGGACGAGTCTGTCTTATATATGGATATCTTTACATTTCTAAGTCGAACTATGTTGGTTGTCGCTAGAAAAGGTCAAAGGCTATGCAGCGGAAGTATCGCTAGCAGGGGGTGTGATTCATGGCTGTCATCCTGTCGGGATGTCGAATTTTGTTGTAGCCGGCCTATCGCCGAAAAAGTGATCTATAAGTAGATGGGGAAAAGTGATAGTCATTTAGACATGTTGTATGTACTTTACCCCAGTGTTTATTCTCTTTTGCCAAGGAATGGCAAAGTTATATTTCGCATAGAAAGGTAAAACCACAATTTATTATGAACTTGGGCTTCGCCATCGTTGTCGATAAGCAGATGCACAGTGGTACTTTTGAAAAGAATATTTATTCAAAGGAAGATGACATTCCTATGTATCAGCACTAGATTGTATGATATTATTCAATTACCTCTATGATAGAAGCTATGAAGAAATGAGGACATTTAACGAATGACCAATTTTGGTCTGTATCCAATAGTGAGTGAAGCTCACGAGAGAAGCACAGCCATGTTGAAATCCATATACTTTGTATTTATCGAGTGAGAAAAGGGATGCCTGTACTATCGCTCGATGAACCAAGAGATCACTGCTACATGTGAGAATCCATGTCTGGGATTCCTATATCTTTATGGAAAATATATATATTGAACTTTACGTGAAGGGATATTCGCTAGACGAGGTTAGGTCTAGGAGCCTTCCTATATATTGGTTATGGTCTGACGTGCCCAGTCAGTAAAGCCAGATGATTTACATGATGGAACTCTGAATGCTTATTTACGAATGCTCCATTATGATATTTGCCAAGCATGAATGCTAACTTAAGATGATATTCCTGTGATCAACATTATGCTGTCTATGTCGACATTTGTTCCTGTAACCATACACGTACTGTCCAAGTGTGCGTCTCATTAAATGTTATAAAAAGACCACCGTAGTTCCAGTACTTCTTGAATTCGAACAGTGTGAGTATGAGTGATGTACTACCAACTTGTCAACTCTATCGAATCATTCTACCATTCGCGTTCTGACATTCATATACACACTCATTGTCTACACTCACATTCTTGTCGGAAGACTGGAGCGTGTTGGTACCGTGACAGCATGTTTGTTTAACTACGAGTTTGCTTGTCTGTCTGATCGAGAACAACAAACATGACGATCAGAAAAATCCATCATCATCATCTTCATTAGTTGCATTTCCACTCTTACAGAGCATGTAGCCATCATTGCAGCTGGGACCCTTGCAGGGGTAGCTAACACTACCTGGTTTCAAACCCGGTAACCTTGTCTCGTGAAGCAAGCACTTTAGCCACTGTGCCACTTTATTCTCTTCATGATATTAAATGGTAGTCCCATAGCACAAATTGCCGTAGGGGAGTGAAGTGTTTGAGAATTTGTGATAAATTTTGATAAGATAGGCCTGAGCTATTTATGGTCCCGTACAAGCAGAGGTGATAGTGATAGCTATGTGAGAGGAAGGTGTAAGAAATAGTTTATGTTTTACTAGGGTGGTGATAGTGTAAGAGAAAGGACAGTCTTGGATTGAGTAATTGCTCTAATCCAGCCTATCTTTTACGACTCTATTTAAATTCAGACGCACTTTCTCACTTGGTACAGATTCAAATTACACTACACTCACGTACCCACAATTTTGTGACAGAAATACGTACTGACGTGAAAAACAGATAAACTTTGGATCACATATAAGGGCCGGGGTTTGACCAACACTATCTCGTAAGGTTTATTATGTTTATTTCACTAGAAAATATCACAACATTAAGGAAAGCATTTACATCAATGAATTATAGTTTACAGACAAGGAATTAAAAATATAATCTAATAGGCCCTCCTTCTTGTATAGGGAAACTAGGACAGATCCCAACCGAGGAAAATTAACCCAAAAAGATCAAAATGATTAACAGGGGGGGGGGGGGGGGGGGAAGGGAATAGTCAGGACGGGTAAAGACTAAGTCATTAATTTAACCTATCCCGTGAACACTCAGATTAGTGAGAGATAAATAAAAGAAGATTGGTAGGTTAGTAGTAACATAAGAAAATAAGTTTCTTTCTTTCCGTTCACTCACTATACTCATACAGTGGCCCACTTTCAGATTTGCTTACCCAACTGTCGACGCTGCATACATTCCATGGAATTAAACACTAACATGTATTGAGCCTATTCAGTCATGTTCATGGTCAATTTCAGCCCCAGACTCTCCGGTTTTGCTGACTGCTATTTTCCGGGAGTCGCTGAAATTGATGCGTTAGTATTGTCCAGGATATTCCTATTTTTACTGCAGGTATAGGTTTGGAATACGTTTTTTTTCTCTATGTGGTGGCACTGTCCTGGGACTTAATATGTTAATATATTTCCAGTGCGGTCTAGCCTCAAGTGATTGTGACACTCAGTGACGTGATGAGGAAAATGTTAAATGATAATAATCAGCTGTTCGTTGAGGTGATAGCCGAGTATGAACAGTGAGTTCTCGTGAATATATTCGATGAAAAAAAAAAACTCCTGTCATGGGTCAGATAAAAGAGTACAAAGTTTCTGCCTCAGCAGACTGATGATATATATATATATATATATATATATATATATATATACATATATATATATATATATATATATATATATATATATATATATATATATATATATATATATATATATATATATATATATATATATATTGTAGCGAAATGGTTTTATGTTTAGAGGGAGAAAGTGTAAGTATGACAGACTTGATGGAAGAATAAAAGATAATCTCTAGAGGAAACGCTTCCAGACTGCAAGTTGAATGCACAGTCTCTCCTCGGGAATTAGTCCACTAGAAAACTTTCTAAGAGAATTCTGGTGAAACTAACAGGATATTCTCTAGGCGATAAATTCTTTATCCGATATCCTACAAAGGACTATGTATAGTACATATAGATGGATAAGAGATTTGGTGCCCAGCCACATTAAAAATATCCTGACCCAATAGTGTTTATTAATTTTGGCTCTGCCCCCAGGGTGTAGATTTATGTTATTAAAACTATACAACCCAATTAAATATTACAAAGAAAAATAACAACAGACTCGGTTATGTAAAATTTACAAAAATGAAAATAGAATCTCACAATATATTCAAATATACAACTATATGTTCCCTAATCTATGAATGTTTCTGAACCATGTCAGAATTTATTTGTAATCATAGGACAATAGGAATATTCTGTAGTGGTTCTGCTGGCACATTCAGATACTCATCTCAAATGCTGATGTAGTCTTGTTGCCAGGGGTTCAATATGTCCCAGCACTCCAGGTCCCGCAAGTTCTTTGTAGGGTTGTGGCGAGAGGTTTTATTTTGGCTCTAAGATCAGTATAGTACTGACAATTACAGAAAAAGAATTTCTGCAGAAAATGGTGAAGTCCCAGTGTCTGAGAGAACTACTGGTATCACAACTTAGTTACGGCTGTGAATGATCTGATCTCGAAACAATAGTAGAGAAGAGACCGACATAAAGTGCCACCTCCGCTGTGTAACTAACTGTGATATTCAACAAAACCAGGAAACATATTTTACTTAACAATGATAAAATTGACAAGTCGTTCAAATACAATTTCCTAAGTATTTATTTAGTATATACACTATCTACTCTTGTGCTTAAGGGTGAATGTTGAAAAAAAATGGAATGTAATGGAATTGTAAGTTTACAAGTGATTTACAAATATATATATATATATATATATATATATATATATATATATATATATATATATATATATATATATATATTATATATATATATATATATATATATATATATACTGTGTAAATAAATATTACAACTGAACAAAAAATTATATCAGCTGTGCTGCTTAATTAAGTCGTAAAATACAATTTCCTAAGTATTTATTTAGTATATACACTATCTACTCTTGTGCTTAAATATATTACAACAACACAAAAATTATATCAGCTGTGCTGTTAATTAAGGATATAACACTTATCAGCTATGTTGTTATTTTTGTCTCTTGCTATGCTAATTTCACTTTCTCATCACTGACAGTTTCTATGCTCACAATGCTGACAGAAATGGTACTAATGTGTACTCATCTCTCTTAAACAGTTCTGTTCTCCGTAGTTTGCTTCACACAACTCCTGCTGAGGTTCGTTACTTTAGCCCACCCAAGACTGAGGGGGACCAAAGATGTAGAGTCTGGTCAACCTCTATGCTTCTGCGGGGTTCCAGGCAGCGGGATTGACTCGAACATACGACCTCAGTTTTTAGGACACAAATGAACCCTCCTAAGATTTTAAACTGGCCAGGTTTTGACGCGACTTAGTGAAGTAGGTTGCAGGTCGATGCCCTCAGGTAAGCAATAAATCACAGTGACAGGTTCTTCCTCTTCAGTCAGTCGGTATCTCTGGCGTCAAGTTCGGGGTTGCGTGTTTTAGCATAAAATCCGCCCGATTATATAGGCCGGTAAATACTTAAGGAAAGCTTTCGGTTGGTTCCTGGCGGAGCAAGTTGATTGGTTTCCTCCGGTTTTGTACCTGGTCTCATACAGCCTAATTTTATTCAGTTTTTAGCCGCCATCTTGCGTGAACTGCGTGAACAGTATAATTTATTCTGTCTTAGAGACTGGTGAACGGTGCAAGTTGATTGGTTGAAGCAAATCTGTATCTCGACATAGTGATTAACAAAGTAGTGGGTTACACTTCGTTTCACGACATAGCCCCCTCCTTTCCTAGCTGTGACTTGTCATAGCTGACGTGTAAACCCCTGCTGTGGTTAATCCTTTTGCGTCTGTCCTTCCAGAGTACTAGGGTGTCGACTTAAAAAATCAGCTCCTACATTGTCTCTTCCCGGAATGTAATTCACGGTAAAGGAATAAGGCGCCAGAAGCAGACTCCACCTTAACAATCTCGAATTTAGCTTTTTAGATGCAGCCAAGAATGTTAAAGGTTGGTGATCGCTTTGGACAATGAAGTGTGTCCCATACAGATAAGGTGAAAATTTGTTGATGGACCAAATTAGAGCTAAACATTCCTTCTCTATGGTCGAGTAGTTCAACTCAGCTGCATTCAGCTTCCTACTGGCGTAGGCGACTGGTAAAAGTTCCTCCGGCTGGGCTTTTGATTTCTGCAAGAGAGTTGCACCAATACCTATACTGCTAGCGTCCGTCCTTAATACAAATTCGTGTGTGATATCGGGTAGTGTAAGGATTGGTTTGCTGGTGAGTTTTGCTTTTAGCTCTGTGTAAGCTTTTTCACAATCAGCATTCCATTGGATTTTGTCAGGCTGTCCTTTCTTCGTTAAGTTGGTTAATGGTGCACACAGAGAGTTAAAGTGGGGTATGTACTTCTGATAGAACCCACATAACGACACGAATGATCTCACATCTTTCTTCGTTTGAGGTCTGGGTGCCTTCTTTAGCTTCTCTATATTTTTTGGGTCAGGAGACATATGACCTGTAGAAATAGTGTGACCTAGGAATTCCAACTCCTTACAACCGATATAGCACTTGGTTGGACGTGCAGTCAATCCAGTTTCTCTCAGTCTGTCGAACAACATGGATAGCGCTACTATATGCTCTTCAAATGTGTTTGTTGCAACAAGAATGTCATCCATAAAGTTAGTGATATGGGGATTTTGTAGAGGTTCCAATAATTTCCTCATCATTCTTGAAAAGATACTTGGAGCATTTTTCAGCCCAAAGGGGAGTACATTAAACTCGTAGTGTCCGTCTGATGTACTGAATGCCAGCATTCTCCTAACTTCTGGTTTCACTGGTATTTGGTAGTATCCCTTGCTTAGATCTACCTTCGATAAATACCTAGCCTTACTCAGTGTAGAGAACAGCTGGTTGGTGTCAGGTAATGGGTCCACCTGAGATTCTGTGATCGCATTAAGCTTCCGGTAGTCAATACATAACCTGTGTTCACCACTCGGTTTTCTCAATAGCACCACACTTGAGCTATAGGGAGAGTCTGACTTCGAGATAATTTTCTCCTTCAACAGATAATCAACTTCCTCCCTTAGTGCTTGGGCTTTCGCATAGGGTATAGGGTATGTTCTCATGCATACTGGGGTAGGGTCGGTAACCTTCATGTCGTACTCTAACAGATTCGTACGACCTGGCTTATCTGTGAGCACATCAGCATGGGTTTCCAACACTTTCTGAACCCTCTTCTTCTGCTCTGGAGTTAAATGTTCACTAATATTTACTTGAACATAATCCTCTGTAGTTGTGAGTGGATACTCCATAGAGTGAAGTGGTTCACCGTGCATTTCTGTTGCAATGGCTAGGGTCATAATATGTGCAACTTCTGATGATTCCTTGTCATAGTATTTTTTAAGAAGATTGACATGATATACCTTCTCCTTCCCTTTCTTGTCAATCTTATAATTGGTCCTGGAAAGTTTCTCCAGTATGACATAGGGTCCCTGCCATCCAATCTGCAATTTATTATTGCTGCTTGGCAACAGTAATAACACCTTTTCACCCACCTCCAGTTCCCTATCCTTTGCTTTTTTGTTGTAGTAGGCAGCATGCTTCCTCCTGGCCTGTCTTAAGTTATCATTGGCCAGTTTCCAACCTGCTTTCAATCGAGATGTCAACTCGTTGACGTACTGGTATGAGGAAGTCACTGTTTCCTCTGCCTTTTCATCAGTCCATGTCCGCAGCAATGCTTCCAGTGGACCTTTGATTGGTCTTCCAAACAACAATGTAGCTGGAGCCAATCCAGTTGAGTTGTGGGGTACTTCCCTATATGCAAATAGTGCAGCGGGTAAGTAGGTATCCCAAGTATCAGGTTTTTCACTCGCCAGCTTTCTAAGGATTGAAATTAGCGTACCATTGAACCGCTCTACTTGACCGTTCCCTTGGGCATGGTAGGGACTACAATGATAGTGCCTGGCTTGAAATATCCTGAATACTTCTTGTGTTAGCTTTCCCTTAAACTGAGACCCATTGTCAGTCAATATCTGATGCGGGAAACCTAATCGGGTAAATATTGTCAACAGGGCCTCTGCCACGTGCTTTGAATCTATAGCTGACATGGCCACTGCTTCTCCCCACATAGAGCAAGTATCAACCAAGGTTAAGATGTAAGCATTTCTCTTCTTGGTCCTAGTGAGGGGTCCAACAATATCTACTGCAACACGTTCAAAAGGGGTTCCCATAATAGGCATTTCTCCCAGTGTTGCTGGTGCAGTCCTATGCTTAGGAGCTACTCTTTGGCATTCTGGACAGGATCTTACATATCTTTTTATGTCCTCTGTAATTCCTGGCCAGAAGTAGTGACAGGCTATCCTTTGTCCAGTGGCCCCTATTCCCATATGTCCACTGAAGGGTATAGCATGTCCTAGCGTCATAACCTTCTCCCTGTAAGATTTTGGCACTACAAGCTGTCCATGCCCTTTAGGTCCTGTTCCAGCTTTTCTGTATAGTAGGCCATTCTTCATATACAAGTCTCCTTTTCTCTGGAGGGTTATGTGCTTTAGGCAATTTGCCAAAACAAGGCTTCAACGTGCTGTCTGCTGCTTGAGCCTTTTTCATCTCTTCTGGATGAGTATTGATAGGATTCTCCTCCATTTTCCTGGAGCTTTCCCTGGTCTGGACTGTTGCCATAACTACAGGTTTTATAGGTTCTCCAAGGAAAACATACCTACACCCCAAAATCAAAGGGTAAATAGGGTCGTCCATCACTGCTGCTTTGATTTCTCCTTCCACATAGCGAGATCTTATGTTGATTCGAGCTATGGGTAGTGTCATGGTTCTTGCTCCCTTGATCGGTCCTCTGATTTCCACTGTTTCTGTGGTTATCTGGTCAGGACTCACTAGAGAAGAGCACACAACTGAATCAAAGTCCAATCCTGTGTCATATAAACACAGTACTTGAGTGCCATTCACGGTCACTTCCTCACAGACAGGGGGATGATGGAAGTCTTTCTGACTTACTGCCATTTCCTTCCTTCCCTGATTCCCTGTTGTAAGACATGCAGCATGATGAGGAGGATTCTTCCTTCTGCAGTCCGCAGTATTGTGGTTACTCATTAGACAAGTTTTACACCACTTTCCTTCCTTCCGGTAAGGTGTCTTATCCGATCTTAGAGGGTTTTTGTCCTTTTGGTCAAATCTTTGTTTGTTCCTTGTGGTATGGTCCTTTTGTTCATATTTGGTATAGTTTTGTGATGATTTGAAGTTTTCACCCTGCTTCTTCTTATTTCCTAATAATTCTGCCTGAGCTGCTTGATATCTCTCAGCAACAGTTACAATATCTTCCAATCTCTCTGCTCCTTGTTCCATGATAAACTTCCTCATTTCTTGAGGCATGGACTCTTTCACTTGCTCCATCATTATCATTTCTTTCAGATCCTGACACTTTCCTAAACTACTCCATTTTTCCAAATAGGTTTCCAATCTAGCAGAGAATTGGTGATAGTTTTCTCCTGGAAGAAGTTTAGCTGTTCGGAATTTCTTTCTATATGATTCTGAGTTCTTTTCATATCTCACAAGCAGTGCCTGCTTCAGGATTTCATAATCTTCCTGGTCATCTCTTGAGAGCTTCAAATATACATCGTAGGCTACACCTCTCAATCCCTGAGATAGTTTAAGACTCCATTTTTCTTTCACTAAGCCATAGGTAGTGGCTAGTCTTTCGTATCTATCCAGGTACGACTCAATGGCGTCTTCTTTCTCAACAAATGGGTCCAGATGAAAATTCATGGCCCCACTTGAGGTGCTCTGGCTGGAGCTACTCTCAGAGTGAGGTGAGCTACCACCATTATTGCCAGTATTTGCCTGAATTTCAAGCTCTTTTAATCTTAACTGATGGTCTCTCTCTGCTTGTAATTTCCTTTCCTCAGCTTCAATTTTCTTTGCCTCATTTTCAGCCTCCCATTTCTTGGCTTCAATTTCCAGTCTTTTGTCTTCTCTCTGAGCTTCCAGTCTTTTGTCTTCTCTCTCAGCTTCCAGTCTTTTGGCTTCTCTTTCAGCTTCCAGTCTTTTGGCTTCTCTTTCAGCTTCCAGTCTTTTGGCTTCTGCCTCTAATTGCAACTTTCTTTCTTCCCTATCCATGTGTTTGTCCACTTCTGTTGTGACATACTGAGTGAGAGCATCACCTGTCAAATTTAATTCCTTACCCATCTGCATGATCGCAGTCCTGAACTTCACTAGATCAGCCATGGCGTTACTTAAAGAGGGTATGTATAGTTACTATAACCAGATATTTTAATTAAACTTAATTAATTTAAATGAACAAATAAATTTCCGTGCAACTTTGTGAGCATCAACTATTTACATGGTACTCCTCCTACGAAAATAATTTTGTAAAAATCCTATAATGATTTTCTCAAAATAAAATTTATTTTCTTATGTTACCTATGGGTGGCACAAGATAGAGTGTAGATAGATGAATAGACTAAGTATGGCTCAAGATATACAGAAATATCCCAGGAACGATCCCCCAGTGTGGCGAGAGGTTTTATTTTGGCTCTAAGATCAGTATAGTACTGACAATTACAGAAATAGAATTTCTGCAGAAAATGGTGAAGTCCCAGTGTCTGAGAGAACTACTGGTATCACAACTTAGTTACGGCTGTGAATGATCTGATCTCGAAACAATAGTAGAGAGGAGACCGACATAAAGTGCCACCTCCGCTGTGTAACTAACTGTGATATTCAACAAAACCAGGAAACATATTTTACTTAACAATGATAAAATTGACAAGTCGTTCAAATACAATTTCCTAAGTATTTATTTAGTATATACACTATCTACTCTTGTGCTGAAGGGTGAATGTTGAAAAAAAATGGAATGTAATGGAATTGTAAGTTTACAAGTGATTTACAAATATATATATATATATATATATATATATATATATATATATATATATATATATATATATATAAAAATATATTTATATACAACAAGTACAACAAGTTATTATAGGAACAAAAAATTATATCAGCTGTGCTGTTAATTAAGGATATAACACTTATCAGCTATGTTGTTTTTTTTTGTCTCTTGCTATGCTAATTTCACTTTCTCATCACTGACAGTTTCTATGCTCACAATGCTGACAGAAATGGTACTAATGTGTACTCATCTCTCTTAAACAGTTCTGTTCTCCGTAGTTTGCTTCACACAACTCCTGCTGAGGTTCGTTACTTTAGCCCACCCAAGACTGAGGGGGACCAAAGATGTAGAGTCTGGTCAACCTCTATGCTTCTGCGGGGTTCCAGGCAGCGGGATTGACTCGAACATACGACCTCAGTTTTTAGGACACAAATGAACCCTCCTAAGATTTTAAACTGGCCAGGTTTTGACGCGACTTAGTGAAGTAGGTTGCAGGTCGATGCCCTCAGGTAAGCAATAAATCACAGTGACAGTTCTTCTTCCTCTTCAGTCAGTCGGTATCTCTGGCGTCAAGTTCGGGGTTGCGTTTTTAGCATAAAATCCGCCCGATTATATAGGCCGGTAAATACTTAAGGAAAGCTTTCGGTTGGTTCCTGGCGGAGCAAGTTGATTGGTTTCCTCCGGTTTTGTACCTGGTCTCATACAGCCTAATTTTATTCAGTTTTTAGCCGCCATCTTGCGTGAACTGCGTGAACAGTATAATTTATTCTGTCTTAGAGACTGGTGAACGGTGCAAGTTGATTGGTTGAAGCAAATCTGTATCTCGACATAGTGATTAACAAAGTAGTGGGTTACACTTCGTTTCACGACATAGCCCCCTCCTTTCCTAGCTGTGACTTGTCATAGCTGACGTGTAAACCCCTGCTGTGGTTAATCCTTTTGCGTCTGTCCTTCCAGAGTACTAGGGTGTCGACTTAAAAAATCAGCTCCTACATTGTCTCTTCCCGGAATGTAATTCACGGTAAAGGAATAAGGCGCCAGAAGCAGACTCCACCTTAACAATCTCGAATTTAGCTTTTTAGATGCAGCCAAGAATGTTAAAGGTTGGTGATCGCTTTGGACAATGAAGTGTGTCCCATACAGATAAGGTGAAAATTTGTTGATGGACCAAATTAGAGCTAAACATTCCTTCTCTATGGTCGAGTAGTTCAACTCAGCTGCATTCAGCTTCCTACTGGCGTAGGCGACTGGTAAAAGTTCCTCCGGCTGGGCTTTTGATTTCTGCAAGAGAGTTGCACCAATACCTATACTGCTAGCGTCCGTCCTTAATACAAATTCGTGTGTGATATCGGGTAGTGTAAGGATTGGTTTGCTGGTGAGTTTTGCTTTTAGCTCTGTGTAAGCTTTTTCACAATCAGCATTCCATTGGATTTTGTCAGGCTGTCCTTTCTTCGTTAAGTTAGTTAATGGTGCACACAGAGAGTTAAAGTGGGGTATGTACTTCTGATAGAACCCACATAATGACACGAATGATCTCACATCTTTCTTCGTTTGAGGTCTGGGTGCCTTCTTTAGCTTCTCTATATTTTTTGGGTCAGGAGACATATGACCTGTAGAAATAGTGTGACCTAGGAATTCCAACTCCTTACAACCGATATAGCACTTGGTTGGACGTGCAGTCAATCCAGTTTCTCTCAGTCTGTCAAACAACATGGAGAGCGCTACTATATGCTCTTCAAATGTGTTTGTAGCAACAAGAATGTCATCCATAAAGTTAGTGATATGGGGATTTTGTAGAGGTTCCAATAATTTCCTCATCATTCTTGAAAAGATACTTGGAGCATTTTTCAGCCCAAAGGGTAGTACATTAAACTCGTAGTGTCCGTCTGATGTACTGAATGCCAGCATTTTCCTAACTTCTGGTTTCACTGGTATTTGGTAGTATCCCTTGCTTAGATCTACCTTCGATAAATACCTAGCCTTACTCAGTGTAGAGAACAGCTGGTTGGTGTCAGGTAATGGGTCCACCTGAGATTCTGTGATCGCATTAAGCTTCCGGTAGTCAATACATAACCTGTGTTCACCACTCGGTTTTCTCAATAGCACCACACTTGAGCTATAGGGAGAGTCTGACTTCGAGATAATTTTCTCCTTCAACAGATAATCAACTTCCTCCCTTAGTGCTTGGGCTTTCGCATAGGGTATAGGGTATGTTCTCATGCATACTGGGGTAGGGTCGGTAACCTTCATGTCGTACTCTAACAGATTCGTACGACCTGGCTTATCTGTGAGCACATCAGCATGGGTTTCCAACACTTTCTGAACCCTCTTCTTCTGCTCTGGAGTTAAATGTTCACTAATATTTACTTGAACATAATCCTCTGTAGTTGTGAGTGGATACTCCATAGAGTGAAGTGGTTCACCGTGCATTTCTGTTGCAATGGCTAGGGTCATAATATGTGCAACTTCTGATGATTCCTTGTCATAGTATTTTTTAAGAAGATTGACATGATATACCTTCTCCTTCCCTTTCTTGTCAATCTTATAATTGGTCCTGGAAAGTTTCTCCAGTATGACATAGGGTCCCTGCCATCCAATCTGCAATTTATTATTGCTGCTTGGCAACAGTAATAACACCTTTTCACCCACCTCCAGTTCCCTATCCTTTGCTTTTTTTGTTGTAGTAGGCAGCATGCTTCCTCCTGGCCTGTCTTAAGTTATCATTGGCCAGTTTCCAACCTGCTTTCAATCGAGATGTCAACTCGTTGACGTACTGGTATGAGGAAGTCACTGTTTCCTCTGCCTTTTCATCAGTCCATGTCCGCAGCAATGCTTCCAGTGGACCTTTGATTGGTCTTCCAAACAACAATGTAGCTGGAGCCAATCCAGTTGAGTTGTGGGGTACTTCCCTATATGCAAATAGTGCAGCGGGTAAGTAGGTATCCCAAGTATCAGGTTTTTCACTCGCCAGCTTTCTAAGGATTGAAATTAGCGTACCATTGAACCGCTCTACTTGACCGTTCCCTTGGGCATGGTAGGGACTACAATGATAGTGCCTGGCTTGAAATATCCTGAATACTTCTTGTGTTAGCTTTCCCTTAAACTGAGACCCATTGTCAGTCAATATCTGATGCGGGAAACCTAATCGGGTAAATATTGTCAACAGGGCCTCTGCCACGTGCTTTGAATCTATAGCTGACATGGCCACTGCTTCTCCCCACATAGAGCAAGTATCAACCAAGGTTAAGATGTAAGCATTTCTCTTCTTGGTCCTAGTGAGGGGTCCAACAATATCTACTGCAACACGTTCAAAAGGGGTTCCCATAATAGGCATTTCTCCCAGTGTTGCGGGTGCAGTCCTATGCTTAGGAGCTACTCTTTGGCATTCTGGACAGGATCTTACATATCTTTTTATGTCCTCTGTAATTCCTGGCCAGAAGTAGTGACAGGCTATCCTTTGTCCAGTGGCCCCTATTCCCATATGTCCACTGAAGGGTATAGCATGTCCTAGCGTCATAACCTTCTCCCTGTAAGATTTTGGCACTACAAGCTGTCCATGCCCTTTAGGTCCTGTTCCAGCTTTTCTGTATGGTAGGCCATTCTTCATATACAAGTCTCCTTTCTCTGGAGGGTTATGTGCTTTAGGCAATTTGCCAAAACAAGGCTTCAACGTGCTGTCTGCTGCTTGAGCCTTTTTCATCTCTTCTGGATGAGTATTGATAGGATTCTCCTCCATTTTCCTGGAGCTTTCCCTGGTCTGGACTGTTGCCATAACTACGGGTTTTATAGGTTCTCCAAGGAAAACATACCTACACCCCAAAATCAAAGGGTAAATAGGGTCGTCCATCACTGCTGCTTTGATTTCTCCTTCCACATAGCGAGATCTTATGTTGATTCGAGCTATGGGTAGTGTCATGGTTCTTGCTCCCTTGATTGGTCCTCTGATTTCCACTGTTTCTGTGGTTATCTGGTCAGGACTCACTAGAGAAGAGCACACAACTGAATCAAAGTCCAATCCTGTGTCATATAAACACAGTACTTGAGTGCCATTCACGGTCACTTCCTCACAGACAGGGGGATGATGGAAGTCTTTCTGACTTACTGCCATTTCCTTCCTTCCCTGATTCCCTGTTGTAAGACATGCAGCATGATGAGGAGGATTCTTCCTTCTGCAGTCCGCAGTATTGTGGTTACTCATTAGACAAGTTTTACACCACTTTCCTTCCTTCCGGTAAGGTGTCTTATCCGATCTTAGAGGGTTTTTGTCCTTTTGGTCAAATCTTTGTTTGTTCCTTGTGGTATGGTCCTTTTGTTCATATTTGGTATAGTTTTGTGATGATTTGAAGTTTTCACCCTGCTTCTTCTTATTTCCTAATAATTCTGCCTGAGCTGCTTGATATCTCTCAGCAACAGTTACAATATCTTCCAATCTCTCTGCTCCTTGTTCCATGATAAACTTCCTCATTTCTTGAGGCATGGACTCTTTCACTTGCTCCATCATTATCATTTCTTTCAGATCCTGACACTTTCCTAAACTACTCCATTTTTCCAAATAGGTTTCCAATCTAGCAGAGAATTGGTGATAGTTTTCTCCTGGAAGAAGTTTAGCTGTTCGGAATTTCTTTCTATATGATTCTGAGTTCTTTTCATATCTCACAAGCAGTGCCTGCTTCAGGATTTCATAATCTTCCTGGTCATCTCTTGAGAGCTTCAAATATACATCGTAGGCTACACCTCTCAATCCCTGAGATAGTTTAAGACTCCATTTTTCTTTCACTAAGCCATAGGTAGTGGCTAGTCTTTCGTATCTATCCAGGTACGACTCAATGGCGTCTTCTTTCTCAACAAATGGGTCCAGATGAAAATTCATGGCCCCACTTGAGGTGCTCTGGCTGGAGCTACTCTCAGAGTGAGGTGAGCTACCACCATTATTGCCAGTATTTGCCTGAATTTCAAGCTCTTTTAATCTTAACTGATGGTCTCTCTCTGCTTGTAATTTCCTTTCCTCAGCTTCAATTTTCTTTGCCTCATTTTCAGCCTCCCATTTCTTGGCTTCAATTTCCAGTCTTTTGTCTTCTCTCTGAGCTTCCAGTCTTTTGTCTTCTCTCTCAGCTTCCAGTCTTTTGGCTTCTCTTTCAGCTTCCAGTCTTTTGGCTTCTCTTTCAGCTTCCAGTCTTTTGGCTTCTGCCTCTAATTGCAACTTTCTTTCTTCCCTATCCATGTGTTTGTCCACTTCTGTTGTGACATACTGAGTGAGAGCATCACCTGTCAAATTTAATTCCTTACCCATCTGCATGATCGCAGTCCTGAACTTCACTAGATCAGCCATGGCGTTACTTAGAGAGGGTATGTATAGTTACTATAACCAAATATTTTAATTAAACTTAATTAATTTAAATGAACAAATAAATTTCCGTGCAACTTTGTGAGCATCAACTATTTACTGAGTACTAAATGGTACTCCTCCTACGAAAATAATTTTGTAAAAATCCTATAATGATTTTTCTCAAAATAAAATTTATTTTCTTATGTTACCTATGGGTGGCACAAGATAGAGTGTAGATAGATGAATAGACTAAGTATGGCTCAAGATATACAGAAATATCCCAGGAACGAGCCCCCAGTGTGGCGAGAGGTTTTATTTTGGCTCTAAGATCAGTATAGTACTGACAATTACAGAAATAGAATTTCTGCAGAAAATGGTGAAGTCCCAGTGTCTGAGAGAACTACTGGTATCACAACTTAGTTACGGCTGTGAATGATCTGATCTCGAAACAATAGTAGAGAGGAGACCGACATAAAGTGCCACCTCCGCTGTGTAACTAACTGTGATATTCAACAAAACCAGGAAACATATTTTACTTAACAATGATAAAATTGACAAGTCGTTCAAATACAATTTCCTAAGTATTTATTTAGTATATACACTATCTACTCTTGTGCTGAAGGGTGAATGTTGAAAAAAAAATGGAATGTAATGGAATTGTAAGTTTACAAGTGATTTACAAATATATATATATATATATATATATATATATATATATATATATATATATATATATATATATATATATATATATATATATATATATATATATATATATATATATATATATATATATATATATATATTACAACAAGTTTTCCAATTATAGGAACAAAAATTATATCAGCTGTGCTGTTAATTAAGGATATAACACTTATCAGCTATGTTGTTATTTTTGTCTCTTGCTATGCTAATTTCACTTTCTCATCACTGACAGTTTCTATGCTCACAATGCTGACAGAAATGGTACTAATGTGTACTCATCTCTCTTAAACAGTTCTGTTCTCCGTAGTTTGCTTCACACAACTCCTGCTGAGGTTCGTTACTTTAGCCCACCCAAGACTGAGGGGGACCAAAGATGTAGAGTCTGGTCAACCTCTATGCTTCTGCGGGGTTCCAGGCAGCGGGATTGACTCGAACATACGACCTCAGTTTTTAGGACACAAATGAACCCTCCTAAGATTTTAAACTGGCCAGGTTTTGACGCGACTTAGTGAAGTAGGTTGCAGGTCGATGCCCTCAGGTAAGCAATAAATCACAGTGACAGGTTCTTCCTCTTCAGTCAGTCGGTATCTCTGGCGTCAAGTTCGGGGTTGCGTGTTTTAGCATAAAATCCGCCCGATTATATAGGCCGGTAAATACTTAAGGAAAGCTTTCGGTTGGTTCCTGGCGGAGCAAGTTGATTGGTTTCCTCCGGTTTTGTACCTGGTCTCATACAGCCTAATTTTATTCAGTTTTTAGCCGCCATCTTGCGTGAACTGCGTGAACAGTATAATTTATTCTGTCTTAGAGACTGGTGAACGGTGCAAGTTGATTGGTTGAAGCAAATCTGTATCTCGACATAGTGATTAACAAAATAGTGGGTTACACTTCGTTTCACGACAAGGGTTTCAGAGGATGGCAAGTTGCTTCTTCTCCGTCTTGACTCAGGGCGCATCACCAGCTGGGATGGATTAAGTCTGCCCTTGAGAACACTGCTTATGGTTTAGTCTTCTGGTATGACAACCTGGTAGGACTGGATTGACAAACAATTGGAGCTCCATAAGTAATCATGCCAGAGAAGTCATTTCCCATATCTGCTGGGCGCTAATCGTCCATCAGAAATCTAACAAACATTCATAGTTAACATAACTAACAAAGTGCTACCCATTATCTATTATAGCATAACTGACATTATAAGCATACAGGTGGATCTCAACCTATATCCGGCTTCCATGTATATATACATGAAAAAAGTTGTATTCTGGGAATGTCCCGTTCCAGTTAAAATTTATAATTATTGTGTTTTTCTAGATTTGACCTCTCGTCATAAGTGGAGAAGGTAGACCGCACAGGGGTCACAACATGATTTCTGGAGGCTGATAGGAACATCATACCGTAAAACCCCGCTGGATCGCAAGGTTTATGACCAGCCTAGATTATATTGGAAGAAAAATACAAACGTTTTAACAATATTATCAATATCCTAATCTAACACACGTTTCAGGTATGACCTGTTTAGCACTCCGTTATTAAATTAAATTTAAAACCCACAAGTGTCTAACTAATCTCATCGCTTTTAACACGAGATATGAACACTAGTCACTTAGAATTTACACACTATGAAATAGAAATAAATTGCGTTCTCTAAATTATCCACCGCCTAGCGTCTGTTAATTAATTTAAAACATCTCTTACTTGGGAAATAGAGAGTAATTAACTTTACGTTTACAGCAGGTAAAATTTTCTATACGTTATTTAACTAACACAGAAAAGAACCCAGTGAAATATAATGGAAACACTTTAACAATTAAATGACTCCAAATTCTAAATATATATATATATATATATATATATATATATATATATATATATATATATATATATATATATATATATATATATATATATATATATATATATATATATATATATATATATAACCGCAGCACAGAAAAAATGAATTAATCTCCACGTATATAACTGATTCAAATTGTAGTATGGCTCTATAATGCGAGCTAGGTGCTTTCTTCACAATCTCTGGCGCTACTGTTAACTGAATTTTAAGAGATGCCTATATATATGAAATGGGTTAAAAATGGTTATCTCGTGTGAGATTTCGCGCCTCTGCTCGGATTTTGGGAGAATCTGCGGTCGATTCCTGAATGAAACCTTATTTTCACGCTTTCGCCGACCGCTGATTCGTTTCGCTAGCGAGCGGGCGCCTTTTAGGTCCCTTCTCGTGGTGAGCAAATTGCGTCTCTTGGAGCACGAACAAAGGGATGAAGTCGGTAAAAGTGGTTAACGCCCCTTTATTCTGCAATTAACGACCCGTTCTCTTTCTGAAAACTACAAAACCCGTTCCCCCCCCCCCCCGTGTTGCAGGGACAAGGCGCTGACGTGATGACGTAATCTGACAGCAGACAAACCCCCTTTGCCCTTCCCCTTTTAAAGGAAAGACAGTTAAAGATATGAATAGCTGTATTAATAGCGCTTGAAACAAAGACAGGTAGGCGTGACTAAGCTAGGAATCAGACAGATGGCGAAAGGCATGGCTTTTTGCGCGATAATCCGTGCATGCTAATTAGAGAAGCGGGTGGGAAACCACGTTGAGCAATTTGATTGAAAAAGAGTGGGGGGTGCCGGTGAGATTAAAGTGGACCGATCAAGGTGCTCGATTTTCATCTGTCACAGACTTCATTGTACTAGTTCCAGCTTTATGAATTAGGGTAACAAGTTCCTTTCCTGGTTGCCTTTGTCTTCCCTAACACAAATTTAGAGTCAGGTACCCATTTACAGCTCGGTAAACTGGATAGAGACTCTAACAGGTTTTGATCTCACAACCTGGTAACTATGCCAAGACAAGCAATCGCTCTAACAATTAGCCGATCGGACTCTTGTCAAGATATTACCCACACTTTAAAAAAAAATATAGTACAGGAAGACAGGTTTACGTAAGCTGTCTGTGTCATTCAGTTGTCTGCCTGACGCTGTGAAGGTTCAGACTTCTTCGTTCATTAACGATGAAAGAGTCGTTGACAGAATGCAGACCTTCTGTTATCACAAAAGAAGACATTTTAAGAAGATCTATAGTTTGGTCTCCTGGGGACTTTCTAATGAAAAATGTAACAGTGTTTTGTACACAGCGTTCTTAAATATGAGAGGTGAATGTGATACACCGGAGTAGATTTCCCAATCTTTTGTAATCCGCGTACCCCCTTGGCTTTTAGGAAACATTCCTGTAACCCATTTTCAGTATGAAAGGAAAACAGCTCTTGAGTTTACAATGCATATGCACGTAAGAAAATAAATTAACAAACATATTCATAAAGTTCTAACAAAGAAAATTTTATTTGGAACATAACAACATGTGCTAGGATCATAAATTTGCTAAATGTTTGATCAAAACACAGTCATATAAATTATTGAGACTATTAATTGTGTTTCTTGTCAACCAACAGTTTTATCTTTGGTACAGTTTTTTAAAGATATACGCACATTTTCAGTCTCATATTTGGTTTCTTGTTTTGGACTTGATTGAGAAGAAGCCTCGCCGTTCTCTCTCTTCTATTCACATATTTGTTCACTGACACTACTACTTCTAGAATATTTCAGTACTAACCATAAAGATTCACTTGTTCACTACTACTTCTAGAATATTTCAGTATTAACCATAAAGATTCACTTGTTCACTACTACTTCTAGAATATTTCAGTATTAACCATAAAGATTCACTTGTTCACTACTACTTCTAGAATATTTCAGTATTAACCATAAAGATTCACTTGTTCACTACTACTTCTAGAATATTTCAGTACTAACCATAAAGATTCACTTGTTCACTACTACTTCTAGAATATTTCAGTATTAACCATAAAGATTCACTTGTTCACTACTACTTCTAGAATATTTCAGTATTAACAATAAAGATTCACTTGTTCACTACTACTTCTAGAATATTTCAGTATTAACCATAAAGATTCCCTTGTTCACTACTACTTCTAGAATATTTCAGTACTAACCATAAAGATTCACTTGTTCAATACTACTTCTAGAATATTTCAGTATTAACCATAAAGATTCATATGTTCACTACTACTTCTAGAATATTTCAGTATTAACCATAAATATTTACTTGTTCACTACTACTTCTAGAATATTTCAGTATTAACAATAAAGATTCACTTGTTCACGACTACTTCTAGAATATTTCAGTATTAACCATAAATATTCACTTATTCATCACGTCATGTCCCATCTTTTCCCACCAAAGTCGCAATCGTCTTCATGGTGCATTTTTAAGGATGGGAACTAATTATGCGCATGTTAAAATAACGCACAATTTGTTCCCATCCTTAATAGTGTGGGGTGTTTGATTCTAAGCACAATATCTTGAATTTTCCCTATTTTTTAATTTGGGTGAGTATGAATAAAGAATTGAATTCGTTACATTTGCAGTAATTCGGCCGATTTAGTCGCTCAAGTCGATATTCCCTTAAGTAATTGTTTTGGGAACGGAGTAATAGAATGTTTATTTGGAATGTTTTTCCCTTTTTAATACGTACCAAGGTAGAATTTTCTTTTAAATCTGTACATTTACAAAACATGTTGCAATAATGCAGCTGTTAATTAATTATTCTAATTGTTTACTTCTCTTCCCATGTCAGTTTTGACGCGTTGCTCCCCAGCTTCATAACAAATACGCCCAGATAAATGACTACGGGAGCCGCGCTGGTGTAATGGTTACAACGTTGCGCTGGCGACCAGGTATTCAAGGTTCAAGCCCGGGCGTCAGCATTTGAAGAAGTGTCAACGACCGGGATTTTGACTGAATAACATGAACGGCTCCTGAGATAAACCCTCTGTGGATGGGAAGGAGCGAAGCTCCTGACCGGGTTGGAAGGAAAATCCTCAGGCTCCTCAGGCTCGCAATGACATGTCCCCATTACCCCCTTGAAACGCTTCACGTCCCCCCGGGGGTTACGCGTAAACCAGGTTGAGAACCCCCGCACCAGAGCTTATGTATTCTTTTGTTAGCGTTGCTGTTTGTGTTTGTATGTGTGTCTGAGCTGGTCTGTGTTTGTACGTGTGTCTGAGCTGGTCTGTGTTTGTTACGTGTGTCTGAGCTGGTCTGTGTTTGTTACATGTGTCTGAGCTGGTCTGTGTTTGTTACGTGTGTCAGAGCTGGTCTGTCTTTGTACGTGTGTCTAAGCTGGTCTGTGTTTGTTACGTGTGTCTGAGCTGGTCTGTCTTTGTACGTGTGTCTGAGCTGGTCTGTGTTTGTTACGTGTGTCTGAGCTGGTCTGTATTTGTACGTGTGTCTGAGCTGGTCTGTGTTTGTTACGTGTGTCTGAGCTGGTCTGTGTTTGTTACGTGTAGAAAAAAAAAACGTTTCCACGTATAAACAGTTAGAGCCTTCTCAATTTAAGATAAGATGGAAGTAGCAGAAGCTTTGTCGAATGAATAGAAAATAAACAGCAAAAACAGATAAAAGAGAAAATTAAGACAGAGAAGAATATAATAATTCGAAAAAAAAATAATTAAGGAAAATGAAGCAGAAAGTACATTACATGTAGTAGGAAGAAAACAAAGGAATTCTAATAAATAGAAAACTAATAATAATAATAATAAGACTATAATAATTAGAATATAATACTAGCCCCTTCAGTCATAACTGACTATGGGAATGCGCCCCTGAGGTGACAGCCCTCAGCTGCTTATTTTCGTTGTGTTCCTTTAGACGTTTTCTCCTCACTTCTGCTTGCTGTGAGAGCTTCTTTTCGCCCAATCTGAAGTGGCGCCGTAGATAGCAGCGCCATTTGGTGCGATCGACAGCTTCATCCTGCCAGGTTGCTGGATCTATGTCCAGTGCCCTCATATCTCCCTTGCACACACCTTTGAATCTCAGCTGTGGTCTTATACAACTATTAATAATAATAATAATAATCAGGCAGATTCATTCGTTTTTCTTCCGATGACTGAGAAGTTTCAGCATTCAACAAAGTCATACCAAGTCTTTCTGACCTGTGTCATTCGTTCAGTTTGTTTCCATGTTTTCTTTATCCCTGATATAACTTGTATGTGTCCAAGCTTTCTCTGTTGTATTTATCTTCTACCTGTATTTCTATTATCAGGGGGGTTCCAGAACTAAGACTGTCTTGAAATGCTGTCAGATATACTCCGTGGGTCACCGTCGCCCTGTGAGGAGAGCAAAGATTAGTAGCAATGTACCATACCAAGCATGTCGTAGAAGGTGATCAGGGAGGGTTTGGCAATGGGACAGTTAAAACTTCCCTGTGAAAATATAAAACCAAAAACAAACAAACAAATAAACAAACAAACAATCATCCAAGCCAAATTAGGTTAAAGGTAAAGATAGTTTCATAGCTGAAACTGCAGAGGGGAGGGCGAATTAAGTCTTAGAGACTTCACAAAGCTAGTCTGACTTTATGATGTCAGGCGAATGCAACAAAGTAGCGTCAAAAGAATTATATACTCGTATATTAGAAATATTCTACGGCGGCGGAATAAGTGGGAGAAAGAGACCAAGAATGAGAAAACAAAATAAGGAACACACACACAATGACGAGATATAGAATTGGAGACGAACGACGGGGAAGGGGGATAAAGGAAGCAGACAAGCAAGTATTCGCTGGTACTGAGTGTAAGAACGTCAGGGGAGGTGATGCTGACGTACAAATAAACAGGAATTACTTCTGCTTAAGGGTTGTGTAATAAAGGGCAAAGTCTGCACGTAGCAAGGTCCAAATTAGCTTTAGGCCAAGCACGTGCGCATAGTGAAGAGAAAGACGGTCGTCACATGGGCATCTCATGATAATATGACACAGCCCAGTTCATAACTCACACACTCATGTATTTGGCCGTGTTGTTGCACTACTATCATGTGTCACCGTTGTTGATGATTTTGCGGTTGTTGTTTGTTGTTGCTGATGATGTTGTTTCAGTTGGTTGTATGCTTGCGGCTGCTGCTGTGACTGCTTATAGGTTTTATTCTATTAAAAAATAGCGAGGCGCTTTAGACTAACCCTGTAGAAGAAGGAGAATGTGAAAAAAAAGAGAAGAAAGGAGATGAAGAGGACATTAGAGGGAAAATAAAGAAGATGAAGAAATGAAGACATAGAAGAAGGTTAGGGTGATGATGGCGATGATGATGATAATGATGAATAGAAATATCACGAGAAAGAGAGACAGAGTAGCGTGAGGCTTGTGATGTGGAAGTGAAAAAATTTGGCTCTGGAGTGATCATGCAATCGAAACCTGCCTGCGATCCTTTCTGTGACAGCTGGATGAGTGCTGTAGTGCGCAATACGTGGTTACCTAACAAGGCTATAATAACTTGCCACGTACTGTGTTGTCGTCGCCTCTTTCGCCTTCTCCTACTCACACTCCGCCGTCACGACACAAAGCGAATACGAAGGAACTGGCTTTGGTCAGGGGCGCCACTTTTATGAGTGAAGCCCTATCAGGAAGCATGGTAGCAAGCAGAAATTATGAAGTATCATTTCGAACATCTGTCAAGAGAACTAATTAGCTATTTTCCCGAGTTTACTCACTTTACCATTTACAAGTTATTCATTTATTCGATAACCATATTATCCAATTTACAGTTTGCCCAGCACAGAGTGATGGAATATATGAAAAAAAAAAAAAAATTAAACACAAAACGCCTAAATGGAACGTTAACAGAAAGTAGAAGCTCTCATAAGTCCATGGAAACACAAAATCTATTACTTATAATAAAATAAAAATGTTTTTGTAACGAGATGCCAGTCCCACTGTGCAACCCCATATCATTTGTTAAACTCTTTTATTTAATTTAAGAGCGGTGTTTGGATGTTTCAAATCTTTAAGCACTTAATGTTCACAATGTTTCAGATGACCTAGAGAGGTCACATTTTGCACGCGACATTTTGCAAACTAAAATTTCTCTTCTTTCTTCTTCTTCTACTTGGTATACTCCAATAAGACGTCAATTTAAATATGTTCAAAGAAAGCAGTGGTCAACTTGAGGTTATTAAATTAACATTTGAAGGAACCTCCAGTGACCTGCCCCGGGCCGGCCATACAAAAATAATTTTGTTTTTTGGGGATTTTTTGTTGTTACAAGTTCCGCATTTTAAAATACGTGTTTAGTCTGAAACACGTTTATTTATAAAATTTGATTCAACGGAATACGGAGCCTTATTTCTTAACTGTAAATGATATGATAAATTTCACTACGATTAGCATTAATGCTTCAATATTTAAAGAAATTATAACAGTTAAATATCTAATGCCTTCATGAATATTCATATATCTTAATTAAAATTTTGAATCATCTGTGCACTGAGTTAGCGAACGGGAAGAAATTATAATGAATTACCTGTGGGCCTTAGTTTGCCCGCCGCTGAACCAGATACGTGTAATGAAATTCGCGAACACCGTGCCAGAAAATAAAAATCTTCGGATTAGATTTTACAGTTAAACGTAAAGGTAATCCCATAGCACATACTTCCGTAGGGTCGTGAAGTGTTAGAGACTTTAAAATACTAGGTCCAGCTTTGTGAAGTGTGGTTGATCAGTTCCCTTCCTCGCTGCTTTTGCCTTCCCTAACTAACGAACAGAGTCATGTACCTATTTAAAGCTAGGTAGACTATTGCGTAACGCTTCTAGGTATCGATCCCAGAACCCGGTAATTGTGCCTCGATATGCTAGTGATGATGATAGGAAACTCTTTACAGAGCGATACAACAGGAAGCAATCTGATCATCAGAAGAAGTCCCCCCGTCCGACAAGTGTTTCGGCCCTATATATATATATATGCTCTAACCACTGTGCCAGTCGGACGCGCATATCACAGTTAATGGAACTTTAAACATGATAATCAGGCAACAAACACTTTATCAAGCGATAACACTGGACAACAAATTTTGACTTTTTGTGTGTATCTGAGATTAAACCACGTGACCTTTATGTTGTTTGGGCTGCTGAATATGAAAATGGCCGTTAAAACACCAGATTAGCTCTAGTTTTTAAAAATATCTATAAAACAAGTTTTACACATTTGCATATACATACCACATGATAATAATGCTCATAACGGAAATGATTCACAGCGACGCCTTTTTGCCTGTAGCTTGTAATGAGTTTCTGGAGAATCTCTCACAAGGGTCCAACAACAGTCTGTGTTAAGGCCCATTCTGGCCATCATAAATGTTAAGGTCAAGTTCTCCATAAGTGTAACAGTCCAACTTCATAGTGTTAGTGTCCTGTGTAGTGTTGGAAGCCACCGTGAAAGGTTGCAGCGCAGTGTAGGTGTGAGTAAGGGGTCAGGTGAACCCAGGCAGTACAGTTCAGGTGAATGTAGGTCACCAGGCGTTGAGGCACTGACAGGGTGCAATGAAGACTCTCTTAAGGTACATGCTCTCAGATGTGTAGTAATGATCGGAGCAATATGTGGTTGACAGTATGTGTGGGTGAGTAGACCTCATGATAAGGTGTAGTACGCGAATGTGTATAGGTTCTGAACATTGGCATAATACCCACTCAACCACATGTAGAAAGTCAGAGAAGGTTGGTAACAGCAGTGTTAAGTCATATTCGAAGTTACAGTTAGGTGTTAAGGATTTTGGTATACGGGCTGGAGTTTGTTAGTAAGTAGGTTAAGGTCATGAGATACATGACATGTATATACATGTGTGTGGGTGGAGAAAGGAGTAACTCTGTTTAGAGTGTATTTTTATTAAAGTATGCAAGCTTGGAAAGTGACATTTAAGAGCTCACTGTTAGAAGCACGTAGAGTATGGTTGAAGAATACTCAGAGGCGTTCATGTGTGAATTGAGGTTTACAGGACATGAGAAAAGCGTGCGAAGTGAATGAAGTTAGCATACGTGTCAGAGAAGAATACTGAGTTGTTAAAGGGGAGTCTGTGGCCATCCGTCGTGGGAGACGGTCAGTGTTTTCTAGAGTATGTGAATAATGTATGTGATTTTCATTATAACATATTGGATGTGACGCGATGATGTTTCGCATAAGGTGTATTTACAAGGCCTTTATATATTATTATTTATAAGCGCGTTGTGGGTTTCCCGCGCTGTAAAGTTCAAGAGGAACTTAGATGCCTGGTGATTAGACCAGAGGTATAGATATATGTGCGAGGAGTGAATGCCGCACTTTGGATTAAAAGACACGTCGTTTTCCCGTGTCAGAAGGAGGTCTATGGTAAGACTATTATATGTTATTATTTGAGTGCGCGTTGTTGGTTTTCCCGCGCCAATAGGAGGTCTACGTAAGCGCGTTGTGGTTTTCCCGCGCTGTTAAGTTCTGGAGGAACTTGGATAGAGATATATGTGCGAGGAGTGAATTCCGCACTTACATTGTATACAGACCATATAGAGATTTATGTGCGAGGAGTGAATGCCGCACTTACATTGAATATAGATCAGAGATAGAGATTTATGTGCGAGGGGGGAATGCCGCACTTACATTGAATGCAATTGTTGCCAGTACGTAAGGATGACTGTACTACATATTTTAATGATGCAAGTATTTGTACTATTGTTGCTGATGTCCAGGACTATGCTGTCGATATTATATGTATGGAACTGTGACCCAGACTTCTGTCAAGTTATTTCATTCGCGTATGTACTGTCTTGAGTGTCAGTCCAAGTTATATTCCATTGTAACATTACAGAGGTAACATTTATCATAGTTATCCTTTGGTGGTTATATTGATAGTTAGTACCACATAGAAAAAGCTTTTTGCTACAGTGGTGGTTTCCAGTGATTTAGGGGGCTCAATTTTCTGAACCCATGACTACTGCGGAGAATCAATCAACCCGCCCCGGAATCTTGAAGTACTGTAAAACTTCAGAAATTCTTTGGACGGTAAATGAAGTGTTTGGACACTAATGAAATTCATCTAAAAGATTTGTCAATAGACATAATATGCTCACAACAGATATCAACACCCATACATCTGATTTCTATTTTGGAGTCAAGGTAATTGAGTAATAAAAGACAGATAGTAATTTCTACATAGAGCTGGACATTACGGTCCTGGGTCAAGCCGGAAAAGTAAACACGAAGTGCGTGAAATTTCGGTCAATCAGCGTACAGCGGTCATGTTGTGACCCAATTATCGCCTAATTTACATAGTTCAGCGGGTCCTGTTTACTGACAGACATCGGTACGGTGTGTGCAAGGTCAACTTTGCTTATGTGTGTACTCGGTCAAGTCATCGCATCGGAATCTGCATGAAGTAGCCTGCTTTTTTTCAACGTTCAAGTGTTTGAAAGCAACGTATTTGACGGGGGTGTACTGGCCCGTTAAAATTTATCAGAGGATCTTGTTTGTACTTCACGTGTGTTGTGCTGTGCAGTCATTTTTATCATCAAGCCATCGGAAAGGAAGTGGACACACATCTGGAACATCGGTCTACAGTCAAGTTCAACGAACCATATGTATTAAAGATACGTATTATTTCTTATTAATTTGTATTAGAAACTGTGCGATTAGTGTATTGTTGTGCGTAGTATTTTTTTTTTCCTCTTTCTTTCTTTTGTTGTGCGGTAATTTGTCCTGTTTCGTTTGTTTCGTTAATACTCATCAGTAGTTTTCGTATAACTGACCTTTTCTACTGTGTTGTGTGTTCTCGTGCATGTGTGTTAAGTTCTGAGTGTTAGTTTCTGCTTTGTATTTGGTACTGTGTATATTATGTATTAAGATTAATATTATAGATTAATTATCTAGCCTAATTACAACCGTAAGAGTTTTTCTGTTTAACATATTAGTCTAGTAGTTTTGTTTAAATAAATATGAATAGGCGTAAACTGTATTAGTCTAGTTTTATTTGTTTATTAATCGTAAAGATTATTTCCTACGTCTTTTCTATTATCTGTTACAGTTTATTGATTTATTATATTCGACTCTTTGTTAAGCCTTCGTAATTATTCGGTGTTATACTACTATTAGTACTATTCTTCTGTCATCTGATAGAGACTATAGAAGCTTATATTTATTTATTTTTTTCCTTTTCATCCTTACATTACTTTTAAGTATCGACTTAGATATTTTATGGGTATTTATTTCTTGTAAGTTTCTATTAGTATTAGTGTTAGTCTACATCATATTTAAGTGGTTCTAAATGTGGTTATTAGATTAATGTTTATGGCAATACTTTTGAGTAGTTATTTACATTGTTTTGTATCTTGTACAGAATCTGCGCGAGTTGAACATCAGTGAGACAAGCTTGCTGTAGTGCCTACCATAGCAACACAGAGATCCTTCAGCTGTAGATCTGCATTATCTCGGTGGAACCATAGACTGTAATCAAAACATACTTAAGATAAGTCACAGTTTATGCCATTGTTGCACTTCTTTGTTCAGATACCATTCTACTGACATTCCTGATGGTCATTCATTTGTATTCGTTGTTGCGTTAGCGTTTTATATTTGTGTTACTTGTTTATATATTATTAATACTTTGTTCTTCATTAGAAGGAATTGGTATTAATCTATTCTGTAGGTTTGTTTTTTTTTTTGTAAAATTAATTCCAGAGTCTTGGAGAGACTCGGTAGCTAATGCCCGTGGAATTCTTTGACATTTATTGGTGGTAGTTGTTATAGTTTGGTTTGTGTAATCATTGTTACATAATTTAGTCTCTTTTGTCATGTTTACTTGTAGTTTTCTTGCGTTAATTTTCTACTATCTTGTAAATAAGTTTATTTCACAGCTCTATTGTTTTTGGTTGTTGGTTTTGCAGGTGTGGTAGTTTAAATCTATAACTACTTCATTACTTTCTTATTACTTTCTTTATCTATCTATATACTTTCTTGTATTATCCCCCCACCTGTCGGTTATTGTTCGTTTGTTTATGGTTGTTGTGTCAGCGGTGTACTTCATTATTATCATCATTCACTGTGTTTTGCTCCTGGTTATTAGTTACAAATAGTTTGTATGATTGCTGTGTTAGAATCTAAACATTGTAGATATGATGGTCAAAGTATATTGAGGATCAGTGTGTTCTGCTACATATGTCTTAGTCTAGACATAAGTGGATCTGATTATTATAAGTGACTGATTTTAGGGTTACTTGTGTGTATTATCTTTAGAATTATTGGTGATTTGTTACTGTGTTATTGTAGTACCTATGTAGAGGTATATTAATACTGATAATTTAGTATTGTAGTGAATATACTTTCTTATTTTGGAATCTAGTCTGTAAATCTGTAGTCATGGCAGACTGTTCAAGAACAATTAGAAACAGAAAGAAAAGAATAGCCTTAAGAGACTTTATTTTGGCTATCAGAGATTGTGAGTCTTACGAATTGTTTAACACTATGGTAAAAGTGGATGATAAATACAAGCCACATAGAGCAAAGGTATATCTCATAGAGATTAAGGAAATAAGAGAAGTTACAACTGGAATTGCATTACCAGTATTGGATGATAGCAAGAGACCAAAACTGAATTTAAAGAGGAAAGCTAATATAGCAGATGATATGGTGAAAACTGAAACTAGGAATGTTTCTGTTCAAAGTGAGAAGAAAGAAGTCACTGTACAAACAGATAATTGTTGTAAAGACTGTTTAGTCTCAGTTGGGAAAATATCCAAACTGAATGTGGATCAACCACAAAAGATTATCATCAATGATGAGTCAGTTAGGAGTAAAACTAACTTATATTCTATGGAAGGAAGATCAATAAGTGTTAGTAAGAATGCAATGTCTACAAAAGCCTATGAGACAATGAAAAGTCCAGTGCATGATGAAATATACCATGCACCTCAAGAAGTGTTGTTACCAAAAATGGGTTTTTGGTGTGACAAGGATCAGTTAAAGATAGACAAATTGATTCAAGAAGAGGGAACGTTTGAGGAAAAGTGTACAATATTAGAAGGAATATTTAAGATTGTTGAGCAGTTATTAGAAAAGGAATATAAAGATGGTATTCAAAGATTAAATGATGAATTCAAGGTGGATAGGAACAGGATATTAGCTGAGTATAAAGGTAATACTCAAGTTAAAGAGGAACATTGCAGAGTCCTGTCATCTCGGTGGAAGGAGAAAGATAATGCTTTAGAAGAGAGTTACTTTGTTAAATTTGAAGCACTAGAAGAGCAATTTAAGGCAGCTAAACAAAGATTACAGCAGCAAGCTGAAGCATTGAAAGATCAAGCTAAGTCTACGGAGGAGAGACATGAGGCGGCGCTTGGTACAGATCAATCAGATTGGAAGAAGGAACCCTTAGATGCTCAAATGCAGTATAGGAGGGTGAAGATGAAGGATGCTACTTCTGTTGCCAGGAAAGTAGTACTTGAAGAGACTGAAAATTCAAGGAAGGAAGTGTGGAAGACTGTGATGGATGGTCTGAAAGGAAATTGTGCTGGAGTTACAGACCAGTTAGAGTTAATATTATCTTTCAATTTCAAAAACAGATACATGGATAAAGGAAAAGAACCATTGAAGTTGTTAATGTTCAACGCCATCAAAACGTTACCACCAGATAAGTGGGACATAAGTGATCGGTTTGCTCTACTAAAGATACTGTGCTATTTGGAAATACTTTTCTGATCGTGGTAATGATGATGATGGATTCTAGATTGAAAATAGTTTTGATGTTAGTTGGAAGAGATTGGTACTTGTTACGACTCAGCATGAGAGGTTAATTGTTACTGTGCATAAAACAAGGCTGAAAGCTATAACTTTCAAGAATGGAAATTTGACAGAGTGTATATAAACAACAAATAGTGAACAGGTGTACAGTACAAGTCAGTAAAACTAGGTGTTTTAGATTGACTTATTTCATTAGCTAAAGTAGTAAAGCTTAATTGGGGAAGTACAGGGTGTAGTATCTAAGGTCAATGATCACGAAGACATATGAAATGGGTATATCATGCCTTAATTGATTATTTTGTCACCCCACTGGGAATGTTTAGTGGAATGGGGTGGACATAGAAGGGTATATGATATGGCATAATGTGATACAAATTTTCCAAGGCAAATGATTTTATTCTTGCCTAATTTTGTTTATCCATAGGAAAGTATGCTATTCCATGAGATACCGGTGTTGTTGGTGGAATTGTCTATCATTACAGCAGCTGATGGGTGGTCATCAGCAGGCTTGCTCACCGATACTTCTTCTTAGTGAGACATCAGTCCTTTACTCTGGATTTGGTGCAATCGAGAAATGAATTTACAGATAGACTGCAACATTTAGTATAGATTGTTTAATATTTATGAAACATTTGTGTTAGCTTGATAAGTTGTAAGTGTTAACTTATAATGTAATTATATTACTTCATGAACAGTGCTGACGTACCTTTTGGTTCACATATGTATTTTTGTATGGTAAATCCACTTATGATTTGGTTAATATATTAATTGATGCACACATTGTTAGATTTGCATCCAACACAGTTTAATGTTGTATAGGATGAAATTGTGTTTGGTTTGCCAGTAGAGTATGTTTGCTAAGGCAAAGCCTACGTCACCTTTCCTGTGCCATTGTTAATGTGGTAACCTTTTGGTTCACCAATATATTTCCATCCCTCTTTTGTTGTTTGGTATGACTTGATATATTTCACCAACCTCACACTTTGGTTTGATGTAATATTTAAAAAAAAATGATATCATTTTTTTCCCCGGGGGTCGGTGTGAACTGTTAAGTCATATTCGAAGTTACAGTTAGGTGTTAAGGATTTTGGTATACGGGCTGGAGTTTGTTAGTAAGTAGGTTAAGGTCATGAGATACATGACGTGTATATACATGTGTGTGGGTGGAGAAAGGAGTAACTCTGTTTAGAGTGTATTTTTATTAAAGTATGCAAGCTTGGAAAGTGACATTTAAGAGCTCACTGTTAGAAGCACGTAGAGTATGGTTGAAGAATACTCAGAGGCGTTCATGTGTGAATTGAGGTTTACAGGACATGAGAAAAGCGTGCGAAGTGAATGAAGTTAGCATACGTGTCAGAGAAGAATACTGAGTTGTTAAAGGGGAGTCTGTGGCCATCCGTCGTGGGAGACGGTCAGTGTTTTCTAGAGTATGTGAATAATGTATGTGATTTTCATTATAACATATTGGATGTGACGCGATGATGTTTCGCATAAGGTGTATTTACAAGGCCTTTATATATTATTATTTATAAGCGCGTTGTGGGTTTCCCGCGCTGTAAAGTTCAAGAGGAACTTAGATGCCTGGTGATTAGACCAGAGGTATAGATATATGTGCGAGGAGTGAATGCCGCACTTTGGATTAAAAGACACGTCGTTTTCCCGTGTCAGAAGGAGGTCTATGGTAAGACTATTATATGTTATTATTTGAGTGCGCGTTGTTGGTTTTCCCGCGCCAATAGGAGGTCTACGTAAGCGCGTTGTGGTTTTCCCGCGCTGTTAAGTTCTGGAGGAACTTGGATAGAGATATATGTGCGAGGAGTGAATTCCGCACTTACATTGAAAGTAGGACCACGGAGATATATATGTGCGAGGAGTGAATTCCGCACTTACATTGTATACAGACCATATAGAGATTTATGTGCGAGGAGTGAATGCCGCACTTACATTGAATGCAATTGTTGCCAGTACGTAAGGATGACTGTACTACATATTTTAATGATGCAAGTATTTGTACTATTGTTGCTGATGTCCAGGACTATGCTGTCGATATTATATGTATGGAACTGTGACCCAGACTTCTGTCAAGTTATTTCATTCGCGTATGTACTGTCTTGAGTGTCAGTCCAAGTTATATTCCATTGTAACATTACAGAGGTAACATTTATCATAGTTATCCTTTGGTGGTTATATTGATAGTTAGTACCACATAGAAAAAGCCTTTTTGCTACAAGCAGCTGACTTTTACAGTGTTTTAATGCAATACGATATGAGAGACGCCGACATCAGGACATAATCATTTGACAATACTCAGGAACATTGTAGACATGACGATAGTACAATACAGTTACAGCATTAACAGTTCATCAATCAGTAAGCTGGGCATATATATGATTGCTGACTACAATCGAACTACCTTCCAAAAGCCTCAGCATAAATACCTCGCATGACCAGCGGGTTTGATATATGAGTATAAACAACTCTCTTCTGAAACAAGTACATCAGTTACATTGCCTAGCATGCAGTAGGCCGCAAGATGGCAGACCTCTAGGTCCAATGGCCTCTGTGGTATTTCTTAGCAAACAAGGTGGGTCAGACCCTGTCCGATATGATACCGCTGAAATAGCGGGATGCATCAAATATAATGTTCTCTGGGCATACACAGGCCCTAACCAAATAATGTCAGCATAGTTCAAGAGCTCAACTCTCGTATACTTGATAGACTCTTTCCCGCCCAGGGGAAAAGTCGCTGAGCTGGTAAATAAATGTGATACGTGATTCTGATAGTCAAGGAAAATAAATCGAAGGATAATTTACCTTATCAGTCCCTCAGAATAACACTAATAACACACTCGTCTCTTAGACGCTTAGAAATATATCATGGGGAAGACATCTTCAGACTTCTAAGTTCACCCACAGAGGGCTTTCGTTCCCCAGGCTTAAAGCCATAACAAAGACGTCGAAAGCACGTCTTGACACTCTGAAAATTCACAGCTCGACTCCCAGATCGGAAGTCTTTCTTAACCGCCACAAAAGCTTACGCATGCGTCGTAGACGCCAGACCTCCCGAGATAAACTCAGGTGGGCAATGTTTGAACACATACCAGGAAACGACTGACCATTCAAGCCTTATATGGTCATGAAATAAGACATCAGCTCTAGTTGCAAACATTCCTAGTAAAGCTAACCAATCAAGCCATATATGGACATGCAACCAGACCTCGGTTCTAATATTAGACCGGAGGTACAAACAAGTGGGCAAACAACCACTGTAAAATTCAACCCCCAGTAAATCATGAGTAATACCCCTTAGATCAGGAATAAAAAAATAATGTCTCCCTGGTAAACAGGTACATTAAAAATATTATACACACAGCGAAAACTGACCGCAACAGTTTGCTAGCATTGCTGCATTCCATTTCCCTTGGTACCTTTTTTCGAGGGTAGTAATGTCCTGATGAAATCGTTCCCCATGCTCGTCACTGACAGCACCGCAGTTAGCAGGGAAGAAATCGAGATGAGAGTGTAAAAAGTGTAATTTCAAAGACATGTTGCACCCTAGTCTCTCGTAGCGCTGCAAGAGGGTTTCTACATGCTCCTGGTAATTGTCATCCTTATTGTTTCCTATAACGTTTGTGGCCACTTGTTGGAAAGCATTCCAAGCTAACCTGTGAGGATATCATCAAAATGCTGATCTCGGAAGAGCTGACGTATCTGTGGACCGACAAATAAACCTTCCTTGATTTTGGCCTCACTAAGTCTTGGAAATTTATCACGAAGGTATAACAATCCTGCCCCATTTCGATCCATGGCATTTACAAAATTCTTCATTAGTCCAAGTTTGATGTGGAGAGGAGGAAGCAAGATCTTGTGGGATTCTACAAGTGGTTCGTTAAGTACATAGCAGAGGGACTATTCGGATAGGTCACAGGCAGCTTTTTCTTCTTAGAAATACCATGTCCAATTGGAGGAGTCATGCAAAAGTAACAATCATTAAGATGGTTTGTCGGTTCCCTCCACACCATTGGAACTGCAAAACACATCGATCGTTCTTTTCGGTTCAACCAGCAGCGCAGATTCGTTGCACAGGATTGACAACATATGTGTGGGCCCCAATACCGGTCCTGGTCACCGATCTCACAACCAAAATAAAGGCTGTAAGCTTTCTTTATCATCGGTGTAATGGGTCGCCTTTGTGATAGCAAAGTTATTTGTCCGCAAATATAGCAAAAATAATCCGCACTGTTCAGACATTCATGAGGCATCTTGAACGACACGTCTGCACTCACAGAATCTACAACACAAATGATGACAAGGAGGAATTGTGGTTGCAATGACTGCAACAGATTGCGTCATCTAATTGGCGCTCAAGGCTATCCGTCTCGTGGGGAATCACGGGCCAGGGCTATAGAAAAGATAAGGACTGGGTCATTCGCGTCGGGAAAGTGAAGCCACCAGCCTACTAAACCACCCCCCCACCCCTACCGGAACTTGAAAACTAGAGCTAATTCGCGATTTTAAAGTTCATATTCGTGATCAGCATGTCCAAATTAGTTAACAATAGCTACTTTTGTCTCGGATACATTTTGGCGGTTGTTCAGTGTAATTTATGGTCCCACACAAGTTGGAAATGTGCGTTTGTGTATTTTGTACATTGTGTGCACTGATTTTTTTTTTCGGAAATAAAGGAAAGTACTTGTATCAAGTAGTGTGAACGGTGGTTTGGTTTTAGTAAAGTAGAAGAGTGTAGAAAAGTGGTTTAGGAAATATGAATGGATTTGGATACAGACTATTTGTCTTAGTTGAAGGGAGATAAAATGAGTGAAGGAATGCTTTGAGAAAAGGGAGGAAACTCCGCATATTACGGTTGGTAGATGAAAGTGTTGAATTAGATAACGTAGAATTAAGTCCCTTGCAGGTTTTAGTGAGTTGAGAAAAAAAAGTACGCACAGGAAAATTGGGATGTGTGAACACATTTTAGGGGTGAACGAAGAAATGATAGAACGGGGATTAGGCAGTTGAGATTGAGACGCGCTAGGCGTAGGTAGAGAAAAGGGTTTTCTCCCAAGTGTTAAAGTTGGATGTCGAACGCGCTCAGCGTAAGACGTGTGTGGGTTAACGCGCTCAGCGTTGGTGGTCAGCAAAAATGTTTTGTGAGTTAAAGAGTGATAGAAACCGCTCAGTACATTACTTATCATAAATTGGTGTACGACAGTATTTTTGTGAAAGCATCTTTTCTGAGGACAAGATGGTTGTGAAAGGTAAAAGTGTATTTCTATAAAAACAAAACCAGGTATGTTGAACAATTTTGATCTATTACTAGCATGTGTAGCTCAGCAGACAAAATCAGATCAGAAAAGAAAAATAGAAGTAGTCTTGGCAAAGTGACAGCCCTGGCGGTAAGGCCAGTTTTCTCTCAGTGAGATATACCAAAAGATATGAATAAAAACGTAGAAAAACAGTCAGTACAGAAGAGAGACAAGAGGTTTCGCCTGAAGAATTAGATGACATTTGGATAGCTGGAACAAGCAGTAGCAAGAAGACAAAGCAATGTATGTTAAACATTGATACTGAGATTGTTTGAAACTGAAGCTTTTATTATTATTGAAGAGGAAAGTTTGGGCATACCATTTTAACCCATTTGTCAACTTATGTTAATAAAGTTCGACATTTGATATTTTCACTGCTGTTTTTCGGGTGAATTCGATTGATCAACAGTGGGTATGAGAAAATGTAGAGTCAGTCTGAGAGAAGGAAGTTTTCGTATTTACCTTACAACATACTATCTACTGAAAGGGCAGTGGTCCGAACCTCTAATACTATCAACGGCCACAGTATCAGCACAAGAAAGCCCCTATCAGAACAAAGCAAGAACGACATGGGTAACTGGTTAACGACAAATATTAACTGTGGAAGGGGGTTGAAGTAAAAAAAAGAAACACGGCCCTCAACCAGACGATATGGCATGACTTCAAAACCCAGCCCCTGCAGATCCAAGTGGAATAGTCCTTATTACAGTGGGAATATACATGCTCTGATCAGTTGTAACTTTGTTTCTTTGCTTGTGCCTTGCCATAGGTTTTTCATCTGTATTAGTTTATGAGAAGCAATTGCAAGTCTTCTTTTAATTTCTACTGCACTGTCGCCAGAGCTGTTGGTGATTTATCCTAAGTATTCGAATTCATTAACACATTCCAGTTCTTCGTTATCAATTTCAATTTCTGCTTTGGTCTTTACTTTGTCTGTTGTCAATACTTTGGTCTTCTTGGTGTTTAGGTATAGATTATGGGCCTCGCTGTGTTTTTTGGTGGACATAATTAATTGTTCGTCCTTCTGGGTTGGTCGATAGGAGGACTGTGTCGTCAGCGTATCTGATTTCCGAGATCTGGTACCCGCCGATGTTAAATGGGTCAAACTCTGCGTGTTCTTGATCATCTCTTACGGTTCTCATGATATTCTCGGCATAAATGTTAAACAGGTAAGGGGAAAGGGTACAGCCTTGTCTTACTCCTTTCTGTACTTCAAACCATTCTGATGTTTCCCCCTCTATTCTTACGGCTGCCTGTTGTTCTTGGTACAGCAGTGCGATGAGTTGTATAAGGTGGTTTGGAAATTCCATATTTTCCATAATAGTCCATAACTGCTGATGTTGTACACAGTCGAAAGCTTTGGTGTAATCAATGAAACAAGTATTTAGGTCAACGTTGAATTCTCTACACTTTTCTATGATGATCCTCATGTTGAATATATGATCTATAGTGCCTCTACCTGGTCAAAAACCCGCATGTACTTCGTTAATTTCTGTTTCTAGCTTTTGTTGCATCCTTTTCATTATGATATGTAATAGTATTTTGCTGGCATGGCTTGTACGAACTATAGTTCTGTAGTTAGTGCAGTTTCAGGTTGCCCTTTTTTGGCAAGGGTATGTAAATTTATCTTTTCCATTCCTTGGGCCAAATTCCGCTTTGCCAGATCTTACAGCATAATGCATGGTATATACGAGCGCTGCCTTCTCCTCCTGCCTGTATCATTTCAGCTGTTATTTCATCACTTTTCAAGTGTTTGATTGCGTTCCGGACTTCCTCTATGGTAGGTTCTGGTTCAAATTCTGCTACATTCATGACGTTGTTATCTGCCGCTTTGTTTATTTCCTTGTACATTTCTTGACAGTACTCCTTCCATCTGTTCAGAATATCTTTACGTTCTGTTAGAGTGTCGCCTTTCTTGTCGTTTATTGCTCGAGGTGATGGTTTAAAGTTGCTGTTCTTCAATGTTCTTACTTCAGAAAACATATTCTTACTCAATCCCTGTTCGCCCATTTCCTCTATTTTCCTGCAGGTGTCGTTTATGTATTGTTGTTTGTCGTGTCTGACGCGTTTTTTAATCTGCTTTGTGTATTCCTTGAATAATTCCTGATTTTCTGAGTCTTATTTGGACTTCATTTTTCTTTTTCCTACCATCAACTTCAGTGTTTCGTCTGAGATTTATTCTCGTCTCATTATACGTCTTTTAGGAATTAACCTCTGTGCATTTGTAATTTAAACATCTCTGATGTTGTTGTCAAGATCATCTGGTGTTATTTCCTCCAGTACTGCCATAAGAACGTCAAATGTGTTCTGAATATCGACACTGTACTCTTCTGGTATGGCGCTTGTGTCATAACGTATTAATTTGTCGCTTGTACCGACTTTTTTTCAGTTTGATCTTGAAGTTTGCGGCAAGAAGTTCATGGTCGGAGTCATAGCCTGCTCCTGGGACCGTCTTGATGGATGAGATACATGATCGCCACCTTTGCTGTAATAAGATGTAATCTATTTGGTTCTTGCTTTTTCCGTCCCGTGACGTCCATGTATATAGTCTTCTAGGGTGTTGCATGAAATGAGTATTTGTGATGACTAGGTTGTTTTCTAGGCAGAATGTTGTCAAGCGTTCTCCTCTCTCATTTCTCTGGCCCAATCCATAACTTCCTTTCACTCTTTTTTCATGTTCTCATCTTTCGTTTCCAACTTTGGCATTAAAATCTCCCATTATTATCCTAATATCTTGCTTATTTTCTTTCTCTAATGCGTGTTGCAGTTCGTTGTAAAAATCTTCAATTTCATGCTCTTCAGCAGCTGCTGTTGGCGCATATGTTTGTATAATTGTGATGTTCTTTCTTTTTCCTTCCAGTCTGATTGTGACAATGCGGTATAAGATAGTTTGGACATGCCTGCAGAATCTGAGAAAATCGGCTACCATGACACAAATAGGAAATTAAGTGCCAAGGATCCAGACCTCCAGAACGACACAGAGTCCGCTGGGAGGACATTAGACAATCTTTGAAGGACCTAGGACTAGACTGGATCCAGTCCAGGAGGAAGATAGGATAGTATGGCGCTCTCTCTGGCAAATCTCTACACCGCAGGGTAGAAGAGGAACGACTAAGTGTTTTTGTGGTGAAGTGAGATGTTATAAATAGTTATAGGGGACTTAGTGTACTGACTGAGATCAGCTGTGAAGGTATATATATCTAATAAGAGTAGTGTATTATATATAACCTTGCTTGCTGCCACATATGTATACCTCAGTCAGAATTATTCTGGAATAGTGTGATGACTACGTTGTATGTCTAGGGTATGTGTATGATGAAGTGTAAGTCATAACAACAACAGACAGATAAACAATTTAATTTATTCCACCACACTTGACAACACTGTGACACTCACATACATATAACACTCTAAAGGATATCTTAAAGGAGTCACTGATAACTTTTCAAATAACAATATGTATTCATTGCTGTTATGAATGAATATGTGTCCTGATTCAAATACAAAGGGAACCAGGAATCACAATCAATTTTACTTACAAGTTATATGTACAGAATTTATCAATATGAATATGGTAATGACATATATTATTAAAAGTATCCTATGTGTGTCAGTTGTGTAGTAGTAATATGAGGTAATACTGGTTTTGTTTTGTTCAAGCTCTGTTGGTATTTGTCATCATGACTTCAATAGTTTGTCTTTATGGGGACTAGTATTGGAGATGTTCTCAGTTCCTGATATTAAAACAATTTAATTCCCCTCTTAATGTTATTTTTACAAGGTCATTTTAAGCTGGGGTACATAATTTTGAGCTCAGCTGGCCACATCAGCTTATCCTGTGTGAGGGCGGCAGGAAAAGACTCCTCTGCTCGATTTCTCCCCTGGGCTCTGGAGACACCTCACTGATAGCTAAATGGACCAAGGAGTATGCTGTCCGACTCTGGATTCAGCAAAGCTCTGACCAGGTGCTGCTCAATACCATCAAGACCACGGTCCCTGAAAACAAGAAGGATGTACCTTCTACTTCATAACTAATTTATACTCTCTTTTTACACTGAGCACAATACATCACAAACATTGAGTTCAGAGCGTTAGGCCAACTGTCAGCTTCATCTGAAATACTTTATACCAGTATTTACCTCCTTAATGGTTACTACGCCTCTGCACTTCCAGCATTATTTCTGTCTAATCAATAATCTAGGTGTCAGTGTACTGTTTGGCCATTCCATGCAGTTTTACTTTCCTCCGACACCTTCTGTTCAGGCTGGAGCATTATAGGCTTTACATCATGTTTGCTACTGAACTACACATATATACAGGCATAAATTAACAATTCACATTCAATTTTCATTAAAAGATACTGAATGTTTCAAGCTTACCACAATTCATGGAAACAAACACAGATACGTTGATTAGCAATGAATTCTGGCACAACTACTGGCACAAATTCCCATCTGCTTATGTTCCAGGCTTTTATTTAGCAAAAATATGAGCTGGCTTCAACGCACTGTTGCTTTATCAAGCTTATTTGACTAGTGGTCTCGAACTAACGCTCCTAAGTGAGTATATCAGCGAGTCTGGCCAATGGAGCCACGTTTCGACAAGTGTTTTGAAAAAATTTTAACTTCCCACGTCTCCCCTAACAACCAAAGATAGTATTTATAGCCCGACTAATCGTGTTTAGCCTTACATATCATTCCAGCCAATCAGTTCAAATGTAACTTGTGGCCCATTTCCCGTACAATGGTGGTGTAAAAAAATCTACCACTGAGCGATTCTGATTTTGGGTGTTGTCTGACAGCACCATCATTTTATTTTGGCTATAACTTGTTAATTCCTAGACTATTTGCATAACGTTGTACATATTCTTTGTCAGCAAACCCTAAGGAACCAAAATATATATATTTAATAGAGCTAAGTGGCTGCGTTCAAAATATGCAATTTCTTCTACCTCCTGTTTCGAAGATGTGCTGTCTGGGTACTGTAATGTTTTCAAACGTAAACCCATATAATGTTATCTTTTCTAATAAGCGTTTCCCAGGTTTTTTTAAAACCTAACTCTGGGAAGGGTAGTGAATTTATCACTGTCCGTCTGAAAAAGTTAGTGCATGTGGCCTTACACGCGTGATAGTAGTAATTGTGTATCGCGCGACGCGTGTTTTGTGTTGCACGTGTTCGGCTTTATGCCTCTCCCTTCTCTCTATCCTTTAGTCCATCTGTCTTTAGTTACGCCGTGTATAAAATGGAATGAATGAAATATTTAAATTAGGTCATTGATCAGCTTGGTATCTCAATGTTTTTCCAAGAAATACAGCACACGTTTCATTGAAGAAAGCGGGTATAATACAGTAAGCTTTTACTATCAACGTGAAAGCGTTACAATTTGCAGACGAAGCCGAAAACAAGGGGGATTTCGAGTACATTCTTTGTGACAGCACTGTTATTTTACCATTGCTCTTTTCTTTATTAGAATTTATTTGTTAGGCTTTATATTTACCTTTTAATTTATATATGTGGATTAGAATATTCCACGACATCTCCCCTCTTAAAACAGACATCCCATGTCAGTCCTTTATTCTATATACACATAGATAAATGTAAGTCAACTTGACTTTACTCTGCTGTGGTGCTATCATGGTTTTATGTAGTTGGGTCCATTCAGAGTAGGCACTACTCATGAAATCTGCCTCAGACTTCTACAACCAATAATATATTTCGGTTATGTTACTTAACAGCCGCAAGTGTGAGTGCTTGTCTTAATGCTGCATTCACCATTTCTCTTCTCTGAGTCTGCGCAATGACATGTCCAGAGAACATTATATTTCCCTCAAAATGTACGTTATGAGGAGATAACATATACCTGGTGATAGCAGAGTTTTCGTAGTGGATCCCATAATCTTCTTATTATCCTGTATGAAACATTCGGAATATCCTCAATCAAAGAGGCAACTCAGGGATTCATTACGTTCCTCCGAAATGTTTACATCCAACAATTTTGTCTGATCTCAGGTTTTACTGGAATCTGATATTATCCTTTACTCAGATCCACCCTTGAGAAATATTTAGCTTTATTTAGTCTGGCAAACAGCTGATTTGTATCCGGCAATGGATCCACCTGTCCTTCTGTAATAGCATTCAGTCTCCTGTAATCTATACAGAGTCTATGTTCTCCAGAGGGCTTCCTTAAGAGTACAACACCGGAACTATACGAAGATTCACTGTGTGAAATAATTCCCTCCTTCAACAGATAGTCTATCTCTTCCTTCAAAGCTTTCTCCTTAGCAAACGGAATCGAATATGGTTTCATACAGACAGGTGTGGGGTCTATCAGTTTCATATCATATTCCAATAGGTTTGTATGCCCTGGTCGGTCTGTTAACACCTCTGCATGATTATTTAGAACCTGTTGCACTCTCTCTTTCTGAGTTTTCGTTAAATGTGTACTGATTTTCACCTGTGCTGCTGTCTCACAGGGGTGTAATGGATACTCAAATGATGAAAGTGGTTCCTTTTTCATCTCCATGGCGATGGACAAGGTCAACAAGTGTGTCTCTTCCTGATGTTCTCTTTCCAAATATTTCTTCAGGAGATTCACATGATAGATTTTTTCTTTCCCCTTCTTATCTATCTTATAATTTGTTCTAGATACCTTCTCTAAAACTGTATATGGACCCTGCCATCCAATTTGTAACTTATTCTGACTCCCGGGCAAAAGAAGCAGTACTTTCTCTCCCACAGCCAAATTTCTGTCTTTCGCCTTCCTGTTATAATAGGCAGCATGTTTCTTCCTGGCTTGTTTCAAATTTTCATTGGCAAGTTTCCAGCCAGTTTTTTAAACGAGTGGTCAGCTCATTCACATATTGGTATGAAGATGTAATGTTTTCCTCTGCCTTTTCATCAGTCCACGTTCTTAACAAAGCTACATATGGACCTTTAATTGTATGGACCTATTTGTCCATGCACCGGTATGGTCTCTTCCACTCGAAGCTTTATAGTGATGATTTTTCCTCCCAGAATTATCATTCACAAAACGACCGCTACCAATTTTTCTTTTGGGGCTTTCTCCCCACTTAAAATTCTTGATGAGAGATTTCCTCTCTACATCCTCTTCCTCCAGTTTGTTTAAGTCCGATTGAGGGATTGTCGGCTTATCCTGGGGTAAGACATCCTTTTGCACTCTCCGCATAGTGGCCATTGTAAAACAGTTAAGTGAAGCTTGTCCGTGAAAAGGGGCTTCCCATTCCATTTAGTCCACTTTTTCAAATTTATATCTCTTTTTATTATCAGGCCTAATTTTGCCCCGTGGCGTGTCCAGGTCCTGATCCATGTTCCCACTTGTGGGTGTTCCCTCATGTGCTATGCTACACCTTTCTACAAAATTTTCAATGTCCCATCTTGCTTTGGGCCAATAATAATTGTGAGCCACCTTTTGAATGATGGTACCTATCTTCTCATGGTCCCCATCTGGTTTCACATGTAGGCTCCTTATTAAGTCTGCCCTATATCTTTTAGGAAGTACCAGTTGTCCCTGACCTTTGGATCTAGCTCCAGTCTTCCTATACATCAACTTGTTTTTCATGTAAAAATCTCCCTTGCCTGGAGTTGTATGACAAGTTGACAATTTTCTGAAACAAGGCTTGAGTGTTTTATCCCCAGCCTGTGCCTTCCTCATCTCTTCTGGAGTGGTATCTAACATAATATCCTCCTCCTGTCTTGAGGTCGACCTGACCTGAAGGGTTGCCATATACACAGGTTTCCTTCTGCAACGGTCAGTGTCATGATTGTCCATCTTACAATTTTTACACCACCTTTTTCCTTGGTTGAAAGATTTTCTTTCATCATATTTCCTTTCATCGAATTGTGGGAATTTATTTTTATTTTCATACCGTGGCCTATCAAACTGGTGCTTACCTTTATTTTGATCCCTAGGATCAAATTTATTAAAGTTCTGTGGTGCCCTAAAGTTATCCACCTGTTTCTTTTTATTACCTGTTACCTCTGCTTGAGCTGCTTGATACCTTTCAGCAACATTTAGCAACTCACCCAGCCTCTCTGCACCTTGTTCCATGAGAAACTTTCTCAGGTCTGGAGCCATGGACTCTCTTAGTTGCTCTATAAGGACCATTTCCTTAAGATCTTGGGTTTTCCCCAGAGAAGTCCATTTCTCCAAAGTATGTCTCTATTCGTGCAGAGAACTGGTGATAGGTTTCACCTGACAGTAGTTTAGCATTCCTAAATTTTTTTCCTATAGAATTCTGCATTCTTTTCATATCTTAACAAAAGAGCCTGCTTTAGCATGTCATAATTTTCCTGATCACCTCTGCTCATTTTTGCAAAAACTTCATAAGCTGCCCCACGAAGTCCTTGAGATAACTTTAAGCTCCACCTTTCTCTCTCTAACCCATACGTGGTAGCTAATAGTTCATACCTATTTAGGTAGCTCTCTATATCATCGTCTTTCTCAACAAAATGATCTAAATGAAAATTCATAGCTGAGGTTGAGGCTCCTTGGCTAGCAGTGGCATCAGAGGCAAAGGGACTGGCACCATTTTCAGGAGCATGGCCCTGAAACTCAAACTCCCTTAGTCGTAACTCATGTTCCCTTTGTAATCTCTTCTCCTCCTTTTCTGCTTCCCTCTCTGCAGTCAATCTTCTTTCTTCTGCTTCCCTTTCTGCAGCTAATTTCTTCTCTTCCCTTTCTGCAGCTAATCTTCTTTCTTCTGCCTCCAATTTCTTAGCCTCAGCCTCAATCTGCAACCTCTTAGTCTCAGCCTCAACCTCAAATTGTAACTTCTTAATTTCCCTTTCAGCCTCTAACTTTCTTTCGGCTTCAAACCTTCTTTCTTCGCGTTCAATAAATTTGTCACATTCCGTAGTGACATAGGCAACCATAACTTGCCCATCTAATCCTAACTCCTTTGCAGTCTGAACAGCAGCAGATCGAAACTTGGCCAGGTCCGCCATTGTCTATCAGGTAAGTTTATACAATGTCTAACCAACAATTTAATCTCTAAATATATATCTAATGGACAACACAGGCACCGTGAGCTCAACCTTATTTAATTCCACCCAAGGATACCTTTTAATTCTTATATTCCCTGAAGTGAATTACCCCCAATATTTTTAATAGGGAAAGATTCAAAATCCCAAGAGCGAGACCCCAATATATGTGGTGAAGTGAGATGTTATAAATAGTTATAGGGGACTTAGTGTACTGACTGAGATCAGCTGTGAAGGTATATATATCTAATAAGAGTAGTGTATTATATATAACCTTGCTTGCTGCCACATATGTATACCTCAGTCAGAATTATTCTGGAATAGTGTGATGACTACGTTGTATGTCTAGGGTATGTGTATGATGAAGTGTAAGTCATAACAACAACAGACAGATAAACAATTTAATTTATTCCACCACACTTGACAACACTGTGACACTCACATACAAATAACACTCTAAAGGATATCTTAAAGGAGTCACTGATAACTTTTCAAATAACAATATGTATTCATTGCTGTTATGAATGAATATGTGTCCTGATTCAAATACAAAGGGAACCAGGAATCACAATCAATTTTACTTACAAGTTATATGTACAGAATTTATCAATATGAATATGGTAATGACATATATTATTAAAAGTATCCTATGTGTGTCAGTTGTGTAGTAGTAATATGAGGTAATACTGGTTTTGTTTTGTTCAAGCTCTGTTGGTATTTGTCATCATGACTTCAATAGTTTGTCTTATGGGGACTAGTATTGGAGATGTTCTCAGTTCCTGATATTAAAACAATTTAATTCCCCTCTTAATGTTATTTTTACAAGGTCATTTTAAGCTGGGGTACATAATTTTGAGCTCAGCTGGCCACATCAGCTTATCCTGTGTGAGGGCGGCAGGAAAAGACTCCTCTGCTCGATTTCTCCCCTGGGCTCTGGAGACACCTCACTGATAGCTAAATGGACCAAGGAGTATGCTGTCCGACTCTGGATTCAGCAAAGCTCTGACCAGGTGCTGCTCAATACCATCAAGACCACGGTCCCTGAAAACAAGAAGGATGTACCTTCTACTTCATAACTAATTTATACTCTCTTTTACACTGAGCACAATACATCACAAACATTGAGTTCAGAGCGTTAGGCCAACTGTCAGCTTCATCTGAAATACTTTATACCAGTATTTACCTCCTTAATGGTTACTACGCCTCTGCACTTCCAGCATTATTTCTGTCTAATCAATAATCTAGGTGTCAGTGTACTGTTTGGCCATTCCATGCAGTTTTACTTTCCTCCGACACCTTCTGTTCAGGCTGGAGCATTATAGGCTTTACATCATGTTTGCTACTGAACTACACATATATACAGGCATAAATTAACAATTCACATTCAATTTTCATTAAAAGATACTGAATGTTTCAAGCTTACCACAATTCATGGAAACAAACACAGATACGTTGATTAGCAATGAATTCTGGCACAACTACTGGCACAAATTCCCATCTGCTTATGTTCCAGGCTTTTATTTAGCAAAAATATGAGCTGGCTTCAACGCACTGTTGCTTTATCAAGCTTATTTGACTAGTGGTCTCGAACTAACGCTCCTAAGTGAGTATATCAGCGAGTCTGGCCAATGGAGCCAAGTTTCGACAAGTGTTTGAAAAAATTTTAACTTCCCACGTCTCCCCTAACAACCAAAGATAGTATTTATAGCCCGACTAATCGTGTTTAGCCTTACATATCATTCCAGCCAATCAGTTCAAATGTAACTTGTGGCCCATTTCCCGTACAGTGGTGGTGTAAAAAAATCTACCACTGAGCGATTCTGATTTTGGGTGTTGTCTGACAGCACCATCATTTTATTTTGGCTATAACTGGTTAATTCCTAGACTATTTGCATAACGTTGTACATATTCTTTGTCAGCAAACCCTAAGGAACCCAAATATATATATTTAATAGAGCTAAGTGGCTGCGTTCAAAATATGCAATTTCTTCTACCTCCTGTTTCGAAGATGTGCTGTCTGGGTACTGTAATGTTTTCAAACGTAAACCCATATAATGTTATCTTTTCTAATAAGCGTTTCCCAGGTTTTTTTAAAACCTAACTCTGGGAAGGGTAGTGAATTTATCACTGTCCGTCTGAAAAAGTTAGTGCATGTGGCCTTACACGCGTGATAGTAGTAATTGTGTATCGCGCGACGCGTGTTTTGTGTTGCACGTGTTCGGCTTTATGCCTCTCCCTTCTCTCTATCCTTTAGTCCATCTGTCTTTAGTTACGCCGTGTATAAAATGGAATGAATGAAATATTTAAATTAGGTCATTGATCAGCTTGGTATCTCAATGTTTTTCCAAGAAATACAGCACACGTTTCATTGAAGAAAGCGGGTAATAATATAGTAAGCTTTTACTATCAACGTGAAAGCGTTACAATTTGCAGACGAAGCAGAAAACAAGGGGGATTTCGAGTACATTCTTTGTGACAGCACTGTTATTTTACCATTGCTCTTTTCTTTATTAGAATTTATTTGTTAGGCTTTATATTTACCTTTTAATTTATATATGTGGATTAGAATATTCCACGACAGTTTTGAACATTTTGTACACTGATTTTTTTTGTTTCGAAGACAAAGGAAAGTACCCAAGTATCAGCTCTAGAATGCCCTCCTCAGAACACAACGATAATGACATGGATAACCAGTGAACGACAAATATTAGTTATCTGGTTCTTGTGGAACTTGTCTCGTGAAGTTTCTGGAGTTCTCTGAAGAGACACAGACATAATAGGACTACTGTCCCCTCAGGCATGTTGCACACGGCGACTAATATGAAGTAGCGCATGGGGCTCGCAACCTCATCATTTACAACAGATATCCGCAGAAACAAACGCTGCAGGAGCATGAGAGTGCTTGATGCAAGCTTCCTGCCAGAGGTATCAATTGCAGTGGTGAGTCCATGTTCCATAGACAGCGTGAAGGCAAATGATGAGGAGTCATATTATGGCAGAACTTGGCTACGGGATAAGGCCCTAACTAAGGTGCTTGTGGGACATATGATGACAAGTGGCTTCTTCTGTTAAACATATAAATTATTCTTCTTCTGCGTTCGCTCTCAAATAATCACATCTATCTCACTTATGAAGTTGGAAGTTCATCTTAGACTTCTCTAGTCACCATACAATTTCTCTCTCTATTGAGTTGGAGAAGGTCATACTGCCACACTGTTCCTCCCATGGAGCGGAAATTTTTGAAGTACGTGTTCTACTGTTTATTTGTCCTCCCCTCATGTTCTACTGTTTGTTTGTCCTTCCCTCATGTTCTACTGTTTATTTGTCCTCCCCTCATGTTCTACTGTTTATTTGTCCTCCCGTCATGTTCTACTGTTTGTTTGTCCTCCCCTCATGTTCTACTGTTTATTTGTCCTCCCGTCATGTTCTACTGTTTGTTTGTCCTCCCCTCATGTTCTACTGCTTATTTGTCCTCCCCTCATGTTCTACTGTTTATTTGTCCTCCCGTCATGTTCTACTGTTTATTTGTCCTCCCGTCATGTTCTACTGTTTATTTGTCTTCCCCTCATGTTCTACTGTTTATTTGTCCTCCCGTCATGTTCTACTGTTTATTTGTCCTCCCCTCATGAGTAAATATTTGTCTGTCCGATTTTAAGTCAGTTGTACAGATGGTATTTAAGTATTTAAACAAATAACGTGCCTAGTTAGCATGGAGGATAGTGTGATTCGCTTTCGTAGCTAGGCGGTGGTGCCGTTCGGAAAGTCCTAGGTTCGATTCTCTGGTAAGCCACTCAGTTCTTTGTAGTTTTCTACTCCTTTATTACTCACGAGTGCCTCAAACATATTTTCTTGCGTGTAATATTTATGTTTTGAGCATTGCTCATTAATTTTTATTAATGTTAATTTAATGGTTATTTATTTTGTGACATTACGACGACAGTGCAATCAATCATTTATTTCCCTGCCTCTGCTGGAGTATATGTAAAAATGTATGACTGTATGACAAAGAATGTGCTTGTTTTCCACCTTATGTCTCCAGGTGTAATAATTTCTGTTTATTTTATCGAGGTATAAACAGAGGAAGCTGCCTTAAACTATAAGTGCTACATGGACAGGTAATGAGAGACAGGTGAGGAGCCATTAAATCCGTCTTCTGTGTTGGAGAAGTCCTGTGTTTCCATAGACAAAGCGAGTTTGATGACTTTGTAAAGAACATCTACTTCTTCTTCTACTTAATCTTACTGTTCTTCATCTTCATCATCATCTTTTTCGACTTAATCCTCTTCTTGTATTTAATCTTATTCTCCTTCACTTAATCGTCCTCTTCTTCGTAATCTTATTCTTCTTATACTCAGTCTTCCTTGCTTCTATTTAATCTTCATTTTCTTCACCTTTCTATTCTTCTACTTAATTGTCTTCTTGTCCTACTTAATCTTGCCCTTCTTCTGCACACGCTGGCTACCCACAATCCCGTAGCGATCGATATCAAGGCACTCCACCCCCCACCCACCCAAAAAAGTAAAGCAAGGCAGAATGTGAGGCAATACAAGCTCAAGGTCATGCTGTCAATCGGCTCATCTTGTGGAACATGATAAAATAAATTAAAAATGTCTGCTGCTTACCTCTTAAACCCTTTTTCCTACCCTCGGGGTACACGTGCCACAATTTGGGAAACATTGATGTACATGATATTATTCTGCAACTTACTCAAGGCAAAATCGTAGAAAGGTGGCAAGCTTGTGTTCTCCGCTCTTTAGAAATAAATAAATACATTTTTTATTCGTTAGTCTGTTCTTGTACGTGCTTCCATAGAGAAACAATGGCTTCAGTTCTATCATAGCGACATTTATTACGGCCTGTGTAGTTGCCTTGGGTCTGTGTAGTTGCCTTGGGTCTGTGTAGTTGCCTTGGGTCTGTGTAATTGCCTTGGGTCTGTGTAGCTGCCTTGGGTCTGTGTAGAGATACGCAGAGATGACGACTACTGCTCCCTCCAGACTTTCCAAATTGACGACGAATATGAGGTTGTTCATTGGCTGGCAATCTCGGTTATGTATATGGCTGGCAATCTCGGTTATGTATATGGCTGGCAATCTCGGTTATATATATGGCTGGCAATCTCGGTTATGTATATGGCTGGCAATCTCGGTTATATATATGGCTGGCAATCTCGGTTATATATATGGCTGGCAATCTCGGTTATGTATATGGCTGGCAATCTCGGTTATGTATATGGCAATCTCGGTTATGTATATGGCTGGCAATCTCGGTTATGTATATGGCTGGCAATCTCGGTTATATATATGGCTGGCAATCTCGGTTATGTATATGGCTGGCAATCTCGGTTATATATATGGCTGGCAATCTCGGTTATGTATATGGCTGGCAATCTCGGTTATGTATATGGCTGGCAATCTCGGTTATGTATATGGCTGACAATCTCGGTTATATATATGGCTGGCAATCTCCGTTATGTATATGGCTGGCAATCTCGGTTATATATATGGCTGGCAATCTCGGTTCTGTATATGGTTGGCAATCTCGGTTATGTATAGGCTCGGTTATACATGGGGTTGTCAATTTCCATTATGTAGAAAAAAAACTGCTACAAAAAAAAAAAAAAAACCACACCACTACAGACGAACATGAATAATTTTGTGCAGATTACCTGGAGAAGGGCTAGTTACAGGCGTGGCTCCGTGCTGCGTAAGGAGCGACCAGGAAAATTAAGATAGTTCATTTTAAACGATTTTCAGCAAGAGAGAAAACTGAAACCACAATACAGCACGCAGTAGCCTGATTAGTAAAATTAACTGCTCAGAAACTACCATTTGCAAGAGTTTATAATAGGCTACGGCATGGATGAGGAAGCAGTGTTTCTATTATGTCTTTGTCTCCTTGTAGACCCTCGGGAGCTTCACGAGGCAGAGCTTATATATATACATATAAATACACACACACACGCACGCACACTCACACATATATATATACATATAAAGACAACGAAGTATTAGTCCTACTAAACACAGATGCATGTCGTACATGGCGACGAATATGAGGTTGTACATTGCTACAGACACCGACACTGCAAGAACATGTGAATGGTTGGCGCAGGCTTCCTGCAAGGGGTCAAGGGTCAGTGCTGGAACCATGCTGCATAAGGAGTGCAAAAGACAATTATATATATATATATTTATACATACACACACACGCGCACACACACACACACACACACACATATATATATATATATATATATATATATATATATATATATATATATATATATATATATATAAAAAAGGTAAAGGAACCCGTTACACGCCCATTATATATGGGAATATATGAGCCATATATATATATATATATACTCGTATATTCACAAAACGAGGCAAAGCTCCGGTTAACATTTTTTTTTTTAACTGTTGTAGCAAAGCACGGGCGCTGTTTGGATGGCCCATGGTTCGATTCCCCGATGAACCTATCGCTTATGTTGCTTGTCTGTTGCAATGTTTCCTGATTCTGTCTTCTTTTTTTTTTTACGAGTCACCGCCATTTATCTATTTATGTTTATTAATAATTTCCATCCATGTATGAGCGTATTTGTTATGCATTTCTTTGCGTATAAGAATCTGAGCTTTCTGGAGTCAAGCTCACATCTGCAAGTCTCCTCGACTTGTGCACGTGTGCGGTAATGTGGCCAGGTGTTTTTCTGTCTGCATGAGCTATTATATTAACAGAATAGAGGGTAAAAGGTGCGTATCAATTACTACTACAAGTGCAGCTGATAAAGGATTTTCCAGAAACGTCCAATGTTTATGTGTTATTGTTCCTTCCTAACATTTCTTTACCATTTTTTTATTCATTCGTTTTACTCTTATATCCTTACGTTGAGGAAGCCACCAGAAAGCCTGTACCAAAAACATTAGTCGTCCTTGCAGTAGTAGTTTGTGTAGAAATTTGTTTACTATATGAGCTTGGTAACCCCATACATAATCTCATTTTAGTCGTCCCTTAGATCATTTTTGAGGGACTATTAAACGAGGGAGTTAATCATTTTTATGATATATCTGTCTATAAGGTAGGAATAATAATTGTCCATTGTTATTCGTAAAATATTCACAACAATAACATCACAACCGCCACCACTATTATCTAACACAAAGTTATTACTCTTAATTCGACACTACGACTACCAGTTACTACTGCTATAACTACTACTATTACTACTACTACTGCTGCTGCTGTTGCTACTACTATTATTATTATATTACTACTACTACTACTACTAAGGCAAGAACAGCCTTTTTTTTTAAAGCCTAAACAACATCTGGAAGTCCTCTCAATACAGCACAAGCACAAAATTAAGATTATATCAGAGCTGTGTGCTTTCTGTGCTTCTCTATGGTGCGGAATGCTGGAGAGTTACAGAGAAGGAAATGTCGAAATTGTCCTCTTTTCACACAACATGCCTAAGAAAAATTCACCGAATCTTTTGGCCGAACACCATCACCAACCAAGATCTGCTTACTAGGAGCAAACAAGAGGACATGCACACCATCATAGCTGGCAGACGCTGGAGCTGGGTTGGCCGTGTCCTCAGAAGAGACCCCGATGCCATCACAAGAACAGCTATGCTTTGGACCCCTGAAGGAAAACGAAAGAGAGGCCGACCAAAAACAACCTGGCGGAGGACTGTGGAGGCTGAGATGCAAAGAATGAACCAGAGTTGGGGCACTGTACGAAGGATGGCCACCGACCGAGCAAAGTGGAATCAATTTGTTGTTGCCCTACAAGACGCCACTTGGCGTGATGGCCACTGACTGCTTTGACGGTCGGCGGCTAAGGATCAAAGAAGAAGAAGACTACTACTACTACTACGGCTCGGGAGCCGCGGTAGCATAGTGGTTAGTGCACTGGCTTCCTAGCTCAGTGGTCTATGGTTCGATCCCCAGATCAGGTGGGATTTTTTTAGGCCGCAAACGGCTCCTGGGTCGAGCCAGCCCCAACTGGGTACCAGAGCAACTCTGGGAAGGTTAAGGCGGCCGGCGTGATGCTGACCACATCACCCCTAGTGTGCCGATGGTCAAGAAAATATGGGCCTAACACCATATTCCCAATATGCCTCAATGGGCGTGTAATGGGTTCCTTTACTTTACCTTTACTACTACTTCAACTACGACTACTACTACTACTACTAATACCACTACTACTATTATTATTACTACTGCTATTTTTTGCTATTGTTAATCAGAATCGACGTCATTGCACTCCGGGCAAACCCATAGGTGCTCAGTCTTCCTCAGCAAATGTCGAAGGGTATGAATGTTAACTGTTCATGTCGCTCGCTGGTTGTATACATCCCGGATGGATCCTCTCATACGTGCATTCCTGCTAGTGATCCTCTCATACGTGCATTCCTACTAGTGATCCTCTCATACGTGCATTCCTGCTAGTGATCCTCTCATACGTGCATTCCTGCTAGTTTTACGTTTGATGCCAAATTCCAGCAGTCTTAGCCTTGATGTTTTATCGATTGCAGTGTCATTCTCTAAAAGGCGATCATTAATTGCCCTCAGTATCTCTCCCTTGTCCATATCCAATGCACCGCCTATGGGTGGTCTTGAAGCTAGTCTATCGGCTCTTTCATTGTCGCGTACCCTTGTATGATCAGGGCAGTAGATGCACACCAGTTCCTGACGATTCGAGGCTTCTATGAAGGTTTTCCATTCATGCCGGAGGTTTCCACTTTGAAATTCCGATTCATGAATTGTGAGTCTGATACAATAACTGCCCTTGTTAATTCTATATCTGCTACTACAATTTCGGTAAAATGAACGACTCGGGGGTCTCTGAGGAGATAAAAAAAAAAGAAAAAAAAAAAAGAATGAAATTAATGCTCCCTCAGGTATCTCATACAACTATTAATATAAGGTTGGGACCAAAGACGCACCAAATGTGAGGAATGCAGTAAGCAACCCATAGCTTGACTGCTTGCGTCAGGGTCAGCGAACCAGAGCTGAACAAGACCCTACTCCACCTCCAAGTGGTGGTCCTGGAAACAGGTTGCATCACTGCAGTCTGGCTGAGAGAGCAGGGATCGAAAAGGGAAGGCTAACCCGGTCCCAAAAATTCCATGCCGAAAACTGATGTGTCGTGCCGAAAGGTGCAGGTATCGCAGCTTTGCTGTAAACGGCAACACAAAGTAACAAACGTCCTTTTCAGGACGAACGAAGAAAACGATATGAGGTTGTGCATTGAGCTGGTAACCTCATCATGTAAAACAATTTGATACAGAAACCACAGCTGCCTTAGAATACTTTTTTAGTGTATGCGTCCTGCAAGGAGGACAGCTGCAGTTGTGGATTCAGGCTGCATAAGACGTGAGAAGGCGATAATAATGTAGCCGCGTGCGAAGCCCAGGCGATTTTGTAGATGACGAAAATAAAGAGAACATACAAGGACGACATAAGTTGCATAAGTTCGGTTATGTTAAATAAAAGTGTTAGGGAAGTAACTGCAATTCAGAACAGGTCACAATGATCAGACAGTTGTATTAAACGACAAATTATCTAGGTCAATTAGATTTTAGTTCGAATAAAACTAAGAGGTGAGATGACCGCACGAAGAAAATAGATCACATGACACAACATGTGACAAAACTGACGAGTAAACAGTCCGTGGTACGTGACAGAAAGATTGCATAAGCAACAGTTTTAAAATTATATAGGGAAAGTCCCTAAATGTGAGTTGCTTCAGTAGTGGTTCTCAAGTTATTTGAGGAAAGTTCCCAACTAAGTTAAATGTTAATCACTATAATAGGTTTAGAATCGCTCACATGCACTTGAAATAATAAAATGTCAGTATGGTTTGACACGAGACAATGTCGGCCAGCCGGCAGAAAATGCGTGGAAACGGTTGAAAAACAAGTAGGGGTATAAAAGAGGCAGATAGGGCAGATAGAGGAGGCTCGAAGACAACCATGTAGAAGTAGACTGCAGAGAGACGTTAAGACGGTGGTGTTACTCTTTCGGCCAGAAGAACTTCAAAATTCATAGATAGAAGCATGTGTATTGAGATCTCTCCAAAAGACTACCAGTCTCCAACAACCTCGCACTACGTTTTTCGGTTCATGGTTTTTCCAAAATTAGGAGAGGTAACGAATCTATGTACTTTGTTAATTTATACCAGGTCAAACAGAACGCTGAAACATATGTGAAAGTATTGAGAAACATTTATCTTCGTAAAGTCGAGAGACGTTAAAAGTGGCTGTTACAAGAGAAATAGACAAGATATGATACCAGAGAAATTGACAATTAGAGTTACCAGAGATTACAAACAGATGAGAACCGCTACAGTAGCATGTTAGAAAGTGATACAGAAACCCAACCATTGGTTGCTAGTAAATAAATATGGTAGATGTCAAATGGAAGAAGATAGACAAGACTGACTCACCTCTTACTGCTCTTAGGAGAAACGATTAAGAATTATATTTCTTTGCTGAGCACTTGAACAACCATTGTACCAATGAGGAATTATGAGAAATTCTGGCTAGTCATATTCAGCCAAATAAACAGTCATCTAGAACGTTTGCTGGGTCTTATTTGAAACCTGACCATGTAACTGTCGTGACGTCACAGTATTCCACGTTGTAAAGTCTACATCATCATAACCTGTATTGGTGTGCGTTCATGTTTGGTGACAATCATTCATTTTAAAACCAAAACTAGTCATCAGCAGTCTACTCAGGAGAACCTGGGAAATGACGTTTCCATCAGCCTCAATCTCTTAAGACAAATAACAACTCAAGTTGACAACACTGTGCTAAAACTTCACCACTATTCGACACTTCAAGAGAAGACATATAACCTGGGATAATATAATGCTAATACATTTTGAGAACAGAAATTCGCTACTTTAACACGAAGAGAAAATACGTCGTCAACAGACAGACTAAAATAATAGCCTACCTGACAGACTAACCAACACACTGGATGGACTAATCTGCTATTCTACCAAAACGAACAGTTATCAATTTACAACACTAACACACTAACAAACAGACAGATAACACAACTAACAGTAATACGGCCACAATAATGATGATGATGATTATTATGATGAACGTACATTTCTATTATGAGTCCTACTTTGATTTTGTAAAAAGCTCAAGTTACAACCACACGGTCTTCGACATAAGCCAAGGAACAAAAACAACAGAGAAAGACAAATGAGAATTAATCCAAATTTATAAAACTATGTTTTAAAAGAACATGAATCGCTAGAGATTTTCGCTGTTGTCACTGTCATAAATTCAAGTCAGAAATACCGCAATAATGTTAGGAAAAACTGTAGATAGGAAACAACATAGCTAAACAACAGGAGGCAATCTGATCAGCAGAAGTGGTCCCCCGTTTATCAAGTGTTTCGGCCCCTTAATCTCCTTTACAGGGGGGGGGGGGGGGCAACTTAAGTTATGACTGCCAAGTGTCAGTCTCCTGTTATCTAGTAGTCGTGAAGTAGGCCGTTTCTTGTCTTTTATCCCAGTAACACTCCAGCTGTCCGCGACGAAGACATTGTAGTCGAAATGCAAGCCGTTTCTTTGCTCTTTATCCAAGTAACACTCAGATTGTCGCTGAGAAAGATCTGTTGGTTGTGAAGGAGGCCACTTTTTTGTTCTTTAGCACAGTAACACTCAGGCCGTCGCTGTTATAGATCTTACCATTGTAAAGTAAGCCATTTCATTTCTGTTCTTTAGCCCAGTAAAACTCAAGCTGTCGATGACGAAAATTTTATTTTCGTAATGAAGGCCGTTTCTTCGCTCTTTATTTCATGAAAATTCAGACTGTACCTAACGAAAGTCTGTTGGTCATAACGTAGACTACCTCATAGTCCTTTATCCCAATAAAACCCAGGCTGTCGCCGAGGAAGATCATGCAGTCGTAATGTAAACTGTTTCTTTGTTCCTCATCCCAGTAACATTCAAGCTGTCCCTGGTGAAGACCTTGTAGATGTAACGTGGGCCGTTTCATTTTCCTTCATAGCAGTAAAAGTCAAGCTATCCATGACGTAGACCTTGCAGACATAACGTAAGCTGTTCCTTATCCCAGTAATACCCAAGTTGTCCATGACGAAGACTCTGTAGACGTACCGTAAGCTGTTTCTTTGTTCCTTATCACATTAACACTCATATTACCTTTGTTCCTGCACCTTACAGTAATCATAGTCTTACTGTAACCCTCTTCATTTTTACTCCAATTAAACTGCGACTACTGCTACCGCTGTTATACATGTGTAGTAGTACTACAAATACATGGTTATTTCAGTTATGCTGTGCGACCTGTCATAAAGCACATATCAACAAGTTCTCCAGTAATTTTAAATTTGCTACGAATACATCTTATTAAAAATGAGAAACTGAGCTGTGTCTTTTAAAACAGTACATTCATCCATAGTAAAGAATAGAAGCAGAATTCGCTCATTCTGCTTTAACTGGCCACTTAGATTGGTAGAAATGTCAGCTATTCTTCTCTGTAATGTCATTGTCGTGAAACGAGTGTAAGCCACTACTTGGTTAATCACTATGTCGAAATACAGATTTGCTTCAACCAATCAACGATCACCGTTCACCAGTCTCTGAGACAGAATAAATTATACTGTTCACGCAGTTCACGCAAGATGGCGGCGAGAAACTGAATAAAATTAGGCTGTATGAGCAAAAGACGAAACCGGAGGAAACCAATCAACTTGCTCCGCCAGGAACCAACCGAAAGCTTTCCTTAAGTATTTACCTGCCTATATAATCGGGCGGATTTTATGCTAACCACGCAACCCCGAACTTGACGCCAGAGATACTGACTGAAGAGGAAGAAGCTGTCACCTTGATTTGTTGCTTACCTGAGGGCATCGACCTGCAACCTACTTCACTAGTCGAGTCAAACTGGCCTTTTTTTTTAAATCTTGGAGGGTAAATATAAATTTACGATAACCTTTAGGAAAAGAGGCTTACAGCAGACCTGTATATATTTAATATATTTTGGTTCACTGATTGTATCTTGGGGAAATTTAGTATAATGATTGTATTTCCTATTATGATTGAATAGACGAAGACTAATAGGACTCATACTTCAATCTATTGTCAGTCTATAACTTCAGTCTATTGTCTCTGATAACTCCAAACTGCAATATAACCAAAACAGTCCTTGTTAGGACTCAATCTATTGTCAGTCTATAACTTCAGTCTATTGTCTCTGATAACTCCAAACTGCAATATAACCAAAACAGTCCTTGTTAGGACTCAATCTATTGTCTCATCTAACTCCAATCTATTGTCTCCTATAACTCCCACCTGATATATATAACCAAACAGTCCTCGTCGCATATATTCCTATCATAAGAACATAACGTTATTGTTGGGATATATGTTACCAGCTTGTATAGCACTTGTCAGAGGGGCCTGGGATTATAGGGGGAAGGACATTGTTGTATCACACCTAGGTGTACATATTATTGGATTTATTCATGTATTGATTTATATTATGGGATGTATTAATGTATTAAATGTATTCATGTATTGAATCTATATTATTGAATGTATCCATGCATTAGTTTATCAGAAAGAATGTTTTGCAAGTAGACACCTGTCTTGTCTCGCTATTGCTAAATCATACTGAGCCATGTTGTCATTCATCCCACATGCAGACACTGAGACACGCTCATATCATATACAATAGAAATAGGTGGGCTTGAGGACAGAAATTAGCCCCTATTTTTCCTTGTTACAGGTTTCATTTGTGTCCTAAAAACCTGAGGTCGTATGTTAGAGTCAATCCCGCTGCCTGGAACTTCGCAGGAGCATAGAGATTGTACAGAAGCTACATCTTTAGTCCCCCTCAGTCTTGGGTGGGCTAAAGTAACGAGCCTCAGCAGGAGTTGTGTGAACCAAACTAAGGAGAACAGAACGTTTTAAGAGATGAGTACACATTAGTACCATTTCTGTCAGCATTGTGAGCATAGAAACTGTCAGTGATGAGAAAGTGAAATTAGCATAGCAAGAGACAAAAATAACAACATAGCTGATAAGTGTTATATCCTTAATTAACAGCACAGCTGATATAATTTTTGTTCCTATAATTGGAAAACTTGTTGTAATATATATATATATATATATATATATATATATATATATATATATATATATATATATATATATATATATATATATATATATATATATATATATATATATATATATATATATATATATATATATATATATATATATATATATATATATTTGTAAATCATATGTAAATTTACAAATTCAGTACATTCCATTTTTTTTTTCAACATTCACCCTTCAGCACAAGAGTAGATAGTGTATATACTAAATAAAAAATAAGGAAATTGTATTTGAACGACTTGTCAATTTTATCTTTGTTAGGTAAAATCTGTTTCCTTGTTTATTAATATCACAGTTAGTTACACAGCGGAGGTGGCACTTTATGTCGGTCTCCTCTCTACTATTGTTTCGAGATCAGAACATTCACAGCCGTAACTAATTTGTGATACCAGTAGCTCTCTCAGACACTGGGACTTTACCATTTTCTGCAGAAATTCTATTTCTGTAATTGTCAGTACTATACTGATCCAAGAGCCAAAAAAAACCTCTCGCCACACTGGGGGCTCGTTCCTGGGATATTTCTCTATATCTTGAGCCATAATTAGTCTATTCATCTATCTACATTCTATCTTGTGCCACCCATAGATAACATAAGAAACAAATTTTTGAAAAAAATAATTAAAAAAAAAATAAAAAAATAAAAAATTCTATAATAGGATTTTTTTTTATTGTTTTCTTAGGAGGAGTACCATTTAGTACTCAGTAAATAGTTGATGCTCACAAAGTTGCACGGAAATTTTTTGTTCATTTAAATTAATTAAGTTTAATTACAATAAATTGGTTATAGTAAATATACATACCCTATCTAAGTAACGCCATGGCTGATCTAGTGAAGTTCAGAACTGCGATCATGCAGATGGGTAAGGAATTAAATTTGACAGGTGATGCTCTCACTCAGTATGTCACAACAGAAATGGATAAACACATGGATAGGGAAGAAAGAAAGTTGCAATTAGAGACTGAAGCAAAGAAATTAGAGGCTGATAGAGAAGCAAAGAAATTTGGGGCTGAAGAAAGGAGGTTGCAAGCTGAAAGAGAAGTCAAAAGACTGGAAGCTGAAAGAGAAGTCAAAAGACTGGAAGCTGAGAGAGAAGGCAAAAGACTGGAAGCTGAGAGAGAAGACAAAAGACTGGAAGCTGAAAGAGAAACTAAAAGGTTAGAAGCTGAGGAAAGGAAATTACAAGCAGAGAGAGACCATCAGTTGAGATTAAAAGAGCTTGAAATTCAGGCAAATACTGGCAATAATGGTGGTAGCTCACCTCACTCTGAGAATAGCTCCATCCAGAGCACCTCAAGTGGGGCCATGAATTTTCATCTGGACCCATTTGTTGAGAAAGAAGACGCCATCGAGTCGTACCTGGATAGATACGAAAGACTAGCCACTACCTATGGCTTAGGGAAAGAAAAATGGAGTCTTAAACTATCTCAGGGATTGAGAGGTGTGGCCTACGATGTGTATTTGAAGCTCTCAAGAGATGACCAGGAAGATTATGAAATCCTGAAGCAGGCACTGCTTGTGAGATATGAAAAGAACTCAGAATCATATAGAAAGAAATTCCGAACAGCTAAACTTCTTCCAGGAGAAAACTATCACCAATTCTCTGCTAGACTGGAAACCTATTTGGAAAAATGGAGTAGTTTAGGAAAGTGTCAGGATCTGAAAGAAATGATAATGATGGAGCAAGTGAAAGAGTCCATGCCTCAAGAAATGAGGAAGTTTATCATGGAACAAGGAGCAGAGAGATTGGAAGATATTGTAATTGTTGCTGAGAGATATCAAGCAGCTCAGGCAGAATTATTAGGAAATAAGAAGAAGCAGGGTGAAAACTTCAAATCATCACAAAACTATACCAAATATGAACAAAAAGACTATACCACAAGGAATAAACAAAGATTTGACCAAAAGGACAAAAACCCTCTAAGATCGGATAAGACACCTTACCGGAAGGAAGGAAAGTGCTGTAAAACTTGTCTAATGAGTAACCACAATACTGCGGACTGCAGAAGGAAGAATCCTCCTCATCATGCTGCATGTCTTACAACAGGGAATCAGGGAAGGAAGGAAATGGCAGTGAGTCAGAAAGACTTCCATCATCCCCCTGTCTGTGAGGAAGTGACAGTGAATGGCACTCAAGTACTGTGTTTATTTGACACAGGATTGGACTTTGATTCAGTTGTGTGCTCTTCTCTAGTGAGTCCTGACCAGATAACCACAGAAACAGTGGAAATCAGAGGACCGATCAAGGGAGCAAGAACCATGACACTACCCATAGCTCGAATCAACATAAGATTTCGTTATGTGGAAGGAGAAATCAAAGCAGCAGTGATGGACGACCCTATTTACCCTTTGATTTTGGGGTGTAGGTATGTTTTCCTTGGAGAACCTATAAAACCTGTAGTTATGGCAACAGTCCAGACCAGGGAAAGCTCCAGGAAAATGGAGGAAAATCCTATCAATACTCATCCAGAAGAGATGAAAAAGGCTCAAGCAGCAGACAGCACGTTGAAGCCTTGTTTTGGCAAATTGCCAAAAGCCCATAACCCTCCAGAGAAAGGAGACTTGTATATGAAGAATGGCCTACTATACAGAAAAGCTGGAACAGGACCTAAAGGGCATGGACAGCTTGTAGTGCCAAAATCTTACAGGGAGAAGGTTATGACGCTAGGACATGCTATACCCTTGAGTGGACATATGGGAATAGGGGCCACTGGACAAAGGATAGCCTGTCACTACTTTTGGCCAGGAATTACAGAGGACATAAAAAGATATATAAGATCCTGTCCAGAATGCCAAAGAGTAGCCATAAGCATAGGACTGCACCAGCAACACTGGGAGAAATGCCTATTATGGGAACCCCTTTTGAACGTGTTGCAGTAGATATTGTTGGACCCCTCACTAGGACCAAGAAGAGAAATGCTTACATCTTAACCTTGGTTAATACTTGCTCTATGTGGGGAGAAGCAGTGGCCATGTCAGCTATAGATTCAAAGCACGTGGCAGAGGCCCTGTTGACAATATTTACCCGATTAGGTTTCCCGCATCAGATATTGACTGACAATGGGTCTCAGTTTAAGGGAAAGCTAACACAAGAAGTATTCAGGATATTTCAAGCCAGGCACTATCATTGTAGTCCCTACCATGCCCAAGGGAACGGTCAAGTAGAGCGGTTCAATGGTACGCTAATTTCAATCCTTAGAAAGCTGGCGAGTGAAAAACCTGATACTTGGGATACCTACTTACCCGCTGCACTATTTGCATATAGGGAAGTACCCCACAATTCAACTGGATTGGCTCCAGCTACATTGTTGTTTGGAAGACCAATAAAAGGTCCACTGGAAGCATTGCTGCGGACATGGACTGATGAAAAGGCAGAGGAAACAGTGACTTCCTCATACCAGTACGTCAACGAGTTGACATCTCGATTGAAAGCAGGTTGGAAACTGGCCAATGATAACTTAAGACAGGCCAGGAGGAAGCATGCTGCCTACTACAACAAAAAAGCAAAAGATAGGGAACTGGAGGTGGGGGAAAAGGTGTTATTACTGCTGCCAAGCAGCAATAATAAATTGCAGATTGGATGGCAGGGACCCTATGTCATACTGGAGAAACTTTCCAGGACCAATTATAAGATTGACAAGAAAGGAAAGGAGAAGGTATATCATGTCAATCTTCTTAAAAAATACTATGACAAGGAATCATCAGAAGTTGCACATATCATGACCCTAGCCATTGCAACAGAAATGCACGGTGAACCACTTCACTCTATGGAGTATCCACTCACAACTACAGAGGATTATGTTCAAGTAAATATTAGTGAACATTTAACTCCAGAGCAGAAGAAGAGGGTTCAGAAAGTGTTGGAAACCCATGCTGATGTGCTCACAGATAGGCTAGGTCGTACGAATCTGTTAGAGTACGACATGAAGGTTACAGACCCTACCCAGTATGCATGAGAACATACCCTATACCCTATGCAAAAGCCCAAGCACTAAAGGAGGAAGTTGATTATCTGTTGAAGGAGAAAATTATCTCGAAGTCAGACTCTCCCTATAGCTCAAGTGTGGTGCTATTGAGAAAACCGAGTGGTGAATACAGGTTATGTATTGACTACCGAAAGCTTAATGCGATCACAGAATCTCAGGTGGACCCATTACCTGACACCAACCAGCTATTATGTACACTGAGTAAGGCTAGGTATTTATCGAAGGTAGATCTAAGCAAGGGATACTACCAAATACCAGTGAAACCAGAAGTTAGGAAAATGCTGGCATTTAGTACATCAGACGGACACTACGAGTTTAATGTACTACCCTTTGGGCTGAAAAATGCTCCCAGTATCTTTTCAAGAATGATGAGGAAATTATTGGAACCTCTACAAAATCCCCATATCACTAACTTTATGGATGACATTCTTGTTGCTACAAACACATTTGAAGAGCATATAGTAGCGCTCTCCATGTTGTTTGGCAGACTGAGAGCCACTGGATTGACTGCACGTCCAACCAAGTGCTATATCGGTTGTAAGGAGTTGGAATTCTTAGGTCACACTATTTCTACAGGTCATATGTCTCCTGACCCAAAGAATATAGAGAAGTTAAAGAAGGCACCCAGACCTCAAATGAAGAAAGATGTGAGATCATTCGTGTCTTTATGTGGGTTCTATCAGAAGTACATACCCTACTTTAACTCTCTGTGTGCACCATTAACCAACTTAACGAAGAAAGGACAGCCTGACGAAATCAAATGGAATGCTGATTGTGAAAAAGCTTACACAGAGCTAAAAGCAAAACTCACCAGCAAACCAATCCTTACACTACCCGATATCACACAGGAATTTGTATTAAGGACGGACGCTAGCAGTACAGGGATAGGTGCAACTCTCTTGCAGAAATCAAAAGCCCAGCCGGAGGAACTTTTACCAGTCGCCTACGCCAGTAGGAAGCTGATTGCAGCTGAGTTGAATTACTCGACCATAGAGAAAGAATGTTTAGCTCTAATTTGGTCCATCAACAAATTTTCACCTTATCTGTATGGGACACACTTCATTGTCCAAAGCGATCACCAACCTTTAACATTCTTGGCTGCATCTAAAAAGCTAAATTCGAGATTGTTAAGGTGGAGTCTGCTTCTGGCGCCTTATTCCTTTACCGTGAATTACATTCCGAGAAGAGACAATGTAGGAGCTGATTTTTTAAGTCGACACCCTAGTACTCTGGAAGGACAGACGCAAAATGATTAACCACAGCAGGGGTTTACACGTCAGCTATGACAAGTCACAGCTAGGAAAGGAGGGTGCTATGTCGTGAAACGAGTGTAAGCCACTACTTGGTTAATCACTATGTCGAAATACAGATTTGCTTCAACCAATCAACGATCACCGTTCACCAGTCTCTGAGACAGAATAAATTATACTGTTCACGCAGTTCACGCAAGATGGCGGCGAGAAACTGAATAAAATTAGGCTGTATGAGCAAAAGACGAAACCGGAGGAAACCAATCAACTTGCTCCGCCAGGAACCAACCGAAAGCTTTCCTTAAGTATTTACCTGCCTATATAATCGGGCGGATTTTATGCTAACCACTCAATCCCGAACTTGACGCCAGAGATACTGACTGAAGAGGAAGAAGCTGTCACCTTGATTTGTTGCTTACCTGAGGGCATGGACCTGCAACCTACTTCACTAGTCGAGTCAAACTGGCCTTTTTTTTAAATCTTGGAGGGTAAATATAAATTTACGATAACCTTTAGGAAAAGAGGCTTACAGCAGACCTGTATATATTTAATATATTTTGGTTCACTGATTGTATCTTGGGGAAATTTAGTATAATGATTGTATTTCCTATTATGATTGAATAGACGAAGACTAATAGGACTCATACTTCAATCTATTGTCAGTCTATAACTTCAGTCTATTGTCTCTGATAACTCCAAACTGCAATATAACCAAAACAGTCCTTGTTAGGACTCAATCTATTGTCAGTCTATAACTTCAGTCTATTGTCTCTGATAACTCCAAACTGCAATATAACCAAAACAGTCCTTGTTAGGACTCAATCTATTGTCAGTCTATAACTTCAGTCTATTGTCTCTGATAACTCCAAACTGCAATATAACCAAAACAGTCCTTGTTAGGACTCAATCTATTGTCTCATCTAACTCCAATCTATTGTCTCCTATAACTCCCACCTGATATATATAACCAAACAGTCCTCGTCGCATATATTCCTATCATAAGAACATAACGTTATTGTTGGGATATATGTTACCAGCTTGTATAGCACTCGTCAGAGGGGGCCTGGGATTATAGGGGGAAGGATATTGTTGTATCACACCTAGGTGTACATATTATTGGATTTATTCATGTATTGATTTATATTATGGGATGTATTAATGTATTAAATGTATTCATGTATTGAATCTATATTATTGAATGTATCCATGCATTAGTTTATCAGAAAGAATGTTTTGCAAGTAGACACCTGTCTTGTCTCGCTATTGCTAAATCATACTGAGCCATGTTGTCATTCATCCCAAATGCAGACACTGAGACACGTTCATATCATATACAATAGAAATAGGTGGGCTTGAGGACAGAAATTAGCCCCTATTTTTCCTTGTTACAGGTTTCATTTGTGTCCTAAAAACCTGAGGTCGTATGTTCGAGTCAATCCCGCTGCCTGGAACTTCGCAGGAGCATAGAGATTGTACAGAAGCTACATCTTTAGTCCCCCTCAGTCTTGGGTGGGCTAAAGTAACGAGCCTCAGCAGGAGTTGTGTGAACCAAACTAAGGAGAACAGAACGTTTTAAGAGATGAGTACACATTAGTACCATTTCTGTCAGCATTGTGAGCATAGAAACTGTCAGTGATGAGAAAGTGAAATTAGCATAGCAAGAGACAAAAATAACAACATAGCTGATAAGTGTTATATCCTTAATTAACAGCACAGCTGATATAATTTTTGTTCCTATAATTGGAAAACTTGTTGTAATATATATATATATATATATATATATATATATATATATATATATATATATATATATATATATATATATATATATATATATATATATATATATATATATATATATATATATATATATATATATATATATATATATATATATATATATATATATATATATATATATATATATATTTGTAAATCATATGTAAATTTACAAATTCAGTACATTCCATTTTTTTTTCAACATTCACCCTTCAGCACAAGAGTAGATAGTGTATATACTAAATAAAAAATGAGGAAATTGTATTTGAACGACTTGTCAATTTTATCTTTGTTAAGTAAAATCTGTTTCCTTGTTTATTAATATCACAGTTAGTTACACAGCGGAGGTGGCACTTTATGTCGGTCTCCTCTCTACTATTGTTTCGAGATCAGAACATCCACAGCCGTAACTAATTTGTGATACCAGTAGTTCTCTCAGACACTGGGACTTTACCATTTTCTGCAGAAATTCTATTTCTGTAATTGTCAGTACTATACTGATCCAAGAGCCAAACAAAACCTCTCGCCACAGTCATGCGTGATAAATTAATGCTGTCAAATATTTTCCTTTTTTCTGGACATAATTCTGATAAAGCAGTCAACACACACTTTAAAAAAATTCACCTTCTATGAAGCGTTTCCCCACCGCAGCAATTTCATTAGAAATTTGAAAACTAAATTTAGTTACTGTCTCATTCTCAGTGTTTCACTTTTTTGAAAATCTGCTGTTCGCCACTAAGTGTTTCCACTAAACGTGATGCTTTAATTTTTTTTTTTTTTTTTCATTTGGGTTCAATTTAAGGAGAACAGGATTTTTTTTTCAAAGTGCTACCAAAGGCTGTATTATTTTGTAACAGCTAATGGTTCGCGACACTCAAGATACTGTATTGTCTTTAGAAAGAATACACATGTATTTTTAGTCTCTGTCGCTCGCTCTCTCGCTCTATCGCTCGCTCTGTTTTACTCTCTACTGCACATTACAGGTAGGCCATGAACGTGTTTAGAACGATTGATACCCGAATACCAGTATTAAACTCTCTTTACATTACAAGCCTGTACGTCACAGTAAATTCCGTAATGATACTTTAGTTATGGAACTACGTGAGGCTTTCACAAAATTATAATTTTAAAAATAAAAGCCAAAACTAAACATTTACTTCCAAAACTGTCGCGGGCCGAACAGTAAGAACCGGCAGGCCGCACTCGACCCGCGGGTCGCATGTTGTGCTTGCCTGATGTAGAATTAAGAATTGAAGCTCCTGAAATGTTTACAAACACAGTCAAAATTGGGAAGCATCTCACGAACATATTTTACAACCTAAATAAAGACAAGTTAGGAATGAACAGACAATTAGTCAATGAGATAGAAATTAGACAGGTAAAATAATTTTGACATGTAAAAAGATCGCTAAGCCACAATAAAATGAAGCGATGAAGGCAAACGAGCAAGATAAAGACAGGGCTACAAATGAACAGATAACATCAAAATCTGGGCAGGAAAGAGTCTAACAAAGCGTACCGTCAAGGCAAGAGACAAAAGCCGTTAGGGATATATTGTAGCCAACTTTCATGTAGTGATGATCATGAAAATCATTACTGTAATTATTTCATTAAAGAATATCCGATTTACCTGCTTCCGCGCTGTTCTCAGTAATTTATAAAGGCGGAATTAACATATAACGAACAGAAAACAAAACAAGACAGCATCATTTATTAAACAATACTTGCCCTATGATAACAATGCTGGCATAAGGGTGGTCTTTAATTTCATATAACAATTAATGGAATCTGGCTTAAAATAATGAACTGAAGCCATCTGGGCTAATTTAAACTCACCTATATGACAAGGCTTAACGGCGGAACGTAGGAAATGGAACTATTAATTACACCTGTCGTCAGAGGCCGCCTTCCCGGAGCTCAGATGAGGCCTGGGAGATTTTACATTACGACATGCCCTCATTGTTTGAGAAAAGGATTAACATATTTGAATATAAAGAAAGGCGTGTAAAAGAAGGATGAAGTGGGGCCTCCCTGGGAGGTGAGGCATGCGCCAAATGGCCTCGCTGGTCCCCTATCTCGTTGAGCCTGCCTGTCGCATCCCGTAAACAAGATGGCAGCAATCTGGCATTCAAAAACTAAACTGTTCTTCTGGTGCATTCTTCTTCTTTTTTTTCGAGTGTCCAATGCAGCAGGTTTTCAAAATTCATCTCTAATTTTCAAATTTTATCTTCAATGTCTTTATCTCTACGTTCTTCAAATCAATTTCCACTCGAATCTCTCATCCTCTGTAAGGATGTCATTTTGGACTTTCACCTTTCCTTTGCAGTTCATTGATTTTCTCTGTCTCTTCGCTAGCTTTCTTTTGTTGAACATTTTAGCCACCTGAGCCAACTTGACTTCAATTATCGGATGCGGGACTTGCGTGGTGGGTGCAGTTCTTTGTTCTTCTGCGTTTTCTGGTACTTTTAGAGTATGCTGAAAAAAATATTTAATTATAGATTACAGCAGGTTATCAGAATGGGGCGTGATTATACGAAACATGTTCGATTTAACAGCGTTTGTCATTTTTGCAATAACATTTTTCCAACTTAAGTTTGGCACATTGGACAAAACTGCATTATATGGGAATGATTATTTTCGAAAGTTTCACCTCAGGATACTTGAAATAATCTTGGCTGAGTGAACGAGTCTTAGTTCTTACAATGCGATGTTCTTTGTCAGAAACTTTCATTTTGTATGTCAAAAATATTTGAAAGCTATAATTAAGTGAAGCATTGAGACACATCGATGCATGCATCATAAATGTCCTTGTATTAAGTGAACGCGCTTGCCCTGTCCTTACCTTCAAATCCTGATTATGCGTAATCGTGAAAACCTTCTGGATGAAACTCTGAACCAGCTGGTGAGGAGATTAATCTTGACATTAAACAGATAAAGGCAGTCACATAGTGGAAAGTGGAGCCGCGGTGGCTCAGTGGTTAGTGCACTGGCTTCCAAGTTCGGTGGTCCATAGTTCGATTCCCATTTGAGATGAGATTTTTTAGACCGCAAACGGCTCCGGGGTCGACCTAGCCTCATGAATTGAGTACCAGAGCAAGTCTGGGAAGGTTAAGGAGGCCGGCGTGATGCTGACCACATCACCCTAGTGTGCCGATGGTCGAGAAAATTTGGGCCTAACACAATATTCCCAATTTGCCTCAATGAGTGTGTAACGGGATTCTTTACCTTCCTACTGTCGTACAGATAGGTTGTGAGTTATTTTGGCCCATCTGAGTAGAGTGCATGGTGATAGGTACGCGAGAAAGGTGTGAGAAATAGATTTCACGGGTGGTAGCTTAAGGAAAAAGATATGTCTCTGGAATGAGTAAGTTTCTCTATTCCAGCCTATCTATACGACTGTAATTTAGTACAAGACAACCTTGCCCTCCTCATACATATAAATATAAGTTTAACTACACACACACACGCAGCTATGTGACAACAAGACACACAAACGGGAAAAACTACGGTTAATTGGGTATGGGTCTGACCAACACACAAATTTAAGTTTCTTTGTTGTTTATTATCATTAAACTTGACAACACCAATTATCTAAAGAAAAATCAAACAAATCAGATTTACATACAGATGAAATAACAAAAATAGATGCTCCCTCCCCCTATGGAGAAAAGAACCCAAAGTTAATAACCCAAAGGTCGAAGGTTAGCACTATGATACAGAGTAGACAGTAAAGTAATCAAAGTCTGACTCTACACGTACAGTAAAGTAAACAAATTCGGCAAATCCATATACCTTGGAACATAATTGTTCTTGGTGATACTCATTGAAACATAATTGTTCTTGGTGATACTCATTGAACCATAATTGTTCTTGGTGATACTCATTGAACCATAATTGTTCTTGGTGATACTCATTGAACCATAATTGTTCTTGGTAATACTCATTGAACCATAATTGTTCTTGGTGATACTCATTGAAACATAATTGTTCTTGGTGATACTCATTGAAACATAATTGTTCTTGGTGATACTCATTAAAACATAATTGTTCTTGGTGATACTCATTGAAACATAATTGTTCTTGGTGATACTCATTGAAACATAATTGTTCTTGGTGATACTCATTGAAACATAATTGTTCTTGGTGATACTCATTGAAACATAATTGTTCTTGGTGATACTCATTGAAACATAATTGTTCTTGGTGATACTCATTGAAACATAATTGTTCTTGGTGATACTCATTGAACCATAATTGTTCTTGGTGATACTCATTGAACCATAATTGTTCTTGGTGATACCCATTGAACCATAATTGTTCTTGGTAATACTCATTGAACCATAATTGTTCTTGGTGATACTCATTGAAACATAATTGTTCTTGGTGATACTCATTGAAACATAATTGCTCTCGGTGATACTCATTGAAACATAATTGTTCTTGGTGATACTTATTGAAACATAATTGTTCTTGATGATACTCATTGAAACATAATTGTTCTTGGTGATACTCATTGAAACATAATTGTTCTTCGTGATACTCATTGAAACATAATTGTTCATGGTGATACTCATTGAAACATAATTGTTCTTGGTGATACTCATTGAAACATAATTGTTCTTGGTGATACTCATTGAAACATAATTGTTCTTGGTGATACTCATTGAAACATAATTGTTCTTGGTGATACTCATTGAAACATAATTGTTCTTGGTGATACTCATTGAAACATAATTGTTCTTGGTGATACTCATTGAAACATAATTGTTCTTGGTGATACTCATTGAAACATAATTGTTCTTGGTGATACTCATTGAACCATAATTGTTCTTGGTGATACTCATTGAACCATAATTGTTCTTGGTGATACTCATTGAACCATAATTGTTCTTGGTAATACTCATTGAACCATAATTGTTCTTGGTGATACTCATTGAAACATAATTGTTCTTGGTGATACTCATTGTGACAGAGTATGTAAATATATTTACATGTATCAATACGTTTTTGCTTCCACCTGTTTCCCACCCCTCTTTGCTTTTTAATATCCACGTTTCTTTAACGCAGAAGGCATGCGCTTCGATATCTGTTGAGCTCAAATTGTAGCCAAGCCTATTTTCTTGTTCTCTGTCTTACAGGCACTAGTAATGTTTACCAACAGACGTATTAGTTAGTCCTGAGCCGTTAACTGTATTTATCACGCAAACTATTGGGCAATCTCTGAAATATTGACAGATCAGAGAATGAGTCGTCTAATTTTAAAATCAAGGGCGATAAGTTAAGACGTACTTTTTCGGTAATTACTTTGGTCAGAGGGAATTAATCTGAGGAAGGGGGAGATAAATCACAGTTACCTCCCTCTTCCCTCATCCTTTCGTTCGTGAACGTAATTAGCTACAGACGAGACGAGATCAAAAAGACTAGTTGCTCGTTGAAGACGTCTACGGTCGGCACAAGTGTAAAAATAAGCTTTGATTCAGCATTCGACCGAAGAATTCCCCAAAATCTAAGCGAAGGCGTGAAATCTAGCAAGTGATAGCGATTTTCTGACCATTTAATATATATACCGCATCCTTCAAACTCAGTTTATCTAGTACCCACAGAATTCCAGAACCATCTAGCTTCGAATCTTAGACCATTGTTAATGTGGATTTCTTAATGTTTCGATTGGAGTTGATGGGGGGTGGATGTCACAGAACATTTTCATGAGTATGAATGATGATAGTGATTGGTGTTAAGGGTCACTGAACTGATGTTGTAAACACTTGGTTAAGTGTAACTCAGGTATTGAGTTCATGTCTGACTTTATGTCAACATGGTGTGACTTGAGCATGCGTTGGGAGAAAGCATGTAGTGAATACAAGTCTGGTGTGACTGAGTTATTCTGTGTTTGACAACCGAGCTGGGCGCTGGAGTCGGTGATTTGGAAGCCGAGCTGTAAGCTCGTATTTGTGACTGAGAGGATCCATAGTTGTGATTATGATATTTATGCTGTGATAGATTTTATCCATTTATTTCTTAATGGCGATGTGTTTCTCGTCTGGAGACGCTCCTGTTGGAGACATGTAGGTATATTTATGAAGAACATTGTAAGGTGACGACTTTTTCACCTTGGAGCTACGGAGGAGTAAGGTGACGCGTTTCCCGCCTTGTAGCTAGAATAGATAAAGTACAGGCAAAGTGTATTTTCCCGCCTGGAGATGATTCTTTGAATCTATATGGCGATGTTCATGCCGCCTATCACTAATGATATGCGATATACACCTGGATGGTCCAAGGGTGTTTTTCCGCACGTAGAGTTGTTTGAGGGATTATTGTGTGCGAAGAGTGTAGGCCGCACCTAGGACATTCTGTACATTGTTATTGTGTAGTCGGAGAGACTGTGTATGAATACTGTAGTTCGTTATGCCGCACAGGCAGTGTTAGCCTAAGTATTGGTTCAGTGTTGTATGACGAGGTATTTGAGATCCAGGACACGTATGTGAATGTTAAATAAATGTTATGGAACTGTAACCAGTGGCGTTTGTGTTACTGCATACCCCTAGCGTTGTTGATCATCATCTACACACGCCACCCCCATCATCATATATCTATATAGTATCCTGACATCTGGGGACATCATCGTTTAAACAGTTTCTGACAAGTACCCACAGAATTCCAGAACCATCTAGCTTCGAATCTTAGACCATTGTTAATGTGGATTTCTTAATGTTTCGATTGGAGATTAGTTTCTTTTTCTGTGTTTGTGGTAATTATATTTACTAGTATTGTTGAGTGATTTAATTGTTAAGTTCGTCATTATATTTCACTAGGATTTACTATGTTAAATTGGCTAGCAGATTAAATATATATAGCTAATATTTTCCAGAAGTAACATAAATTTAATTAATTGCTAGTAACCAGTAAGAGATATTTTAATTGACGAGTAAATGCCCTAGGCAAGGTATACCGACGAAAAATATATTTATCTTCTATCCATCGTGTGTCAATTTTGTAATGACTAGAATTTATTTCACGGGTTAATGAGACCAATAAGATAAGCTTCTCATGTGTGTTTCTAATCAAATCTTATAACCGAATGAATAATAAATTATAACGTTGCGCGGGTTAGGATAGATACTGATATTGTGATTAAATGTTTGTATTTTTCTTCCTAAAATCTAGTACGGGTCACAAACCTAAAACTACCAGCGGCCTAAGCCTACGCCTAAACCTGAATTTGGCCTCTTGTTTACACCCAGAAAGAGACAGAGTACCAACAAAAAGAATTTAAGAATAAATTGTAACTGGACCTCTAGCTATCCAGATTTCTTTTTCCAATTTCATATACATTCAGTCCGTTGTGACGAAATAATCAAACATTAACATTTCCCGACTATCGACCATTTGTGGTGTGACAAGGAATTTTTATACTGAGAGAAGTCACATACCTGACATTCCTTTATGTATTGGAATCCAAAGCTACCGACACTGTGAGCACTGTTAATTTTCTTACCTGGACTAATTAATGTGACATAAACAGAAATCCTAATAACAGTAACGAAGTAAACGTTCTCCGAAGAAGAGGATTTAATCAGTCTTTGAAGAGCTCAGGTTTATTTTGCCAAAATAACACTGGATTTGCTGTGTGTATCCTAAAGATTATTCCAGACGTTGCTAATCAACAATTAGGTAAGAGCGAATGAACGTGGCCACGGGTTTGTCTGGAGAGAGAGAAAGAAGGAATGAGTAATTCTTTTTAACGTATAAGCTTTGTACTCACTTTGTTTTGCTTTTTGTCTTTTAGTTTGCTAGTACTGTTATTATATTTTCAGAAAAAATATTCATTAGAACTTTTTTCTTTACAGTACAGTCAAATTCTATACCATAGTGCTAATCTTTTGACCTTTTGGGGGTTAATACCTTCTTCTAACGGGATCTTGTCTCAACAGAGGGAATTACACTTACGGGTCTATTTCTTTTATATATATTAAGGTAAACTGTCTGATAAACAAATTTCAGTCGTAAGATAGGCTGGACTAGAGTATCTTCTAAATCTAGGGACAGACTTTACCTTTCCAACATTTCACTCGTGAAATCTATTTCTTTACCTTATCTCTCACTGAGGTACCACCTTTTCCAGTTCTATTCAGACGGGACCTATCTATCTTAAATACCTATCTAAAATCTACGACACTCATTGAACCATAATTGTTCTTGGTGATACTCATTGAACCATAATTGTTCTTGGTGATACTCATTGAACCATAATTGTTCTTGGTGATACTCATTGAACCATAATTGTTCTTGCTGATACCTACTTACTTACTTACTTAGTCGTTCCCCTTCTACCGTGAGGTGTAGAGGTTTGGAAGAGAGAGCGCCAGACTATTCTATCGGCTGTCTTCCTCCTGGCCTGGTTCCATTCTAGTCCTCGGTCCTTCAAAGATTGTCTAATGTTGTCCTCCCAGCGGACTCTGGGTCGTCCTCGGGGTCTGGATCCTTGGCTCTTTGTTTCCCATGTTTGTCGTGGTAGCCGATCTTCTCCCATTCTGCAGATATGGCCAAACCATCTTAGTTGGGACTGTTCTACTTGGGTCTGTAGGGGGTGGCATTTTAGGCCTTGACGTATCGTCTGGTTGCGTACCATGTCTCTTCTTGTTACTTCAACCACCTTCCTCAGATACCTCATTTCTGAGGTTTGGATCTGGCTTTTATGTGTTGTAGTCATTGCCCATGACTCGCATCCATATGTCAAGACTGGGACATAGGTGGAGCGGTATACAGCCATCTTCGTTTTCTTACCAACCTCTCTCTTGCTGAGGAATCCTCGATTTATGGCCTGAAAAAGTCTCCCAGCTGCTGCTTTTCGAGTGGCCAACTCTTCTTTGATGCCTCCCTTTCGGTCTATAATAGCTCCGAGATATTTAAAGTGGTCGACCTGCTCCAGGACCTGTTCTCCCAGCTTAATCTGATGTCTTCTTTCTTCTCGTGATATCACCATGGATTTTGTTTTAGAGCTGCTAATGACCATCCCTCTCTTCTCTAGCTCTTCCTTCCAGACTTGCAGGTTGGATTGGAGATGTGCCTCTGATTTAGCAATCAGGGCAACATCATCAGCAAATGCCAGCTCTGAAATATAGACCTGTCTCATCTTCCAGTACCCCACTGAATACTTTCTTGTTCTCTCCTTACATGCCTTGATGACATCGTCCATAAGGACTATGAAGAGGTAAGGTGATAGGATATCACCTTGTCTTACACCAGTGGTGGTCCTGAACTCTTCTGACTTATGGTTTGCTGTCCTCACATAATTTCTGCAAGACTTGTAGAAGCTCTGTATAGCATGAATCAGAGGTGCTGGGATATTCTTCCTTGCCAAACAGTCCCAAAGTTTGCTCCAAGGGACCCTGTCAAACGCCTTTTCCAGATCTATAAAACAAAGATGGATCTCCCTCTTATACTCAAGGGCCTTTTCACTCAGCTGTCTGAGTGTGAAGATTAGGTCTTGAGTACTTCGGTTTGCTCGGAATCCGCACTGGACCTCATCCAATTGTGGCTCAGCTAGGCGTCGGAGTCTCTGCTCTAGGATTCTAGAGTAGATTTTTCCAGGGACACTGAGAAGGGTTATGCCTCTATGGTTTCCACACTGTCGATTGTCACCCTTTTTGAAAATTGGTGTTATGATGGCGATCTCCCAATCCTTTGGTATGGTCTTGTTGCACCATGCTGCCTGTAGGACCCTTAAGAGTAACAGGTCGCCTGATGCTCCCATGTTCTTAACCATTTCTGGTGTTATACCATCATGCCCTGCTGCTTTGCCCATCTTGATTTTCTCCAGTGCTGCCTTCAGTTCTTCCATCTTTATGTCATCTTCACCACCATTGGTTTCCTCTTCTGTGCTAGTGGTTATCATTTCTGATGTTTGACCTTGCTCACCATCAAGGAGTTCTGAGAAATATTCTTTCCATCTTTCCATTACTTCTTTCGGGGTAGTAAGCAATTTGCCTTGCTTGTCCTTTATAAATTTGAGAGGGCATTGTTTTTCCTTCCTCGTGTTCTTTAGGGTCTTATAGAACAATTTCTGGTTTTCTTGTGCATCTTTTTCTAGCTTTTCTCCAAATTCTTCCCAGGACTTCTGTTTTGCTGCTAGCACTTTGTTCTTTACTTCTGTTCTGAGTATCACATATTCTCTATATTTTTCCATTTGTCCTGTTGTGTTTTTAGCTCCTAAGTATTGTTTCCATGCCATTTTCTTCTCTCTTATTTTCTCTTTGACTTCCTCTGTCCACCAAGGTGTCCTCTTTCTCTGGTTCCCAAGTCGGACTTCACCACATGCTTCTGCAGCAGCTGTTTTTATGATATCCTTGAATTTAATCCAGAGGGTTTCCAAGTCATCAGGTTGTTCTTCTGTGTTGCTCACCGCTGCAGCAATAAGCCCCTGATATCTGGTCTTAATTTCTGGCTCTCTCAGCTTGTAGGTCCTAATGCTCATTTCTCCTGCTCGTTTACTTGGTTTCTTGCGTGATGTTGAGCAGTTCCTAGGCTGAGCAACTCTTTCAGTTGTTCGTTTGATTGTTAGCAGGTAGTGATCACTTCCAATCTCTGGCCCCCTCCAGACTCTTGCATCTCGGACATATTTGAATGAGCTTCTCCGAACAATGGCATAGTCGATCACTGACTTCTCATTCTTTGTTGGTTCACATCTAGTGTATGCATGTATGCGCTTATGGGGGAACTTTGTGTTTGTAATGATCAGATTCTGTTCACTGCAGAATCTAAGGAGTCGCTTTCCATTGTCATTGAGAGTATCTTCTCCATATCTTCCGATAACTCCACCCCATCTAGCATGGTCATTTCCAACTCTGGCATTAAAATCTCCGAGCATGATAACTTCATCTAGGCAGTCATCCACTGTCCTTTGAAGCAGCTCGAAGAATTCCTCCTTGACCTCTGCTCTCTCATCCTCATTTGGCCCATACACTATGACCAGGTTGACTATGGTTTCTCCTTCTTTTAGTTTCACAACCATAATGCGCTCTGAGACAAAGTTCCACCCCTTGATACTATCTTTTTGATTTTGGGCCACAATGCAACCCACACCCCCTTTAGCTCTTTCGAATATGGGTACACCACTGTAGAGCAGCGTGTTGCCATTGAGATCCATGACTCCTTGTCCTTTTTTCTTTGTTTCCGTTATAGCCAGGATTTCTAGTTTTGCTTTCCTCATCTCTTCCACCAGCTCCTCTTCCTTCCCATTTATACTTCTTGTGTTCCATGTTCCATAAGTCGTAGTCCGTAGTCCGTTCCAGTAATTGTTCTTGGTGATAATCATTGAACAATAATTGTTCTTGGTGATATTCATTGAAACATAATTGTTCTTGGTGATATTCATTGAACCATAACTGTTCTTGGTGATACTCATTGAAACATAATTGTTCTTGGTGATATTCATTGAAACATAATTGTTCTTGGTGATACTCATTGAAACATACTTGTTCTTGGTGATATTCATTGAAACATAATTGTTCTTGGTGATATTCATTGAACCATAATTGTTCTTGGTGATACTCATTGAAACATAATTGTTCTTGGTGATATTCATTGAAACATAATTGTTCTTGGTGATATTCATTGAAACATAATTGTTCTTGGTGATATTCATTGAAACATAATTGTTCTTGGTGATATTCATTGAACCATAATTGTTCTTGGTGATACTCATTGAAACATAATTGTTCTTGGTGATAATCATTGAACAATAATTGTTCTTGGTGATATTCATTGAAACATAATTGTTCTTGGTGATATTCATTGAAACATAATTGTTCTTGGTGATATTCATTGAAACATAATTGTTCTTGGTGATATTCATTGAAACATAATTGTTCTTGGTGATATTCATTGAAACATACTTGTTCTTGGTGATACTCATTGAAACATAATTGTTCTTGGTGATATTCATTGAAACATAATTGTTCTTGGTGATACTCATTGAAACATAATTGTTCTTGGTGATACTCATTGAAACATAATTGTTCTTGGTGATACTCATTGAAACATAATTGTTCTTGGTGATATTCATTGAAACATAATTGTTCTTGGTGATACTCATTGAAACATAATTGTTCTTGGTGATATTCATTGAAACATACTTGTTCTTGGTGATACTCATTGAAACATAATTGTTCTTGGTGATATTCATTGAAACATACTTGTTCTTGGTGATACTCATTGAAACATAATTGTTCTTGGTGATACTCATTGAAACATACTTGTTCTTGGTGATAATCATTGAAACATAATTGTTCTTGGTGAAATTCCTTGGAATGTAAATGTTCTGGTCGATTTCCCTTGGAACATAATTGTTATTGTCGATACTCCCTGGTGAACATAATGATTCTTGACGATATTCATTGGAACATAATTGCTCTTGGCGATATCCCGCCGAACATAATAGTTCTTTATGATACCCCTTGGAATAAATTTCCTGTTGGCGATATCCATTGGAACATAATTGTTCTTGGTAGCAGGTAATAGGAGTTCCGCCGCCCCCAACTAACTATATATTAAGCGCCACCTGGTCCTACATGTGTATTCATATTGTATTCTCACATTCCGTTCATCTATTTGCAAATTAATATTTAAAAAGATGCTGTGCGGAAATGCGAAAAAGGTGTAACTTCAGTGTAAATGGAAGTAGGATTGACGAAGTAATGAAAAACAAAATCTTTTCTGGTGTTCCATGTCATTTTTTTTATAATGAAGAAAACATTTGAGAGTAGAAGAACAAAACTGACATGAACCAAAAAAAAAATAATAAATAAATTTAAAAAAAAAGGGAGGGTTCTCATCTATGATTAATTCATTGTGTTTAATTTTCTCTGTTCTGATTACCCTGAGCCTTGGCGTCCACAGACTCTTCCGAGGAGCCAGTCCTTCTTTGGGATTACCAGTGGTGTACCGTTGTTTTCTGCTGTTTGTATAAGAGCTCTCCACTAGTCTTTGAAGCAACTCCTGCCCGCAAGGCAGTGGGTGCTTGGCAGGTCTTAACTCTTTCTACTCCAACAGCTGTACAGAGTGCCACAATGTGGTCCATCATTCTCCCAGGTGCGGCAGGTGCGCTACATTAGAAACGCTGAAGATCTACCATATATATATATTTATTTATTGTAATGGCATGTAGTGTAAACTCTTGGATAACAAGGTGGATAGCAGCTGCCTTAATGGAGAGATCAGTTGTATTTCGCTTGGGAACTTGGACATCAGAACAAATGCGTATTTGCCCGGGACTACCCCAGGGTTCTCCACTATCACTAGTGCGGTTTAACATCTACACAGCAAAAGTAGCAACCTTTCAACCAACAGGACTGGGACGAACATTAACTTTCGCAGATGACATACTCATGTACAGAACTGGCTCAGACAGACAGGAAATGGTCCAAGGCATACAAGAGACACTACTGGCGGTTTCTAAATGGTGTGAGGAAAGCGGATCAAAGGTCAATCCCAACAATGCCTGTGTGATGTGGTGCTCATTGAACAACTCCATAGTGAAAGCAGACCTTCCAGACATCAATTTCAGTGGGCAGAACATTGAAAGACAAGACAGGCTGAAATATCTGGGAGTAACGTTTGATCGTGGGCTATCGCTCAAGTATGATGTCGAACTGATCATACAGAAGTGCAAGCGAGAACTGGCTGCCTTAAAAACAATGTCTGCTGCGCGCTTGGAACAGAGACTATTGTTTCTCCTGTATCATCAGCTCGTGATTTCGGTAATCGAGTACGGGCTAGGAATACTCACGCTGTAAGTGTCACAATATGAACGACTGAAACGCAATCAAAATGAAGGGATGCGACTAGTTTTGGGCTGTACGTGTGATACCCCCTTTGTGACAATGAGATACATGCTCGGATTGCTGTCGATTAGTTCCAGATATGCGATAGCCCAGGCAAAAGTCTATATGCGGGTAACCACCGACAAAAGAGAACGTAATTGACATCAAAGGAGCAAGAATCAAGAGGGGGATGTCATGGATGGCACAGGCAGAGGCAACGATTGATCGAATGACCAGGGTTGAAAATGTATCCAAAGGGGAAGAATGGAGTAAGTCAGGGGAGAACTGGTTAAACTACCAGCAGGTCATCATTAGCCTTGGCAGAGAGTGCAAATCTTGGGGCAATGGAAAAGCAGAGCTGGAGATTAATCTGCTGATAAGTGATAATGCTGGGGATGATGACGCAATTTTGTTCACTGATGGGTCTGTAGTGCGTGGTGAGAAATCATGATGGGGCTTCTCTGCGAGAATAAAGGGCAGGGTCGTCGCTGAACAGAGTGGAGCCTACATGACAACAACCTCCAGCGTGAGAATGGAGGTAGAGGCAGTTACTGCAGCACTGAGGTGGCTGTCTGAAACTCCATTAACCAGGGCAGTTATATTGTCAGACTCTCAAGCCATGCTTCGGAAAGTTCAGAATGGGTGGCTGCGGCAGGAATGGAAAACATCAATAGAATCCTCAAGCATTCAAGAAATAGTGTGGATCTACTGTCCTGGTCATGCAGGGGTACGCGACAATGAGAGAGCTGACAGATTGACTTCGAGAGCACCCATAGTGGGGACACTGGACGTTGGATAAGGGAGAGATAATAAGATCAATTAATGATCGCCTGCTGGATAATGACACTGCAATGGATGAATCAACAAGGCTGAGACTGTTGGAGTTTAGCATCAAACGTGGGACTAGCAGAAATGGACGTGAGAGAGGATGCATCCGTCGTATGTACAACCAGCGTGCTACAGGTACAATTAGCATTCATATTCTTCGACATTTGCTGAGGGAGACTGCGGACCTTTGGGTTTGTCCGGAGTGCAGTGAGGTCGATTCTGATTAACAATAACAATGTATATATGTATGTGTGTGCGCGCGAGTAATTTTAAGGTGGAAAGGCGATAACGAACCTAACAATGAAAAGCTCACGTTTCCTATCTCATGCAGTTCATGAATATATTTTAGCAGCCAGCTCGAAAGTTTTCATTGGAAATGCGTCAAAAGTATCTTTGATCCCGGGGACACCGCGATTTTAAATGCCCGAGGGAGAGGTCTAGTATGAAATTTCCCTAGTTTAAAAAGTCTTTACGTTTTTTTTTTGCAGTCACCTAAAAACTCTACCATATCATCCACTGGGATCCACTGTAGATGGAGATCGACTGGTTACCGACCCCTGCTTTACACAATATAAACAAAATATTTGTGGCAAATAAAACAACAACTGAAAATATTCTTCAGCCAGTTCACAACAGTTCACAACAACAGTTCACAACAAGCCCCACGTGTAGTTCACGGGCGTCTCGGAGAGGGTAAAGAAAGAATACTGATAAAGTTGGATAACGTTGGATTTTTATTCCCGTTAATGATATCCACCAAAAGATAGATATCAGTGGATGGAAGCAGACATCATCATCATCATCAGTTGATAAGATCTCTATGGTGTTGTTTGCTCCACTGTAGTGTATGGAATGTCAACTTGACCTACGCAGTGGTGTGTAGACATGGATTGAGTGTATAATGTGCGAATGATGATAAAGGTTCGTGGTGTTGACAAAAAATGTTCTTTTCTCACACTCATGTATGGCTGGAAGTCATCGACACCAACGACTGTGTACCTTTTCTAAAGTTTAATTGGACGTACACACTCGACAGCACAGATAGTGACAAATCACAGGTTGCCATAATACATCATAGTACAGTGGATAAATGGTCTTGCAATGTTACATGGGCACTCATGTAGAATAAGTGTATAATGGACTGTCAGTAGCCAAGCACTCAGTATCGCCCATACATATTTATCATCTGACTTCACTGACTGAGCACGTCAGCTTATAAACAATATTTCAGATGGCTTCTAAACCTAATCTCGTCTAGCGACGATTCTTCAACATAATGTTCAGCACATATTTTTCCATATAATAATATTGAACCGCTAGCAATGGGTTCTCATGTGTAGCAGTGATCTCTGGACTGATCAAGCGATAATACGGGCATCCCTTTTCTCTTCTTGAAAGTCACTACATGTTTTGGTTCCAAGATGGCTTCACTCGTGAGCTGTCACTCACGTTTGGATACAGATAATGAATCTGTCCTAAAGTTAGTCATTCATAAAACATTTCATTGCTCTGTAGATTTGATCATGAACAATTGACTGCAATCTACAGGATATAGTGCTGCTAGGAATCGAAGTCGTTTTCATCGAGTCAAATATATTCTCTTAGACATTCAAATCGTAACTATCGAAAATGGTGGCTTCGATCGAGAGTTCATAAGAGTATCTTTGATTACCTTGGTATAGGAATTATGAAACTGCCATTCCTTGGCAATACGACTAAACACTGGGGTAAAGCATACACGATAGGTTTAGACAACTATCACCTTCCCCACAAATACTGAGATCACTTTTTCCCCGGCGACAGGCCGACATGGAAAACACACAGTCCCTATCAGGACGAAGCCAAATCACACCACACTCTAGCGACACATCCGCCGAATAGCCTTCGACCTCTCTAGAGACAACAGAACATATAGTTCGACTTAGATATGTAAAGATATACAGATATAAGACAGACTCGTCCTACTCAGACAAACAATACACATAAATTCAGGCCATAGATATTCTGAAGCAAGAACAATCTATTATTACCCAAACAACGAATAAATCGCAGAAAAATGGATTTATCCGCGGAGTTTGATCGAAAGAGCCGACACAACTTTCAAGGGAAGTAACACAATAATGACTTTCCCTTAAGCACTATTTTGCTTTCAAAATATTTGCGAAGATAACAAGAATACCAATGTATAATATTGTAAGATATCAAAGACTGCACGTAACAGTCTTACCACACCTCCCGGGAAAAAAAAAATGGAACATTTTTTTTTTCTTTTTGAAATACATCTAGGAGCAACGTACAATAGGCTCACAACGCATGAATAATGCGCAGATGAAAAATATCAGGAATACCTATAACGCCTAATATGAGGCTAAGTCGACTTATGGAGCGACTGGTGAGAATGTGTCTCATAAACTGAGAGAAATTATTTCTCTACAAGTATATTTTTCCAGGAAGGTGTCATCAAAGTATAATACAATTCTGGCAATTACACAATGCCTAAAAAATTCATATCATCATCATTTCGTATTAGATATCTTAAATTTATGATTTATGAAGAAAAAATCATCAAAGCACAGCGGTGAATAAACATCAATGAACCGCTATGTAGTGATACAATCATTATATTATTAAATTACAAATGTGTATCTATCATGATATAGAAAAGGAACTACTATAGAACTAGACATATCAAGAAGTCTAAGCCCTAATAGTTATGTGGAATCATGTGGGCATCTTGACAGAATGTCTGCCATCACATTATCTGATCCACGAATAGCTCGCACAGAGAAATGAAAAGGTTGAAGAGCAATTGCATATCGAGTAGACCTCGAGCTCTTCAAATTCTTACTCTGTATAGCAGTAAGAGCTTTTTGGTCGGTTTCTACTATGAAATGTGCGCCTAGAAGGAATCTCTGTAGTTTGAGGATCGACCAAACCATAGCTAATAGCTCACGGTCTAAAACCGAATAATTCCTTTCTGCCGCATTAAGTTTTCTGGAAATATACATTACAGGATGCAGAGTTCCAGAGTACTCTTGCATTAGTGCCGCTCCAATCCCAGTGGATGAAGCGTCACTACGAAGAACGAATGTCTTATCTTTAGTGGGTAGCACTAAAATAGGTGGTGTTGAAAACAGTGTTGTAATCTTATCCAGAGAGCATTGGCATTCCTGAGACCAGTGGACCACATTAGGCGAACCTTTCTTTAGAAGTGTTGAGAGAGGTGCCATGATAGAGGATAGATTCTGAATGAATCTGCCATAAAATTGAATAAGACCTAACAGACTTCTCACCTGTTTTTTAGTCTTAGGGATTGAGATGTTAAGTATCTTACTAGTATTATGGTCCTCTGTCTTTAGGAAACCATGACCAACTCGGTGGCCTAGGAAAGAAATTTCGCTAAAACCAATATAGGCTTTAGAGGGTTTCGCTGTCAGGTTGTGCTCACGCAAAGTAGACAGCAATTCATCTAACCCTGAATAGTGATCTTCCCAAGTATCGCTGAAAAGACAGATGTCGTCTAGATATGCAATGACATCTGACCGATAAGATAGGATTCGGCGCATCATGCGTACGAACGTAGCTGGTGCGTTCATAAGACCGAAAGGCATAAAATTCCATTGGAACAAACCTCTAGGTGTTGAAAAAGCCGTGAGAGGTTTGGCGCGTTCAGATAAAGGAACTTGCCAATATCCTTTAGACAAATCAAGTTTAGTGAAAAAATGAGATTTGGAGAGTCGAGTAAGTAGCTCTTCCAGTAAAGGCATAGGTTCGGCATCGAACTTAGTTACTTGATTCAATTTTCGATAGTCAACGCAAAGACGTATGTTATTGTCTTTTTTACGCACAATTTTTTTTTTTTTTTTTTTTACGCACAATTTTTTTTTCGGCGATAGCTAATACTCGAGGCGAAATCTCAGGTTATTATTTATGTCTAACCTGACATTGATTTTACGTGAGTATCCCTTTATTTCTTGTACAGAGACAGGTGTCCCTCGCCATTCAGGCAAATACTCGCCGATTTTCGGAGGTATCCATTGCAGCTGGGTCGGCTCAGGAGCCGCCAGTCCCTGGTCGACGACACTCCTTCAAATGTACTCGCCAGGTCTCGAGTTAATCCAGTCCAAATCCCGGTCGACGAAAAATCCTCAAATGCCGTCGCCCGGGTTTGATCCTGTATCACCCGGTCGCCAGAGCGGTGTTGTAACCACTACGCTAGCGCGGCTTACGCACAATAACCATCGGCGAAGAATATGCAGAGGTGGATGGTTCGATTATTTTCAAATCTATCATCTCATCCAACTCTTTCTCGACCTGTGCTTGAAAATGTATAGGTATAGGATAAGGTCTAACCCTAATAGGAGTATGGTCAGTTAGAACAATGTCATGTTGAATGACATTCGTTTGTCCAGGGATGTCAGTGAGTACATCCTGAAATGTTTGCAACATAGTTGAAACTTGTCGCTGTTCTCCTAGAGACAAATCAGGAGAGACAGTAACGTTCTTCCATGATTCACTGGAATGAAGTGGGATCATTGGAAGAGGAAGATTTACATCTGAAAAAACTTGTTTCCTCATCCTGTATCACGGACAGTGATGAGTAATGACCATGTTGTACTGGAGAATTGTCCGTTGCTTGGAAAATGGGTTGCAAATAATCCGGACGTTCATGGAATTCAGTAAGCATATTGATGTGGAAGGTTTTATGCTTCCCATCAATATCGACAATATAGTCGACATCGGAAATTTTCGATATTATATCGTACGGACCTTTCCAAGAAATAAGTAATCTGTTTTCCCTACAAGGTAGTAATACAAATGCTTTGTCACCAGGACAAAGTTGTCGTAAGCATCTCTTCTTATTGGCAAATTGCCTTGCCTTCTGTTTCGCAAATTCAGAAGAAGAAGTTGCTAATTTGCATGCTTCGATAATTTTTTTGTCTCAACGCGATGACATATTCGTAGGATGACTTTGTGTCATCGTCAATATTGTCAGATGTTATGAGATCGTGAAGCAACGACATAGGGCCACGCGGACGCGCGCCAAAGACGAGTTCAAAGGGAGAAAATCCCGTATGTTCATTGGGTACCTCTCTGTAAGCGAAGAGGGCCGCAGGTAAAACTCTGTCCCAGTCTTGAGGATGATCCTCAGTTATCTTCCCCAGTAAGTTTTTTTTAAGTGTTCTATTAAGGCGTTCGACCATACCATTAGACATTGGATGGTAGATACTACTTAAAGATCTATCTATCTGCAGAGTAGACATTACTTGAGACATGGTATCTGATATTAGTTGGGTGCCATGGTCTGACAATATTTCTCCGGGGAACCCCAGACGAGAAAATATAAGCCAAAGAGCATCTGCAATATCAGCAGTAGTAATGCTCTTCAGAGGAATAGCCTCTGGCCAACGTGTGCACATATCAACACACGTCAAGATAAACTGATGTCCTCTGGCAGACTTGATCTTAAATGGACCAATAATGTCTATGGCCATTTTTTGAAACGGCCGAATAGGAATGTCCGCCGCCTGAATGGGTGCAGCATGCCGTGGACCTTTGGATTTAACTTCCTGACATACTTTACAAGATCGACAATAAATCCGTATGTCCTTGTTTACCAATGGCCAAAAGAAAGCCGCAAGGACTCTTGACTTAGTACGGGAAAAACCCATGTGTCCAGCACACTGAGAGTCGTGAGCGTGCTGCAAAATTTTAACTCTCAAATTCTTGGGAACCAGGATTTGAGAATGACTTGACGTAATGGAGTCTTGAACCATACGTACAAGTACGCCATTCTTCTTTGTAATCCACGATTTACGACTTGTGTCTTTATTCGGATCACCTTTAGTTGCAAGAATGAAGAATTTCTTCAGAGTGGGATCATCTTCTTGCTGTTTTATAAACGAGTCACGAGAAATTACCAAGGGATTATCTTGGTTATGCACTTCATTATCTTCAATAGATGAAGTTTGAGGCATATTAAGAGCCTGAGCTCTAGTGACTACAGCGTTAGCAATCTGCATGTTTTGCCTTTCCCACGTGGAAATTTGTTGCGGAGTGCATTCCTTGACTCCATGAATGCGACCGATGATGAGGTCAGCGATCGGATTCGGAAGAAGACATGCGTGTACATCTCCTGTAAAGAAAGGAGTAGCAATCCTAATGATAGCAGTAGAGTATTTCTCTAATGTGCCGCCAAATGTTACACATTTGACTACTTGTCCAGTGGCACGGGAAGGATCTACGAGTGACTGCCTAACACCAATTGTGGTGCATCCAGAATCAAATAGCACAGAGACTGGATTGTTATTCACTAAACCCTTATGTAAGACAAGAGAACCTCTTCCATCATGCGCGACTGATGCTGGAAGAGCAGGAAGAGGATGGCCACAGCTTAAAGTAGACACTGTGGTTGGCTCAAATAACGTTTTGCATTGGGGGCACTGAGATGCTCTCCCAAAATCAAAAGCGGCACATGCCATATTACTAGCATCATTATTATCTTTACTCTGTTTATAGGCTTCATGGGACTCTTGTTGTGCAGAGTTTGCCTGAAAATGTGGTTTATGTCTTTTGTTTTGAGATCTACCTCGGTTATTATCACCTCTGTAGTTATTGTTACCTCTATTGTAACCCCTATTTGGGTTTGAGTCATAGTTCCCTTGGTTACCATTATCATATTCATTATAATGAGTATCTCTGTAATTATGATCTTGTTGACTCCAAGACGGATAACCCTGATAGTTTCTATAATTACTTCCTCTACGGAAATTCCTATAATTATGACCACCCCTGTGTCGAGAGCTATCAGGTCGTCTCCAGTTCTTTGAAGAAGAACCCTGAAATGATTGGTTACCTTGGTTTTGATAACTATTATGGTTACCTTTTTTATCAAATCTGTTTTGAGGTCCCTGAAATCTGTGTGAATAATTGGGATTGTATGGTGTTGCTGAAGCAACTGGCATACTCTCCTTAATCTTAGTGTTGCCAAAAGTCACGTCGGGGTGTGCAGTGACATATTGGGAACAATATTCTTCCATTTCTTTTAGAGATTTGGGTTTACGCTCATGTATAAATTCAAGGAAAGGTTTGTTCACACATGACATAATCTTATCTCTGAGCAACAAATCCATAAGTCCTTCATACGTTTTTTCTGTTTTGGAAAGCTCAATCCAACGATCAACTGTGAGACGTGCCTTTGCAGTGAATTCTGAGAATTCTACACCCGTCTCAGGTACCATCGTTTTAAATAAAAGGCGATAGCCTTCCTCACTTAGCTGATATTTTTTTATCAAAGCCGCCCTAATGACATCATAATTATCCTTATCTGCTTCTCCTACAAGGCATAATCTAGTCAAAGATTCACCTTTCAAGTTTTCTGATAATTGATTAGCGTATTGTGATTTATCCACATTATGTGTACGACAAGAACGTTCAAATCTATCCAGCCAGAATGTAATATCGTCACTGGACTGATTGAACGGTGGAACCTTAACCTTGTAAGTAGAAGGTTTATCATTACCACTAGATGCCTGATTAACATTACTCATACTTGTCAATCTTAATTTCTCCAACTCAAATTCATGTTCTCTTATTGCTTTTTTTTCTTCAGCCTCTCTGTCTAATCTTTTTTGTTCAGCTTCCCTGTCTAATCTTTTTTGTTCAGCTTCCCTGTCTAATCTTTTTTGTTCAGCTTCACTGTCTAATCTTTTTTGTTCAGCCGCAGCTTCTCTTTCCAATTTTTTTTGTTCAGCTTCACTGTCTAATCTTTTTTGTTCAGCCGCAGCTTCTCTTTCCAATTTTTTTTTGTTCAGCTTCAAATCTCCTTTCCTCTATCTGCATCTGCAATTTCTTTTGTTCAGCAGCAGCCTCAGCTTCTCTTTCTAATCTTTTCTCTTCCGCCATAGCTTTTCTTTCTTCTGCAGCTAATCTTTTCTCTTCTGCCATAGCTCTTCTCTCTTCTGCAGCTAATGCTTTGTCATATTGAGCAACTGCCCATTGTTCTAATTGTTGACCAGTCTTATCAAGGGCTTTCCCTTGTGTAATGAAGTATTCTAATGTAGCCATGATGTCTAACAATAATACTAATCACCTGAATCAATAATAATACCACAAGTTCTCAATGACTTGATTAATCAGTATACTATCCCAATATCTGTGGGTCACAAGCCTTTAATAAGGTCTTGTATAATAGTAATAATAATCAGGTACTGGTTTATACCATAATCCAAGTGCAGTGCACAGGCAATTGTGTCTTATGAAATATACCTATATAAAACATATGTCAACCAACAGAATACATAAAGTACAAATAGGACTGACAATACAAGAACGTTTGCAGAAATCAAAATAAATCAAATAGGGAAATCAATGAAAATAATCACTGAATCTGCAAAGAATAACAACACAAATGACGTCACAATATATGAATATAAATTGTGAATAGAACTGAAAGATAGAAAAGGTTAGACCAACAAATTACAAACAAATCAAAACAAAACTAAAGAACAAAGAAATATCACAAAAATAACAATAATTACAGACTTCACAGCTAACACAAAAGCAACAGTTGTCGCAGCAAATTTTCAATCAAGAAAATTGCACCTATAGAAAACGCCCACAACGGACCCTCTATGACGTGGGATATTCTGTTGTGAGGACGCCGCCCAACCTTAAACACAACCCGCTGACATAGAAACTAACATACTATACAAACAAATAACATGTAAACATAAATATATATAAATTATGTGTATGATAGTATGTGTTGCAAAATAGGCTCAGTTTTACAGTAATGGCAAAGTTATTTTTATGAAAATAAACAAACTGCCACTTTATTCAATTAAACATTCTGGCCTTAAATATTAAAGTTCATATATGGAAAACAAGAAGATCCATCGATGAAAATAGGACTTCTTAGTTCACTCATACTGTCTTCCTGTTAACATTGACAAGAATTGATCCAACTGTTCTGTGAAACTCTATAATGTCTAATGTAAAAAATGTCAACAACGCTGACCTACATACTGCATTCACCTGACAGGTCACGTGACGAAGTGTTGACAAAGAGCAAACCAATACTGCAAGTGTGTCGTATCAGCCACAGGAAACGGTCTGGTATCGGTAATCTGTTGACTTCTGAACTTCTGCGAGGTCAAACCCAGAAAGCTGGTCCACCAGTTGATAAAGTTGGATAACGTTGGATTTTTATTCCCGTTAATGATATCCACCAAAAGATAGATATCAGTGGATGGAAGCAGACATCATCATCATCATCAGTTGATAAGATCTCTATGGTGTTGTTTGCTCCACTGTAGTGTATGGAATGTCAACTTGACCTACGCAGTGGTGTGTAGACATGGATTGAGTGTATAATGTGCGAATGATGATAAAGGTTCGTGGTGTTGACAAAAAATGTTCTTTTCTCACACTCATGTATGGCTGGAAGTCATCGACACCAACGACTGTGTACCTTTTCTAAAGTTTAATTGGACGTACACACTCGACAGCACAGATAGTGACAAATCACAGGTTGCCATAATACATCATAGTACAGTGGATAAATGGTCTTGCAATGTTACATGGGCACTCATGTAGAATAAGTGTATAATGGACTGTCAGTAGCCAAGCACTCAGTATCGCCCATACATATTTATCATCTGACTTCACTGACTGAGCACGTCAGCTTATAAACAATATTTCAGATGGCTTCTAAACCTAATCTCGTCTAGCGACGATTCTTCAACATAATGTTCAGCACATATTTTTCCATATAATAATATTGAACCGCTAGCAATGGGTTCTCATGTGTAGCAGTGATCTCTGGACTGATCAAGCGATAATACGGGCATCCCTTTTCTCTTCTTGAAAGTCACTACATGTTTTGGTTCCAAGATGGCTTCACTCGTGAGCTGTCACTCACGTTTGGATACAGATAATGAATCTGTCCTAAAGTTAGTCATTCATAAAACATTTCATTGCTCTGTAGATTTGATCATGAACAATTGACTGCAATCTACAGGATATAGTGCTGCTAGGAATCGAAGTCGTTTTCATCGAGTCAAATATATTCTCTTAGACATTCAAATCGTAACTATCGAAAATGGTGGCTTCGATCGAGAGTTCATAAGAGTATCTTTGATTACCTTGGTATAGGAATTATGAAACTGCCATTCCTTGGCAATACGACTAAACACTGGGGTAAAGCATACACGATAGGTTTAGACAACTATCACCTTCCCCACAAATACTGAGATCACTTTTTCCCCGGCGACAGGCCGACATGGAAAACACACAGTCCCTCTCAGGACGAAGCCAAATCACACCACACTCTAGCGACACATCCGCCGAATAGCCTTCGACCTCTCTAGAGACAACATAACATATAGTTCGACTTAGATATGTAAAGATATACAGATATAAGACAGACTCGTCCTACTCAGACAAACAATACACACAAATTCAGGCCATAGATATTCTGAAGCAAGAACAATCTATTATTACCCAAACAACGAATAAATCGCAGAAAAATGGATTTATCCGCGGAGTTTGATCGAAAGAGCCGACACAACTTTCAAGGGAAGTAACACAATAATGACTTTCCCTTAAGCACTATTTTGCTTTCAAAATATTTGCGAAGATAACAAGAATACCAATGTATAATATTGTAAGATATCAAAGACTGCACGTAACAAATACGTTTACCGCTCCACCACGCGTGTCATAAAAGACGACTAAAATCAGGTTGGTCATAGAGCAGGCATCATCGTCAAGTCACAAGAATTGTTACAGAAACCACCGCTGGAAGAGCAAATGAATGCTTGGAGTAGGCTTCATACAAGGGGGCACTAACTGTAGTGGTGGCTTCATGCAAGGGCACAAACTGTAGTGGTGGTTTCATGTTCTATACGCAGCAAAAAGGAAATGAATAAACGAACAAACTTAACAACAATTTGAGGGAAGGCAAACCCGGTCCCAAAAAATGCCGTGCTGAAGTCGGATGTGTCGGCCGAAAGAGGCAGATATCGCAGCTCCGGTGTAAACAGACACAACGCAACCAACGTACTTTTCAGGACGAACGAGGAAGAAGAAGAAGATATTCTTATAAATATGTTTACTTCTTGTTTTAAAAAATCACGTGTGAAAGAAACACAATTCGCATCAACTATGGGGTCAGTGTGAAACCTAAAACCTGCATGGGAAAGAGAGGAGGTGGACGCGCTGATTCTCGCCAGACTATCATTTCATAAAGCATATGGGGCCTTTTATACAAACAGTCCCCGGTGTCGACTCTCAAGCGTCAGAAAAATAGAAGAAAAAGAATAAAATACGAACGGAGAAGTGAACTGGAGACAGCCAGGAACGGGAACAAGTAGACGTGGAAATACCTTGAACGGATGGTGCCGGACAGGAAAGTTTGAGTGTGTTTGTTGACGGCTTTTACTCCGTTGGGAGCTGAAAGATGCTGATGACAGAGTTACAGCAAAGCTGGTTAACATGTCCAATATGTGAGAGGTATCTCCAGCAATGACACGTACATCAAGCCAATTTAGTCTAGGGTGCTGTCCTGTGTGATAGAATATACCCGTGGGGCAGAGCAAATTGCTCCATTGTCTAGCTTGCTCAATTATTCAAGACGTAATCCAGACCTATCTGCCTGCGTCTTGCGACATCTCGCGACAGACGGTTCAACAGTAATCGATGAAGACGACTTTAGCTGTCACTGAACGAGACAAATCTACCTCATACACCAGCCAATGTGCCACCTCGAAGCAGCTGTAATGGCGGCATTAACATTCAAACTATCCTGAGGCTCAGGAAATCTCAAGATAGATGATTCAAGATTTGAAACTGGAATCACGCCATGGCGTATGGTGGTTCTACAAAATGATGTTCCGTAAAATTTATTTTTCTTCTTCCTGAAGGGCAAATGTTTCATTAATCACCCTTTAGTTCACCAAAGAGCATGAGCGTTCAACCAATTCATGTTAAGTCCTCTTGTCACGTGCCATTCTCTCAACATCTTTATCAGTTTCGTTGTCTTCAGTTCTATTCTGTATATGATTCTCAGTCTCCCTCTGCATGTCTTGACCTGTAACTCCAGAACAAAGACATCCTTGCAATGCTATCAGCAGGTCTCCTCAAAGTGTATCCCTTCTATCCCTGGTGTCTTTTGTCCACGTTTGTTATTCTGGTACTTGTTATCAGGTCGACACTAGTGATTTTTTCAAACAGTTTCAAAAAATCTAATCTAGGCATGCATCCACTTATGGAAGTCTGTAGTAGACACCTTTAGTCATAACTGACTATGGGGATGCGCCCCTGAGGTGATAGCCCTCAGCTTTTTTAATTTTTAATTGTTTGCCTCGTGTTCCTTTCGTTCTGTTCTTTCCTCTTCTGCCTGTTGTGAAGGCTTCTTTTCCCCAATATGACGTGGCGCCGTAGGCTGCATCGCCACTTGGTGCGATCGGCAGCTTCATTATCCCAGGTTGATGGATTTATGAACCTCAGCTGTAACCGCTATGTTCTCGTGTTCTTATTCTGTGCTCGACATGATTACTTTTGATTAGTCTATTTTTACAAATACAGCTCCTTTGGCATCGTATCATTATTTTGGGACTTAAGACGCATCAAAACTGAGGAATGCAGTAAGCGACCCATTGCTTGACTGCTTGCGTCAGGGTCAGCGAACCAGAGCTGACCAAGACACTACTCCATCTGCAAGTGGTGGTCCTGGAAACAGGCTGCATCACTGCAGTCTGGCTGAGAGAGTAGGGATCGAAGAGGGAAGGCAAACCCGGTCCTAAAAAATGCCGTGCTGAAGTCGGATGTGTCGGCCGAAAGGCGCAAATATCACAGCTTCGCTGTAAACGGACACAACGCAACCAACGTCCTTTTCAGGACGAACGAAGAACAAAGAAGAAATATCATTATTTTGATATTACTGCCTGTTACTCTATATTGCTGCTAAGATAGCTTTATCTTTTTTCTTTCTAATGCGTACGATTTTTGTTGTTTGTTTACTGCCAGCACATCACAGAACCTAACACAGCCATCAGATGGAAAAAGCTCCGGGTAACGCGAGACGTGCAGAAACTTTCATTGTCGGAGCATCTCCGTAAGTTCTAGCTCAGGGTTTCTCAGCCGGGGTTTCCCAGAACCGTTTAAACACATAAAGGAGGGAAACCCGAGGCCGGTAAACAATAAATAAATATTACACACATCATAAAGGTATGTTTTCAGGCACTCGTGAATAATAAAGAAGTAAAAAACTAGACAACAGAAAAACAACAGACGTGAGTGGCTTACCGGGGAATCGAACCCAGGACCTTCCGTGCGGCATCCCCGCCTAGCTATGGAAGCGAATCACACTGTTTCACAGAACCCTATGGTTCCGCGGGAGGTCGCTAGGGGTTCCGCAAGAGATCGTGATTGAAAAAAAAAAAAGTCTTTTTTTTTTTTTTGTTTACTTTGCGCGCCGGGCGATGTTAGCGCTCGTAATGTTGAGCAGTGACCGAACAGCCCCGTATGGCAGTGCGCAATAGGACTGTGTTCACTCTTGACTCTTGCACGTACCATATTTCATTAGCATCTTGCAGAGTAGAAATATGTGATAAGACTTTTAGGTCTTCGTGGAAAAGGTTAAAAAGTATCAAGTAAAAAATGTAATAAAAAAAAAGGAAAAACTGACGTCTCTTCTACCTATGCAACTGACTTCCATCAGAGTTGCTATCTTTTCTGGTGATGAAAACAACTCAAAAAGAGTGGGCTTATAAGTTGGGCAAAATAAACAGGTCGACAGAAAAAATGTCATTCTTTACTTAAAAGAGCATTGACACTTTTTATTGGATTATTATATTTTCAACTTACTGATCACGTGAACGTACCATGAGCTGTAGATATAATAATTTTTATGTAGGGGTTTCTTGAGACCTGAAAATTATTTCAAGAGTTCCTTTATGATAAAAAGATTGAGATAGTGCTCGACTCAAGACTGCAGGAAGATAGTAACCAACAAAACCAAATCTGAGTATTAAAAAAATAAACAAATCCGAATAAACACAAGCTACAACCCGCAAGATTAATGATTTTTAAAAAAGTTACAAAGAAAAAGAAAAAAAACAACAAAAAACAAATTATTCCTGGTTGCTGTCACGAGCGTGCTGACACAAATGTGAAAGCACAATTTCCGTTTGTCTTTCCCCTCCGGCAGATGCCTTCCCTGATGGCCACCAGGTCGTTCTGATTATATTTTGAATGACGTCTATGGTGCTAAGATATCTTTTACAAAAATCTCCTGTGTTAAAAGATAATAATCAATCTAATGTAACGACGTCACTAAATAAGCCAGACGGTTCTCAAAATGTCGAACAAGTAGGAAGTTTAAGGAAGGCGTGAGGCTAGAAGGAAAAAGTATTATTATTTTAAAATAGTAAAATGTAAAATTTCATATCTGAGTTGAGAATAATTCCTCAAAATGATGGTTAACATTTGACAGCGCTTGAAAGTTAGATAAACGTTATCTGTAATACAGTCTTCACCATCGTCGTCAGTCGCTCTTAAATAACTACATTTATCTCTCTTATAAAGCTTCTAGTCTGTCTCAGGCTTCTCTCGTCCCCATGCAGTTTCTGCCACAGCAGAGTTGGAAAAGACCACACTGCTCCCTCATTGGATCCGACAGTCCTGGAGGACATGTTGTACTGTTTGTTTGTCCTCCCCACATGGACGTTTATAAATGTTTGTCTAATTTTCAGTTTTTTGAGCAGATGGAATTAGAGTCTACAATGGCCGGCTGTCTGAAAATTATCCCGTGATCTCTTTATGGTAATGTATAATTTGGTTCCGCAATACAGGAAACTGCATATTCTTTCTGCCATTTTTCTTTAAAATTAATGTGATTCTTGATCTGATCTCTTCATATGCTGTCCTGTCTTCAGTCATCATTTTTTCTTCGTCCTTCTTTTGTAAGTCTTTCTGCTGTCTCAGTTCCATATATCTTACAGTGGGCAGGGATAAACTGTACTTCTGCTGTCTCAGTTCCATATATAAACTGTTTGGAGATGTCGGGAACCTTGAGTTGACTGCTGCCTTTATTAGAGTCATAAATGTGGAAGTCTGAAGGCGAACGAGGAAGAAGAAGAAGAAGAAGAAGAAGTTCCATATATCTTACAGTGGGCAGGGATAAACTGTACTTCTGCTGTCTCAGTTCCATATATCTTACAGTGGGCAGGGATAAACTGTACTTCTGCTGTCTCAGTTCCATATATCTTACAGTGGGCAGGGATAAACTGTACTTCTGCTGTTTTGAATTTGTAGCAGGTTTCCATTAAAGCTTTCGCAATGCTGTCTAATTCATTGTTCCTGAGGATTGGGATGCCTGATAATCTGTGAAGCGCACTGTCTTGCCTCTAGCAAAATCTGTATACTCCATGATGGTAACTGCAGCTGTTTTTAAAGATTCTGCCCCCGCTTTAAAGTTGTTTGAGGATTTTATAGTGGACTTTGAGATATGGACATTAAATTAGTATATGCACCCCAGCTCCATTTTATGTAGCTTTTGTTGCTGATTCATCTGTATATATGTGGATCCATTTTGTGGTTGAGTACATATTTAGTGAATTTAGTGGCTTCGCTGTGATAAAGTCAGCATAACTCGATGCGTTAGTCTAAAAGCTGGTTCTATACACCCTCTGTTTTCCATCATCATGTGTGAAACAAGTACTGCATTTGAATTTTACTTAAACAGAATCAATTCACAATTAACCATTATATTGCTAAATAAGAATACAAAAGACAAGATAAGCGTTCATTACATCGCGTAAAAGATGGTATTCAAATGAAATCGTGTGTTAGCAGGGCCCGAAAGGGGATGAAAGAATAGTAACACTGTACCAAACCAGGCATGTCGTAACACGCGACTAAGGAGAGTTGAACATGGGGCTAGTTCCCGTAAAAAAACGTTTTACCACAAAAACTTCAACATACTATAGACAAGTGAAATACAACATACTATAGATAAGTGAAATACAACATACTATAGATAAGTGAAATACAACATACTATAGATAAGTGAAATACAACATACTATAGATAAGTGAAATACAACATACTATAGATAAGTGAAATACAACATAATATAGATAAGTGAAATACAACATACTATAGATAAGTGAAATACAACATACTATAGATAAGTAAAATACAACATAATATAGATAAGTGAAATACAACATACTATGGATAAGTGAAGTGAAATACAACATACTATAGATAAGTGAAATACAACATAATATAGATAAGTGAAATACAACATACTATAGATAAGTGAAATACAACATAATATAGATAAGTGAAATACAACATACTATAGATAAGTAAAATACAACATACTATGGATAAGTGAAATACAACATACTATAGATAAGTGAAATACAACATAATATAGATAAGTGAAATACAACATACTATAGATAAGTGAAATACAACATACTATAGATAAGTGAAATACAACATACTATAGATAAGTGAAATACAACATACTATAGATAAGTGAAATACAACATACTATAGATAAGTGAAATACAACATACTATAGATAAGTGAAATACAACATAATATAGATAAGTGAAATACAACATACTATAGATAAGTGAAATACAACATAATATAGATAAGTGAAATACAACATACTATAGATACAACATACTATAGATAAGTGAAATACAACATACTATAGATAAGTGAAATACAACATAATATAGATAAGTGAAATACAACATACTATAGATAAGTGAAATACAACATACTATAGATAAGTGAAATACAACATACTATAGATAAGTGAAATACAACATACTATAGATAAGTGAAATACAACATACTATAGATAAGTGAAATACAACATACTATAGATAAGTGAAATACAACACATATAGATAAGTGAAATACAACATACTATAGATAAGTGAAATACAACATACTATAGATAAGTGAAATACAACAATACAACATACTATAGATAAGTGAAATACAACATAATATAGATAAGTGAAATACAACATACTATAGATAAGTGAAATACAACATACTATAGATAAGTGAAATACAACATACTATAGATAAGTGAAATACAACATACTATAGATAAGTGAAATACAACATACTATAGATAAGTGAAATACAAAAGAGGTGGAAAGACCTTGAGCTGATGGCACGTGACATGAGGACTTGGCCTGTGTTTGTTCAAGGTTTATGCTCCTTGGGGAGCTAAAGGGTATTGTCACGAGATTGCCCCCCCTTACTTTGCAGTAGTGGTCCACTAATGGTCACAACGCAAGCGTATCTAAAAAAAATAGGTCGTCCAAGGTATCTATCTTCGCGCAAGATTACTCTTGGCAAAGATATAGATAGAAGATGAATGGCGATTCGCCCCATCGAGGCCAGCTCCTTGACGTGGAGATGGGGCTCAAGTACAGCCATCAGCGGCTGAAAAACCAAGACAGGCCAGGCCCTCCTACACTCGAGCAAGACCACAGTCTATCCTAGCAAGTCAAGGTGCTGAAGACGGAGGCAACCAGCCAAGAGGCACACCACAGCAATCAGGATGCCACGCACACGCGCTATGAAAGTATTCTCAAAACCAGGCGCTTAGGGTCATCACGGGGGCAATGAAATCAACGCCTATAGTGGAGATGGAGAAAATGGGGAGGATACAAACACTGAGAGAACGCAGAGACACGAAAGTGCTAACACAGGCAGAAAAGTTCCTCTGTATGCCGAGCCATCTAATGAAGGACAGATTCCAAAACCTAGCAATGGGGCGACTGAAAAGAAGCAGCTTTATCCATCAGGCCAAACGATTTCGTAGACAAACCTCAGACCTGCCTGAAGTTAACAGCCCCCTAAAGTCTGTGCCAGAACAAACCCCTTGGAGAGAGGAGCCTGGACTACCAGTACACATCCAGACAAAAGTGAAAGGAATATCCGACAGGGATGAACAGAACAGCGTGCAACGTAGGACAGTCACTCTCAGTTTCCTGGATGATGAATACCCACAGGACCTCTGGGTCCGAGTATACACGGATGGGTCAGCACAGAATGCAGTAAAGAATGGAGGAGCAGGAGTGTACATAGAATACCCAAACAACACTAGGGATACGGTCAGAGTACCAACGGGGAAATTCTGTAACAACTATGATGCAGAAGTCCAGGCAATCAAGGTGGCAACTGAGAAACTGTTGAACACCAATCTCGGTCCACAGCCTGTAGTATTCCTGACAGATGCAAGATCAGCTCTCCAAGCACTTCAGTCCAGAAAATTGTCAGGTATACAAGCCCTACTTTCTGAACTGTGCAACCAGCGCAGGGTCGCCATGCAGTGGATACCGTCTCATTGTGGAATACCAGGAAACGAGAGAGCAGACGGACTGGCTAAAGCAGGTGCTGCAGACGAGCAACCGGATGTACCAGTTACGTACCATCAAAAGAAAAAGTTGATCAAATCAATCAGAAAGCCACCAACACCAACACAGGATGACTACCAAACTATGAACAGATCAGAACAAATTGTCATTCTGCGCCTCAGAACAGGACACAACCGCCTTCGCAGCCACATGTATACAAAATTCAAGATTGGCAATTCAGCCATGTGTACATGAGGACAGGCACCCCAGACTGCGGAGCACGTACTTAAAGATTGCCCCAAATATGATATATTGAGGCAAACCCACTGGCCCAGAGAAACAACACTGGAAGCAAAACTATACGGACCTCTCTAGCACTGTTTGGGTGGGGAAATTTATCATTACTCACCCGACGCGTATTTGAAAATATTAAATTTAATACACGCGCGGCCTCTTACACAGTGATGTCATATCGTTACCTAAGACTTCCGCCGCACCTCTGTTTATCATAATAATCTGTGTGCCTACGCCAGACATATGTCTGGACAGCCCGTGTGGTCTTCTTTCATCTGATCACAACACTGGCTTGTGTCAACACGATCAGCCGCTTCCCAATGGGGTCAAATGTTTGACGGCCCCGTTTCCACATGTGTTCAGACAGATTAGGCGATAAAATATTATCGCTGGCCGGGTCACCAAACCTGGCGAATCGTAACAACAGTCTGGTACTCGAGTGTGAAACAATAAGATACGCATTACTCCCATAGCAAATACTGCCATAGGGGAGTGGCGTGTTAGAGAATTCACCATGCTATGTCCAGCATAGAGCAAAATAGTAGAAATAACGAATGAAAAGGCGTGATTTATGCCAAATAAAAGCGATGAGTGAGAAAAATGAAGAAAAAAGAAAGGATACTGCCGGAGGGTTGAAGGTGTGAGAGATCACACAAAAGGACACGTACAGACGTGTCGTCACAATATTGATTGAATGATTGAAATCAAATCAAATCCAGCACACACAACAAAACAATCCTGTGAAACACGGAGAACAATGAAAACTACAAGCACAAAGTTACAGACTTTCATATATGGGCGCATGCGCCGAATACAAGAATATAAAGGGTATGAGAAGATCACCAATGTGGAACTAATAATAACAACTTGACGCGCACCTGTGGAACAACAGGTGAGACGTAGACGCCGGCGGTCAGTAAGACAGACGCTGAGGAAAAGTACTGAAGGCAGTCCTTGTTCTGAACCCGATACGGTCATGCCGGGGTACGTGGCAATGAAAGAGCTGACAGACTAGCTTCAAGAGCACCCATACAAGGTGCATTGGCCATGGATAAGGAAGAAATACTAAGGCGCAGTTCATGTTCGTCTATTAGAAAATGACACTGCAATCGATGAATCATCAAGGCTAAGACTGCTGGAATTTGGCTTCAAACGTAAGACCAGCAGGGATGGACGTAAGAGAGGACGCATCCACCGCGCATACAACCAGTGCGCAACAGGAACAATAAGCATTCATACCCTGCAACATTTGCTGAGGGTGACTGAGCACCTATGGGTTAGCTCGGAGTGCAATGGCGTCGATTCTGATTAACATTAACATTAACCCGATAAGGTAAGAGAGGTAGAGGGAGATTTTAATAATTTAGGAGAAAGAAACTGGAGACAGACATGCAAGGGATATAGAAGACATGGAAAGAGTTTGATTAGATGGCACAAGACATTAAGAATTGGCATGAATTTTGAAGGCCTAAGCTCCTTAGGCAGCGGAAGAGTAATGGCAATGAAAGAATGAACAGCCAGAATGAAACAGAAATAAGAGTAAACCACAAAATACTTAGAGAAATATTACCTAAGAAACGCCGGGATCCATGCATATACAGATGGATCAGTAACACTTACAACAGAAGATGGAGGTGGAGTAGTCATTCAGAGTTTAAGCAATGGCGCACACAAAAAAACACACAAAAACTGTCAGACGAAACAGGACATTTCTGAACTATCTTCAGAGCAGAGGCAGAGGCCTTAAAAACTGCAGCTGAAGTCCTAACGACAGAAGAAAGCTCCGAGAGACACGTAGCTCTCTTCACAGATGCTCTGTCAGTAATTGCAACGCTGAAGAGTCAGAATAATGCGGATTTGGACGACCTAAGAGCAACACTTCACAAACTATGTCAGCAATTCAAAAGAGTTGTGCTACAGTGGATCCTATCTCACTGCAACATCTCCGGCAATTAAGAGGCTGACAGATTGGTAAAGGAAGTTGCAAAGCTACCTCAGCTTTACACAAGCATAACTTATGAAGAAGCCAAGAGTTTTATCAAGAGTAGATACAGGAGCAAGTGAGAAGCAGAGCATCTAGGCCACTAAAAAAAGATTATGCATATTACCAGCTTAATAGAAGTGAACAAGTGGTAATCTTCATACTTCTCACAAGTCGCAACAAGATAGTAGCTACTGATACATGTAACTGTGGCACCGATAAAATGACTCCTGAACATCTACTTCAAAGATGCCCAACATACGAGGAACAGAAAAAGCGCATATGGCCATCACCAGTTTCATTCCTGGAAAAACTCTACATAGACACCAACAGCCTCAAACTGACAACTGCTTTCTTTAAACATATTCAAGTTGACGTCTGAGAGTGAATGAAGAAGAAGGATTACCAAACGACGCAGTGTGACGCTTTCTAAATATATCGATACAGGAATGACTGAGGTGCAAAGTTTAACTGTTTGGGAACCACGACAATAATTATATAATGCACATTTAATATAAGGCATTGTCCACGTAAATCAATACCGTCCATGCCACATAAGCGATGACGTCACTTGAATGGGCTTATTTTATAACCTTATAAGAAAGTTCTCGATTCAACTCGCACCAGTAAGAAAGGTTTTCAGTTCTAATCATCTCAGATACGTGCAAAATATGGCGTCAGTACTTGTTTAATGTTTGAGATATTCACACTACGTCTGTCACTACTATCAGTACCACACGTCTAGATTGGTGGTATATCCTAATGATAACTAAAATGAGCCAGTCACATCAGAGCACAGAGATGAGAAAGTGTTTGTGCTTTGTAGAGAAAACTTCATCATCAGCTTCCATCTCCACATCGAAGGTCGGCTGCAATGGATCTCCAACATCTACTATCTCTTGTCTTGATAGTGCACTCTGATGGACTCTTTCTGGTCCATCTCTTGATGTTATCTTCCCACTTGTGACAGAGTATGTAAATATATTTACATGTATCAACACGTTTTTGTTTCCACCTGTTTCCCACCTCTCTTTGCTTTTTAATATCCACGTTTCTTTAATGCAGAAGGCATGCGCTTCGATATCTGTCGAACTCAAATTGTAGCCACGCCTATTTTCTTGTTCTCTGTCTTACAGGCACTAGTAATGTTTACCAACAGACCTATTCTTGTAGTTAGTGCTGAGCCGTTAACTGTATTTATCACGCGAACGATTGGGCAATCGCTGAAATATTGACAGATCAGAGAATGAGTCGTCTAATTTTAAAATCAAGGGCGATAAGTTAAGACGTACTTTTTCGGTAATTACTTTGGTCAGGGGGAATTAATCTAGGGAAAGGGGAGATAATCACAATTTACCCCCCCTCCCCCATATCCGTTCGTTCGTGAACGTATTAGCTACAGCGAGAGATGCCAGATCAAAGCACGTCCGTTCTCTAGTGACGATTCTGCGGTCGGTATGAGTGTAAAAATAAGCTTTCATTCAGCATTCGACAGAAGTATTCCCCAAAATCTAAGCGAAGGCATAAAAACTAGCAAGTGATAGCGATTTTCTGACCATTTAATATATATACTCCAGCTTTTCAAATCATTTTATCTAGTAACCGCAGAATTCCAGAACCATCTAGCTTCAAATCTTAGACCATTGTCAATAAGGATTTCTTAGTGTTTCGATTGGAGATTAGTTTATTTTTCTATGTTTGCGGTAATTATATTTACTAGTATTTTGGAGTGATTTAATTGTTAAGTTCGTCATTATATTTCCCTAGGATTTACTGTGTTAAATTGGCTAGCAGATTAAATATATATATCTAATATTTTCCAGATGTAACATAAATTTAATTAATTGCTAGTAACCAGTAAGAGATATTTAATTGACGAGTAAATGCACTAGGCAAGGTATACCGACGAAATATATATTTATCTTCTATCCATCATGTGTCAATTTTATAAATGACTAGCGCTTATTTTACGGGGTTTTTTTTAAACGATAATAATAGATTATAACGTTGTGCGGGTTAGGATAGATACGGATATTGTGATTAAATCTTTGTATTTTTCTTCCTAAAATATAGTACGGGTCACAAACCTAAAACTACCAGCGGCCTAAGCCTACGCCTAAACCTGAATCTGAGAATAACGGATCTAAGTCCAACAGTACAAAAAGAACATTCTTATATAAATATCGGGTCTTCAAGGTTGACCTGTTTGGCCTCTTGTTTACACCCAGAAAGAGACAGAGTACCAACAAAAAGAATTAAGAATAAAGTGTAACTGGACCTATAGCTATCTAGATTTCTTTTTTCTAATTTTATATACATTCAGCCCGTTGTGGCGAAATAATCAAACATTAACATTTCCCGACTATCGACCATTTGTGGTGTGACAAGGAATTTTATACTGAGAGAAGTTACATACCTGACATTCCGTTATGTATTGGAATCCCAAGCTACTGACACTGTGAGCACTGTTAATTTTATTACCTGGACTAATTAATGTGAAATAAACAGAAATCCTAATAACAGTAGCGAAGTAAACGTTCCCCGAAGAAGAGGATTTAATCAGTCTTTGAGGAGTTGGGGTTTATTTTGCCAAAAATAACTCTGGATTTGATGTGTCTATCCTAAAGATTGTTCCAGACGTTGCTAATCAACAATTAGGTAAGAACGAATGAACGTGGCCACGGGTTTGTCTGTAGAGACAGAAAGAACGAATGAGTAATTCTTTTTAACGTATAAGCTTTGTACTCGCTTTGTTTTGCTTGTCTTTTAGTTCGCTAGTACTCTTATTTTATTTTCAGAATAGATTCATTAGAACTTTTTTCTTTACAGTATAGTCAAATTCTATACTATAGTGCTAATCTTTTGACCTTTTGGGGGTTAATATATCGTCTTCTAACGGGATCTTGTCTCAACAGAGGGGATTGCACTTACGGGTCTATTTCTTTTATTATTTCTGTAGCATATGATTTTTTTGTTTTTTTCTATCTTGATAATAAATGTTGTACGGTTCTTTATGATAAATAAACTGAACATATAAAACTTAAGTACCTGTGTGTTGGTCAGATCGTCCCAATATCACTACTCCATTAATATAGTTTCACGTTTGTGCGTCAAGTTGTCGTCACTTATCTGTGTGTGTGTGTACATGAGTGTTTAATAGTGTATATGTCAATATATATATTAAGGTAAACTGTCTGATAAACAAATTTCAGTCGTAAGATAGGCTGGACTAGAGTATCTTCTAAATCCAGGGACAGACTCTACCTTTCCACCATTTCACTCGTGAAATCTATTTCTTTACCTTATCTCTCACTGAGTTACCACCTTTTCCAGTTCTATTCAGACGGGACCTATCTATCTTAAATACCTATCCTAAATCTACGACACCACTTATAGCGCTGTCTTCCTCTTGCAAGTTCGCATTAATCTCTTCCTTCCATTATGGTCTTCAGTAGGTGTTATGTATTTTTTTAACATGCCAAAATATTGTTTTATGTTTCAATTTCATCTCCATTAATTCTTCTTTCATTCCTAGCTTTTCTATGACCTCTTTATTTGTTTTCTACACTTTCCATAAGCTGCACCCCATTATTCTATATATTTACATCTGAAAGGCCTCATTTCTTTTTTCTTCAAATGCTTTTTTTATGATCCATGTTTTTACACCTCAGAATAATGAAGAATATATATACATATATATAACACTTACTGAATCTGAGTTTTAATTTTTGAGTTAGACAAAACAGGGAATAGTTATTGCATTTGTCTTATCTGACCTTGGTCTACGTGTAGATCATATCACGTTATCTGTCAGTCACACATTTCCGGAACTTTTGTATAAGTATAATGTAAACAATTATCATTAATACGGAACTAATGACAAGAATTAGACAAGCGCACGTGGAACAGGAAATGAGAAAAAGACGCTTCAATCCCTGTTCTGGATTCCTCAGGGAAAGAGAGGTACAGGAAGACAAAATAACACTTGGAAAAGAGAGGTAGAGGAAGACAAAATAACACTTGGAAAAGAGAACTGGAGATACAGACATGAAGGGAATAAACAAGACATAGACAGACCGTGAGCTGATGGCACAGAACAAGAATACTTGGCAGCGTGTGTTGAAGGTCTATCTTCCTTTAGGAGTTGAAAGGTTAAGGAATGTAATTGTTATTGTTGAACAGAATCGACTTTATTGCACTCCGGGCAAACCCATAGGTGCTCAGTCTCCTTCAGTATATGTCAAAGAGTGTGAATGCTTACTGTTCTTGTAGCTCGCTGGTTGTATACACGACAGATGCATACATCCATCTTTGCTAGCCTGACGTTTGATGTCAAATTCCAAAAGTCTTAACCTTGATGATTCATCTATTGCAGTGTCATTCTCTAACAGGCGATCATTAATTGTTCTCAGTGTCTATCCCTTACACATATCCAATGTCCCCACTGTAGGTGCTCGTGACGTCAGCTCTGTCATTACTGCGTACCCCTGCAAGACCAGGAATGTAAACGATTATTCTCCTTAGCTGACTTGCTCATATTGTTGTTGAGGTCGTTGTAGCTTAAACTTTCTCCCGGATGGGATAGGCGGCTCCACGCCCATCTCTTCGTAGTCACCTTTTAAGGTTAGCTTGCTAGGTGACAGTGAGACTCTTCTTTGCTCCTCTTTCGACCCGGAGAAATAGAGATAAGAAGAAGCTGACGATGGACCAGACACATACTGAAGAAATCTGTTGACGGACTTAAAATATAGCCCTTGTCCAGGGATCCTCTAAAGTAAAAAAATTATATAGTCCCATTGCAGATACTGCCGTAGGGGAGTGAAGTGTTAGAGACTTTACTATACTAGGTCCAGCATAGAGAGTTGGATGTGAGCAGTTCCCTTCCTCGTTGCCTTTTCCTTCCTTACCTCAAGGACAAAGTCAGGTACCTATTTAGAGATGGGTAGACTGAAGCGTGTCGATACCGTGAATCGAACTAGCCACCTTTGCCGCCAGACACCAGCGCCCCCCTAGGGTAAAGGAAGTAAAAGTAGACCCCCCAAAAAAAAACATGGACAAAAAAACTGGACACAAAAATGAAAGAAATGAGGAAGACGAAGGAGGGCCTTGAGCTGATGACATGAGACAAGAGGACTAGGCATGAGGTGATTGACAACATATACTACTTGAGGAACTGAACTGTTGTGATGATGTAAGCAAATGGACCGATGTCAATTTTCTAAGTCCGGTCAGATGTTGAACCCTATGACGTAAACCCGATACTTCTTGCCCACATAAGCCACAAATGAAATTGTGACATCCCAAGGTTAAGACATTAAATTCATAACAAGCAGCATACCCGCCAAAATATGGCGAGAAATAATTATTATCTGTTCTTCTTGCTGCATAGGACGGGAACTGCTCACCCTATCTCTCGATGCTGGGCCTAGTATAGTGAAGTCTTTAACACTTCACTCCTCTACGGCAGTATGTGCTATGGGACAACCTTGATCTTGGCTGCATGCTCTGATGACGGCACTAATTCACGTGCGGTAATTTATCTGGATGCATTTCTTAAGAAGCTGTGGAGAAACCCGTCAAAATGGCATGGAAAGAGGGGGAGAAAAAAAGCGAATGAACTGAAATTTTGACTAATTAATTAATATCTGCTTTGTCACAACACGTTTTGTAAATGTACGGATATTTCGTTTCTAATCTTGCCTTTGTACAAATTGTTTTTAAAAATAATTCAAAATAAACTTTCTATTACTCCGTCTCTGAATCATTATTTAAGGGAGTATCGACTTGAGCGACTAAATCGGCCGAGTTATTGCAAGTGTAACGAACGCCTTTCTTTATTTACACTCACTCGAGTTAATAATGTGGACAATTCCAGAAATTTTGTCACGAATCAGACAAATGTCATTATTAAGGATGGATACAAAATGTTCCATCCCCCGCACGAAAGAACGGGCCGTGAAATAGATAGCAACTTTGATGGGAAAAAGATGGACACATTTTTGGTCCAGACGCAAAAGGAAATATTTCAAGGGTCGTGCAATTTGGTACAATGGCCAGACAAATCCCCAGACTGCAGCTGTGGTGGGAAATAATTTATGACAAAACGACGGCAACGGAAATTCTTATATGTAATAAGTGGGATAGAAAACATCATTTACTGAACCACGAGAAACGATGAAGATTGCCGGTAAACGGAATAGCCTCTACTCTACTACGCCCAGCCTTATGGGGTGGGGTGACCACTTCCTTTGATCGCTGCCTTTGGACTCCCTAACTTAAGAGCAAAGTCAGGTACTCATTTACAGCTCTGTAGACTGGAGCTTGACGCTACCACGTTCCTCCCGGAACGCTGTAACTTTCCTGCGAAAGGCAAGCGTCCTAGCCACTCTGCCAATCTGACACTCTTACTTACTTACTTAGTCGTTCCCCTTCTACCGTGAGGTGTAGAGGTTTGGAAGAGAGAGCGCCAGACTATTCTATCGGCTGTCTTCCTCCTGGCCTGGTTCCATTCTAGTCCTCGGTCCTTCAAAGATTGTCTAATGTTGTCCTCCCAGCGGACTCTGGGTCGTCCTCGGGGTCTGGATCCTTGGCTCTTTGTTTCCCATGCTTGTCGTGGTAGCCTATCTTCTCCCATTCTGCAGACATGGCCAAACCATCTTAGTTGGGACTGTTCTACTTGGGTCTGTAGGGGGTGGCATTTTAGGCCTTGACGTATCGTCTGGTTGCGTACCATGTCTCTTCTTGTTACTTCAACCACCTTCCTCAGATACCTCATTTCTGAGGTTTGGATCTGGCTTTTATGGGTTGTAGTCATTGCCCATGACTCGCATCCATATGTCAAGACTGGGACATAGGTGGAGCGGTATACAGCCATCTTCGTTTTCTTACCAACCTCTCTCTTGCTGAGGAATCCTCGATTTATGGCCTGAAAAAGTCTCCCAGCTGCTGCTTTTCGAGTGGCCAACTCTTCTTTGATGCCTCCCTTTCGGTCTATAATAGCTCCGAGGTATTTAAAGTGGTCGGCCTGCTCCGGGACCTGTTCTCCCAGCTTAATCTGATGTCTTCTTTCTTCTCGTGATATCACCATGGATTTTGTTTTAGAGCTGCTTATGACCATCCCTCTCTTCTCCAGCTCTTCCTTCCAGACTTGCAGGTTGGATTGGAGATGTGCCTCTGATATAGCAAGCAGAGCAACATCATCAGCAAATGCCAGCTCTGAAATATAGACTGTCTCATCTTCCAGTACCCCACTGAATACTTTCTTGTTCTCTCCTTACATGCCTTGATAACATCGTCCATGAGGAGTATGAAAAAATAAGGTGACAGGATATCACCTTGTCTTACACCAGTGGTGGTCCTGAACTCTTCTGACTTATGGTTTGCTGTCCTCACATAATTTCTGCAAGACTTGTAGAAGCTCTGTATAGCATGAATCAGAGGTGCTGGAATATTCTTCCTTGCCAAACAGTCCCAAAGTTTGCTCCAAGGGACCCTGTCAAACGCCTTTTCCAGATCTATGAAACAAAGATGGATCTCACTCTTATACTCAAGGGCCTTTTCACTCAGCTGTCTGAGTGTGAAGATTAGGTCTTGAGTACTTCGGTTTGCTCGGAATCCGCACTGGACCTCATCCAATTGTGGCTCAGCTAGGCGTCGGAGTCTCTGCTCTAGGATTCTAGAGTAGATTTTTCCAGGGACACTGAGAAGGGATATGCCTCTATGGTTTCCACACTGTCGATTGTCACCCTTTTTGAAAATTGGTGTTATGATGGCGATCTCCCAATCCTTTGGTATGGTATTGTTGCACCACGCTGCCTGTAGGACCCTTAAGAGTAACAGGTCGCCTGATGCTCCCATGTACTTAACCATTTCTGGTGTTATACCATTATGCCCTGCTGCTTTGCCCATCTTGATTTTCTCCAGTGCTGCCTTCAGTTCTTCCATCTTTAAGTCATCTTCATCACCATTGGTTTCCTCTTTTGTGCTAGTGGTTATCATTTCTGATGTTTGACCTTGCTCACCATCAAGGAGTTCTGAGAAATATTCTTTCCATCTTTCCATTACTTCCTTCGGGGCAGTAAGCAATTTGCCTTGCTTGTCCTTTATAAATTTGAGAGGGCATTGTTTTTCCTTCCTCATATTCTTTAGGGTCTTATAGAACAATTTCTGGTTTTCTTGTGCATCTTTTTCTAGCTTTTCTCCAAATTCTTCCCAGGACTTCTGTTTTGCTGCTAGCACTTTGTTCTTTACTTTTGTTCTGAGTGTCACATATTCTCTATATTTTTCCATTTGTCCTGTTGTGTTTTTAGCTCCTAAATATTGTTCCATTTGTCCCAATCTGACGCTCGTGAAAACATAATGCGCTTTAAATATAACCCACTTGTGGCTGAGCTGAGTAACACAACAGTCTAATTCAAATTGATATGAAAAACAGTGGCAGTCTTAGGCGTGGGCAACCTAAGCTTTTGCATTGGACCTCGCGTTTTTAAGTTCCCCCCGCACACGTATATGCTTATCGATACAGCAGAAATGATTTAAAATGGGCCTCGCCATTTCAGGCTTATTTAGGGAAAGGGGGGGGGGAGAAGGGGGCTGGCAACCTGATCATGTGAAACTGATTGTCATAGAAACCACCGCTGCAAACACGTGCAAACACTTGGTGCATGCTTCTTGATTATAAGCTACAGTGCTAGCTCCATCCTCTGTAAGGAGCGGGAAAGAGTTGTTGCAGGCTTCCTAGAACAACTACAGTGCTGACTCCATGCTTCGCAATGAGGTACAAGAAGACAGATGAAGAAGAAGTTCACGCTTGCCTAGGATCTCACACAACCTAAAACCTCTACTGTTAGCAAATAGTAATTGTTTATTAATAAACAAGACAGGAGCGTGAGGAATTTTCAATCCATCCTGACGCTTATCATTTTGGCACAGAATTTTAACTGCACTACAGTTTACAAGGTCGTCCATACAAGGTCGTCCATACAAGGTCGTCCATAGATACAGTGGTTAGACAAATAAAATGCTATGGAATCAGTTTTACAAGGTAACGTATACAGAAAACACCCGTGTGTTACCGGGGCCCGAAAGGGGAGCAAAGAATAGTAACACTGCACCCTACCACGCATGTCGTAAAAAGCGACTAAGGAGGGTATGGGCATGGGGCTGTTTACCCCATCCCGTAAAAACTTCGCACAGTGGGCTGATCACCTGCTTGCCAACCAATCTGATTACGGAAACAATGATAGATTGTTTGGTCTGTTTTTGTTCCACAAAGACGCCACTAGGCGTGGTGGAAACAGTGATAGATCGATCAATTTGTTGTTGCCCTAAGACGCCACTAGGCGTACTGGCCACATACTGCTTTGCCGGTTGATGGCTAAGGATGGAAGAAGAAGAAGAAGAAGTATACAGAAAACACGGTACGTTTCGGGATTCACCCTTCTTCAGCCAGTCACAACCAGGCAACAAATAAAAATATAGACAGATCAACTGACAAAGGCAATGGGCACTACAAATCTGAAAAGACATAATGAGCAAACACTAAAGTAGGAGAATGAAGAAGTGAAAAAATACAATTATGAGGAAACGAAAACAGGGCAGCAGCAATAGATGTACTATATTGTAAGTAAATAAATAAGAGAGACGATTTAAAGCTGGTAAGGAAACTAATAAATAAATTAAAAAGTAACATGGTATGGAATATTTTTATAAACTAACGTATACAGGAAAGTGGTTAGAGCTGTGTCTTCTCCAGGCAAAGTTATCGGGCCCAAAACCTGGTAAGATTAAGTCCCAATTTACTCAGCTGTGAATTGATACCTTTCTCTGCTCTTGAGTTAGGGAAGATAAGTAGACACCTCACTTCATAAAGCTGAGACTTAGTTTAGGGAATTCTCTAACATTTAACTCCTCTGCAGCAGCATCTACTATGGGACCACCTTAAGAGTTAGCATTTGCTAATAATATATTCTCACTGCTCACAAAGATTCCACATTAATGCATTCTCAGCATTAAAAGTCTTTTAGATTTAAGAAAATAGTCACATAATGAGTTGCAAAGATGTGACAGAATGGTAAACTTCAAGATGGAACAAAAAAGAGGTAAAGAGTTTTATCAGAACCAGGTACAAAAACAAACGGTGTGAAGTGCGTCTAGGATACACATAAAATGATACACATAAAATGATACACATTACCAGCACAGTAGAAAAGAACAAGCGATAATCTTCAAACACCGCACGGGGAGCCGCGCTAGCGTAGTGGTTACAACACCGCTCTGGCGACCAGGTGATTCAGGATCAAACCCGGGCGACGGCATTTGAGGATTTTTCGTCGACCGGGAATTGGACTGGATTAACTCGAGACCTGGCGAGAACATTTGAAGAGTGTCGTCGACCAGGGATTGGCGGCTCCTGAGTCGACCCAGCTCTAATGGGTACCTCCGAAATCGGCGAGTATCTGCCTGAATGGCGAGGGACACCTGTCTCTGCACAAGAAAAGGGATACTCACGTAAAATCAATGTCAGGTTAGACATTAACAATAACCTGAGATTTCGCCTCGAGTATTAGCGGGCGTACGAAAAAAAAAAAAAAGAAAAAAACACCGCACGGGCCACAACAGATTGGAATATCATCTATTCAACAAGCTACAGATAGGAACTGCGATGAGTGTAAACGTGGCACTGATAAAATGACCGCTGAACATCTGCTTCAAAGATACCAAAAATATGAGGAACATACTGGTAGAAAGAACATATGGCCGTCAGCTGTACCAAGTTCGGAACAAACTCTATAGAGATACAAATAGCCTACAGCTGACCACTGCTTTCTTTGAAAATATTCCAGTAGACATCTGAGAGTGTACGAAGCAGAAGAAGAAAAAGAATTTTGAACAACATATGTCTCCAGTACAGTTGACATTCAAAAATCCGGCCATCGATAATCCGGTTCCTTCAGATTTCCGGAATAGATTTCGGAGCGCATTTTTAAATTTACCGCGTTCTCGCGCCACTGTTTTCTGGAGCTGTATAGCCCCATTATACCTCTGGTGAAGGAGCTGTCATGCCCTTTTCAGGGCAGCTCGGCCACCTTTGGTCCAAACCTGGCATCCAGCTCTCACCTGTGGCTCCTCGTAGCTGTCAGCATGCGACAGCGGCCACCCCCCGGGCAACGGCTTTGACAGGCCGGCTAAACTAGTAAAAACTAGTAAAATGTAATCTTGTAAAATTTTTACCTTGCACTCAAAGCGGTCTATGGTCCAACATCATCAGGATCATTTCCCCTCCTTAATGCAGATGGAAAAACACTAATTACAGACAAGGAAAAAATGCTCCAACGCTGGGCTGAACATTTTAATAATATTCTGAACCAGCCATCATCTATTAATGACGAAGCCATCATCCGCCTGCCCCAAATTCCTATAAATGAAGCATTAGATGATGTACCAACTCTGGAGGAAACTAAGAAAGCGATTCGTCAACTGTCTAGTGGAAAGGCCCCCGGCTCCGATTCAATTCCTGTTGAGGTTTATAAAGATGGCGGTGCAGTTCTGATAGAGAAACTTCACATGATCTTCCAGGAAATGTGGCAGAGTGAAACCATCCCACACGATCTCAAAGATGCGTCAATTATACATCTATATAAACGTAAAGGTAATCGCCAAGACTGTAACAATCATCGAGGCATCTCTCTTTTATCAATCACTGGGAAGATATTCGCCAGAATCCTTTTGAATCGCCTTACGGCTCATCTTGACAAAGGTCTTTTACCTGAAAGTCAGTGTGGATTCCGGAAAGAACGTGGAACCACAGATATGGTGTTCGCTGCAAGACAGCTACAAGAAAAATGCCAAGAACAGCACTGTGACCTGTACACAGCGTTCATCGACTTGACAAAGACGTTCGACACGGTCAGTAGAGAGGGTCTATGGAAGATCATGGCAAAATATGGCTGCCCAAAGAAATTTATCACAATAGTGCAGCAACTGCATGATGGAATGCAGGCTAGAGTTCAGGAAAACGGTGAGCTATCAGAGCCTTTCCCCGTCTCAAATGGAGTTAAACAAGGGTGCGTACTTGCACCGACTCTGTTCAGTATCATGTTTTCTGCTATGCTGACTGATGCTTTTAGAGACGGGGACACGGGAATCGACATTAGTTATCGTATTGATGGAAAATTGTTTAACCTTAGGAGGCTTCAAGCAAAAACCAAGGTCAAATCACACACCATCAGAGATCTTCTGTTTGCTGATGATTGTGCCCTCAATGCTGGCTCAGAGGCTGATCTGCAGCATAGTGTGGATAGATTCTCCGAAGCCTGCGCCAACTTTGGGCTTACCATCAACAAGAAATCATGTACCAACCAGCTCCTGGCACAGTTTATACTGAGCCAATCATCAAGGTTAATGGTGAGAAACTGAATGTTGTGAACAGATTCACATACCTTGGTAGCACACTATCCCAGAACATTGTCATTGATGATGAGGTGAACACCAGGATCTCCAAAGCCAGCAGCACATTTGGCAGATTATACACCAACGTTTGGCATCGAAGTGGCATTAGTCTACAGACAAAGCTGAAGGTGTACAGAGCTGCGGTGCTTCCAGTGCTGCTATATGCAAGTGAAACATGGACTGTATACAGGCGCCACGTAAAGAAGCTAAACCACTTCCATACAGTCTGTCTCAGGAAGATAATGAACATCAAATGGCAAGACAAGATCCCGGATACCGCCGTTCTTGACAGAGCTGGTATCCCTAGTATTGATACCATTCTGATGCAGTCACAGATTCGCTGGGCAGGTCATGTAGTCCGCATGCCAGACCATCGACTGCCAAAGATACTCTTTTATGGCGAGATACAGAAGGGTAAACGCTCCCATGGTGGCCAAAAGAAGCGCTTCAAAGACACGTTAAAGACGTCATTGAAAACTTTTGACATAAACCCAGACACATGGGAAGCTGCTGCGCAAGACCGAACTGCTTGGCGCACATCTCTTCGTAATGGTGCAGCGGCATGCGAATCATCCAGAAGAGCAGCAGCGGAACAGCGGAGACAAGCTAGAAAGGACCGTGTAATAAAACCTTCACATGAAGCAAACATTCCCTGCCCACACTGTCCGAGATCTTTCCAGGCCCGCATCGGGCTTATCAGTCACCTTCGTACCCATAGACTAACCTAACATATTCCTAAATAATTGGATGAACAGAGTGGTCTTCATCACCCGTGATGGACGAACAACAGCCCCATTATGGATTCAGCAAATAAAAGAAGTGGTGTAAAACGTAAACATCGTGCGTTGTCGATCCGCAGATAAAGTGGAAATGCTAAAAAAAACTTGATAGCGGCGTGTCTGTGCGAACCATTTGTTTTATTTAGTTGATGAACATTAAAATTTCATTTGCTTTTCATTTAGTTTTTAATATTCTTTCTTTAAAGGACTGTACAGGTAGTCATTTTCTGTTAAATATATACAGCATATATAACCATAAAAAATCCGGCATTTTAAAAAATCCGGCACTCCTCAGGTCCGGAGGTTGCCGGATTTTTGAATGTAAACTGTACCACTCCTGGACAAACTCTATAGAGATACCAAGAACTTCATACTGACCATCCCTTTCTTTAAACATATTCAAGTTGACGTCTGAAAATGTGCGAAGAAGAAGAAGAAGAAACAAGTGGAACTGTTAGACGAATAAGATCCATGACAGGAACCAGATAGATACCAATGGAGTGGGAGATGAGAGATCGGTGCTAGCAATGGATGGAACACGCGTTGAGGAAACACCAACAGACCACAATGTTCCGCCTGAGAACCGGCCACTGCAGATTACTAGGACATCTCTATCGCCTCAAGATATCCCACACAAATGAATGCCCATGCGGAACAGGAATCCAGACCCCAGAACACATTCTCCAGAACTGTCCGACCCACAATGAACCGCGACGTGCGACCTGGCCAAGGGGTGCTGAGCTCCAGCAGAAACTATGGGGCTGCCGCGCCGACCTGGTAAAGACTGCGGACTTCGTCCTGGCTACAAACTGAACGCAGAAGAAGAAGAAGAAGTTGATGGCATTGTAAGGCTGTCCTTGCTCTGAAGTTCCTGGAGTGGGAGAGGAGGAGAGAGACCAAGGAGCACACAGAGAGAAGAACTGAAGACAGAAATAAAAATGATTAAAAAAGACATGGAGAAATCTTGAGCTGATGGTAAGGAGCAGAAGACGACGAAATGTTGCTGAAGGCTACGCTCCTTGGGAGATAGGGGTTGAGATGATGATGACGATGGTGGTGATGATGATGATGACGATGATAATGATGATGATGGTGATGGTGATGATGATGACGATGATGATGACGTTAATGCTGGTGATGATGATGACGATAATGATGATGATAACGATGATGATGGTGATGATGACGATGATGGTGGGGATGAAAATGATGACGATAATGATGCTGATGATGATGATGACGATAATGATGGTGATGATGATGATGATGTTAATGGTGGCGATGATGACGATAGTGATTATGATGATGCTAGTATATTATATTGCGTTAATTAGCAGTCTGTTACAGTTTCACTCAGGTTGGTGAAAACCTTAATGACAAATGAGGGAACGCAACCAGGCAGCATTTTTGTATGTTCTACTGCCGCGTGTACAAGAACAATGTTGATGCACGGAAAAAGCCTGCGCCAGGTCAAGTCATGATTTTTGTGCACTCTCAATTCTGATATTGCATTAAACTTTGCCATAAAAGTTGCACCTTGTCATAAACGTTAAACTTTATTATCGACGTTAAACCTTATCACAATTTTTTTATGTGCTATAAACGGGACAATTTATCACATTTATGAGGACGATCTTAAGAGACTATTTAAAAATACTCAGGTGAGCTTGTCTGTCAGGGAACGTAGTCGCATGGTTCCAATTAAGGGAATTCTAAATTTTACTGGAGCATCAAACTAGGCAGGTACCAGATTGTGTCCTCAATATATGAGGGTCGAAGTGACCTGGATCAGTAAATTACGCAGCACTGGGTTCAGGGTGAGTACGTAAGTATGTGTGTGTTTGTGCGTGCGAAAAAAGTGTCTTTGGGTGAGCTTGAATTATTATGTCAATGAAGGAGAAATGGCACATATGAATAATACACACATATGTGTGTGTATGTGTGTGTGTGAAGGCATAAAGGATAATGTGCGTGCATGTGTGTGAATCAGATGGCAGCGTGTGCCTATGCTTCTCTCTATGTTTTTATTTAGCTAAAATGTACTCGGAAATATTGGTTATCAGTTCATGCGCGTGAGGTCAGGTTTACATATGTTATATGTGAGCGTGTTCCTGGGGAAAATGGAAAGGTAGATTTACGGCAGTTACTGCCGTTTGGGAGTGAAGTGTTAGAGACTACACATATACTAGGTCTCACCCGTTGTATGTGGTGAGGTAACCAGTTTCCTTTCTCGCTGATTTTGCCTTCCTCAGCTCGAGATCAAATTCCGGTACGCATTTACAGCTGGGTAGACTGGAGCGTGACTACCTGGTTTCGACCGCTGCCACTTTGCCTTGAGAAACAAATACCCTAACCGCCCTGCCACTTGACATTTATGGAAACAATAGCTTGGGTTATAATTTTGTCATTAAGGTCCAGATGGCGATACGTGAGACAAAGACACGCATCAGTTGAATCGAACGTGGCGGAAGCATAACTCACGCAACTCTTAAAGATTTAATAACACTAGGTAGGGATGAATCACTGACTCTTACACGCGAGTCCGTACACCAGCCATATTGCAACGACCTAACTTCAGAAGCAAGACATAAGGTCGTTTCATAAAGATACACGTGAGAAAACGTACGGCCTTATTTTGATGGGCCTCCGCTCTCAGGCGGGCCGCGGGTAAACAGACTCAACGTCTTACTACGCAAGTCTTTTTTTTAAATCACATATTTTACAAGTACAATAATAGGAAGCTTGCTCGGGTTACACTTTTATGTCGTGTACAGTTTTTAATGCGAACAATGCAATTTTACATTCTTCGGTGCCATAAAATCCTCAATATTTTCTAACGCTGTTGAAAACCAGAACGTCTGTATTTTGACATAAACTGACTTTCAAGAGAGATGTATAAGCCTTAATTCTTGTAAGCTCCATGAATCATGCGGCGAAGTCGTCTCGCTTGAAGGATGTTATTTTCACCATAATCTGATCCAGGCACAAGCAGAGACGGTTAAAATAGGTACAGGCGGCCTCAATCTGCTGATGCAGTGCCCCCTGGTGAGCAGAGTGTCGTCTGAGAGCAGTATTAGCCATTTCCAAGATTGTCAAACCGCCAGGGGGCGCATTTACCTCACGCTATTTTCCCCAGAGATCAAGAGAGAGGAAAAAGCTTGTTCTCTTCCTGTGATTACTGGAACTGTTCTAAAATTGTGTAAGGCATTTCTTTTAAACAGCTTCGGTATAATTCGAGACTTCCGATTGTTTCCGAGACATTTGAGTGAGTTTCTTTCATCGTTTTGGCTTTGAGTAATTGTCGGCACGCTTTGTGGAGAGACTTTAACACTCCTGATTTGAGTGATATTTAATTTTAATATGTTTAATTCCATTTTCTTACTTTGTGAGCTAGAGAATTCTTTTCTTTCCTTGATGTGGCAGAATTAATTACTTGTCATGATGTAGCAGAATTAATTACTTGTCATGATGTAGCAGAATTAATTACTTGTCATGATGTAGCAGAATTTTAATATACGAAAAAGAGTTCTTCGGCGTTATATACAGCCAATCCTGTTATAAAGAAGATAATCATTGACAACCATTAAATAAGAAAATTTCAGAATGGATCTGATTTTACAGATACAAAACAGGGTGATGAGTGTTTCTTGAAGCAGGCCAGTGTGCAAATGAAACTCCTAACTCAAAAGTAATAAAATAATTTTCCATTTGCAGGTTATGACATCAGGTACGCTGGAGTGTATGTAGTGAGAACAGAAAATATCGAAAGAAAAAAGGATAGACTGAGTAGATATAACGTGGTGGCATGGAATAACGCAAACGACTGCATTGTTAAACAGCAATTACAACCAATCAACCAAACAGGCAGTCAGTCGATTAGCATATCTGTTTGTATGAATGCCTGTCTGTCTATCTGTTGGTCTTTCTATTTGTCGGTCTGTCTATCCGTCTGTTGGTCTGAATTTCTGTCGGTCTGTCTATCTGCCGGTTTGTCTATCTGCCAGTCTGTCTCTCTGTTGGTCTCTATCTGTGGGTCTGTCTATGTGCCAGTATGTCTCTCTGTCCATCTGTCGGTCTCCCTCTCTGTCAGTCTGTCTATCTGTCGGTCTGTCTCTCTGTCGGTCTGTCTATGTGCCATTCTGTCTCTCTGTCCATCTGTCGGTCTCCCTCTCTGTCGGTCTGTCTCTCTGTCGGTCTGTCAATCTGAATTCCTGTCTGCCTTCAAGTCTGTTTTCTTCCATCTGTCTATCTACATGTTTGTTATTCTGTCAGTCGATATGCCTGCGTGTTCTACTAACGTATATTTCTATCAGCCCGTTTGTCTTTCACACCGGTCAGTCACTCTGTCTTTACATTTATCTGTCTTACCCTCATCTGCCTATCTTTCTTCTACCACACGTATAAGTGACAACATGTTTGTCTAATCGTCTGTCTCGCAGCCCTCCAGTCCACTTCTTTCACTGAATATTTCTAAATATTGCTGACCTTGTTCTAACCTTGAACTACTCTCATCGGATCAGTCATCATTACTCCTGACAAATGATTGTCAGATAGAGTCGAGAAGTTTCCATTGGTTCTGCTGTTTAATTCATTTTTCAAAGTCATTTCTTAAAGAAGTCTGTACGTGAACATAAAAAAATTATATTTTCTTACTAATTCCAAGAACGTTTCCGAGGGATCTTTCCACCCGAGCGTGACGCCTACAGTCACGCCTCATTGGACTATCTCGCTTGAAGACATCCATGTTGTCGGAGGCGAGTGAGTTTTCCTCGCGATGTGTTTTTGCATGTAAGAATATTTTTTAAATATAAGTGTGTACCAGAACAACTGTTTCTTGTAGAACTAAACTTGGTATAAAGAAACATTTTAATCTTATTTCTAGCTGTAGTCAAATGTCAAGGACTGTCTGACAACATAAAAGGTACAGGTAGAAGTAACAGTGGTCCAAGGGGTGAGAAGACGCTGGATAGGGCACACATTAAGGAAACCTGTTGATATCATTACAAGGTAGTCCTTGTTCTGGTAACCGTAGGGTAAGAAAGGTAGAGGAAGACCAAGGAAAACATGGAGAAGAGAACTGGAGACACACATAAAGGGCATGCAGAAGAAATGGAAAAACCTGTTGCTGATGGCACGTGACAGGAAGACTTAGCATATATTTGTTGAGGGCCTTTACTCCTTGGGCCGAAGGGTGATGATGATGAATATTATAACAGAAAATGCCGTAAGGGAGTGAATTGTTGGATACGTCACCATACTAGTTCAGCGTTTTTTGGGGTGACCCATTTCTTTCCTCGATGCCTTTGACTCACGAACAGCGTGAAGTACTCATTTATAGCTGAATGGACTGCAGCATGCCAATTCCAGGGATCAAAACCCGGTAACTCTTCCGCGATAGGAAGGAGCTCTAACTGCTTAGCCTATCAGACCTTAATGTGACAATATAAGAAGAAGAAGATTAAGGTGTGTGTTACAAATGGTTCACTGAATGAAAATTGACGATGATAATAATCTTCAAGTAAATGCTCTCAAAAAGAAATAATGCATACAACAGAAAAGGGCAGTATACAACAGAAGAATATTAAATAACATTAACTGATTCTTTGCTTCGTGTAATCCTTGGGAGCTTATAAAGAGACTATTAGGACTATTGCCCCTCGGGAATTTTGCACAAGCTGATTAGTAAAACAGCTGAACATCTACTGCAAACATGCCCAACATATGAAGTACAGAGAACGCACATTTGGCCGTCACCAGTACTACTCCTGGACACATTCTATGAAGACACCAACAACATCAGACTGACTACCGCTGTCTTTAAACTTATTCAAGTTGACGTCTGAAAGTGGGAGAAGAAGAAGAACAAAATGACAATATGAGATTGTCCTTGAGACGAGACTGGCAGCTTCATCATATAACAGAAACTGCAACATACACCACTGCTGCACGTGCATGTGGCTCCTTGGTACAGATTCATGCAAGGGGGCCCGCTGCAGTGTAGACCCCCTGCTCTGTCAGCAGCGCAAAGGAAAATGATGATGATGAATGGATTCTTTGTTCCAGAATCTTTAATTAAAAGAAATAGAAAAGGGGGGGGGGGGGGGGGGGCTATAAGTACGCGCAGAAGGAAACTGGATGTACACATTAACGGGATAATGTTACTGTTACGTGTCTTTTTACTTAATAATGTTAATATTTAGTGACAGGATGGTTCCTGTAGGCCAAGTGCGCTTCTAGGGTAGCAAACGTCTAGACACCGAAACCAGCCAACATCAATCACCCTTATTTGAGCCACAAAGGACGAAGTGGACAGTATACATTTTTATTCAAACTTCACGAGGGTCCAAATTGAATACGTTTCATTTCAACATACAAATGACATCTTATATGCAGTCGTCGATAAAACTTTATGCAGTCCGTTCATGTCTGGAACGCTGTCCTTTTCATTTTCCACATTTTATTAATCATATTTTCATACTCGACATTGAGAATCCATACTCCCTTTAAATGAAGATAACTAGATACACCTCACAGAAGATCTTGATGTATTAGTGATGGAACAACATAGGGATGTACAAAATATATATATATATTCAGGAGCTCAAACACATGCGTCCAGTCGCTATGACGCACAATGGTAGAAGGCTTCCAGACAATCTCCTCATTTCTGCAGTTTTAGTTTCACGTCTGCCAATTACACCATATCGGCATGACGTCACTTCCTGTATTAATAAATGACTCCGTATAAAATAAACAAACAAGGAGCCCTGTCGAGCTACCTAATTATACCGACACAATTGTTATGAATTTTAATCATAACAGTTACAGACATGGAAAGACCTTTGATGGTTGGTACAGGACAGTTTGGCGTTCTCCTGGCATTTAGTGGAGACAGTGGCAACGCATATTCTCAAAGTGTACGGCATTTAGTGGAGACAGTGGCAACGCATATTCTCAAAGTGTACGGCATTTAGTGGAGACAGTGGCAACGCATATTCTCAAAGTGTACGGCATTTAGTGGAGACAGTGGCAACGCATATTCTCAAAGTGTACGGCATTTAGTGGAGACAGTGGCAACGCATATTCTCAAAGTGTACGGCATTAAAGCAAGACTTTACACAATGTCCCATAAAATCTGTCTTTCATGCCTGTACTAAGTCTATCAGATTGCTATTCCCGACCTTTGATCTATCTTTTTATCTTTGCTCCGGCGGAGTCATATCCACAGCTGGTTTCGATGTCATGATATTTGTGTTGTTATTACTTTAATATATGGAAATAAAAATAAACCAAGTGCAACACATATATACAAGTTTTCAGGTCAAATGTCAGCATGGTCCTGATGTAAAGCTCCAAGTTTTCAGGTCAAATGTCAGCATGGTCCTGATGTAAAGCTCCAAGTTTTCAGGTCAAATGTCAGCATGGTCCTGATGTAAAGCTCCAAGTTTTCAGGTCAAATGTCAGCATGGTGGGCACCCCTGATGTAAAGCTCCAAGTTTTCAGGTCAAATGTCAGCATGGTCCTGATGTAAAGCTCCAAGTTTTCAGGTCATTTTAATGTCAGCATGGTCTATTTCTGGCCTGATGTAATGTCTCTCCAAGTTTTCAGGTCAAATGTCAGCATGGTCCTGATGTAAAGCTCCAAGTTTTCAGGTCAAATGTCAGCATGGTCCTGATGTAAAGCTCCAAGTTTTCAGGTCAAATGTCAGCATGGTCCTGATGTAAAGCTCCAAGTTTTCAGGTCAAATGTCAGCATGGTCCTGATGTAAAGCTCCAAGTTTTCAGGTCAAATGTCAGCATGGTCCTGATGTAAAGCTCCAAGTTTGGTTTGGTTTTAATGACTATCTTCATTGCACACCGATCTCCTCCCTTAGATCACACAAGGAGGATCTCAGCACGAACCCCGCAGCACCGGCGAGAATCCCAATGTGTATATATAGGAATCATACATTCTATAAATATTTTTGTGGTAAGTATGTTTTAAATATTTTAATTTTGCTAGGGCATCGGCCTTATGGCATACTATTTACGATTTCCAACTGCCGTGGGATTTTTAACGTGCGCAACTTGCACACGGGACTTCCTATTTTTTCGCCCTATCTGAGAAGGCTATGGCATCCGATCTCACTACCCAGAAGACCAGGGGGGAGGATGGCATCATTAGGACCACTAGTTCTGAACGAAATGTCCATTATATTCCCTCTACTGGGAATCGAACCTGGTACCTTTATAACTTGAGATGGACGGTATATCTGTTAGCCACTCTGACCCCTAGCTCAAAGTACTTAAAGCAACAAATGTGATAACCAAGAAGTTGCAAACTTTCATAAATTATTGATTGCACAGAACAGAAGGACTGCAATGGAAATGATCTACTGTAGAACTGAAAACAAACCAATGAAGTTGTGGAACTGTTTCAAGCAATGCCCGGATTTTCGGATAGGACAAAAGTTGGCTAGAAAAAAGATTTCTGGTTTTCTATGAAATTGGATGTGAATACACAGACTTGAACATGGCAAGGAAGAAAAACTGCAATAGTAAGAAAAATAAAGACCGAAAGAAAAGCACATGGGAACTAGAAACAGACGTGAAAGTGATAAGATAGCCATGGAACTATCTTGAACCGATGGTATAGGACAGACAGACTTTGTGTTAATTTGATTAAGGCTTATGCTCTATAGGGAACAGTCGTGCACTGAATGAATGTTATCTACGTGACCGATTCATTTTTAAGTTCTTTCGTTGTTATAGCGGTTGACGCTGTCTATTTCTGGCTCTTCTAGCATTTATATGTCTCTGATAATCTTCAAATATTACTCCTTTCAGTCTTTGTTATAACCATCATCATCATCACCAATACCTTCTATTATGTTCATAGTGGCGCTTGATAGATCTAGTTACTAGTCGTAGGTCGAAGTACAGCAACCACGCATCTGCGAATCCTCGTAACTCGAATCTGTGTAAGTCGAGGATTTACTATATATATATATATATATATATATATATATATTATAGTCATGACGAGTTATATATATATATATATTATAAATATTATGTTTATCTTCTCTCTAACATATATATATATAAAGCTTGTGTCTTTGCTTACGTCTATTTAAATGTCTTTCTATCTGCGTCTCTGCTCTCAGATAGGGAAATTGGGTGGAGGGAGTTAGAGATGTAGTGACAGACTGAGAGCAGAGAAGCAGATAAAAAAGACATATTTAAATAGACGTAAGCAAAGGCACACGATTTCCACCCAATTTCTCTATCACCATTTATCTGTCCTGTCCACTTACAGAAATATACAAATCTACGAAATATGTGATCCCTGTTTTTATATTCTTCGGCTGGCACCTCGACCTCGGAACACGTTTTCTGGGACGTTGAAAGTAATTTCACACAAAACGTCAGCAGTGAGTTAGACCTGGCTTACACCATAATCTGTGACAGGTACCCTGGAGAGCATGTTTAATGTATTATCGAGGAAGCAGGACTCACATGCCAACATCGCATACATCAATTTTTGATAGATAACTAGCACCGTCAAGGGCTGATAATTTAATGCAGATAACTTTAAAAAAGAAAAGAGAAATGTCAGGTTTATCACGTGGCATGCTGGTATCTAAATGTATTGCTCTAATTTAAAGTTCGTGCAGATGTTACAATATTTCCCCCAGAGATAGGCAGAAGGAGTGATAAAATGGTTTAAAAACACGGCGATTAGATTCGCGTTCAACTGTTTATTTTCAAAGTATGCGTTATGCCGTTTCTGCAGGCATGTTCAAATCCTTGTATAGACCAAAAAGAACACGTCACGCAATTTGAACTGTTTGTGTACGCAAGTGTTTATGTAACCCAGCTGTTTATGTTTATGTTCAGCTGTTTAAATATGTGCGTTCGGCTGTTTATGCATCCATGTTGAATTTTTAATAAATGAAATTTGAGTTAATTTTACTAATAGTGCGTAAGGAACGGGAGGCGTTTCGGGATAACCCTTCATTAGCAACAGGCAGAAACGGTAAATACAGAAGAGATACAAAGACTATGCGAAAAGGACAATTCTTTTTCAACCACCATGCCTGATGGCTTAGGTAATCATAGCAATCCACAACTTCATTTACGTTTATCTCATTTTTTTGGTAGCTGTTCATTGTACTTGTAACATTCTTCTTTTAAAGCAGAACTCTATTGTCTCCTGGACGTTTCCTTCTTAGTTACTAATTGTCCACAGGACAGTAACACAAAGCACACAGACGACAATAATAATTAAATATTAGTTTTTCCACCTGTCTGCTCTGCCCCTTGTCATATTCTTATAGTATTTCTATATCAGGGTTTCTAACCGTATGGTCTACGGATTTATTGGGCCCATCAATGGATTCTAGGGGTCCGCGCACAATCCCTAAAATTTAAAATTTAAACATTTAAATTAAGTTTTTATGTACATTTAATTTTCAGGAAGGGGCCCAAAGCCTTTATTGGACAACCAAAGAGGTCCATAGCCTTCACTGTACAATGAAAGGGGTCCATTGCATTCATCGGACAATAAAAGGGGTCCATAGCCTTTATCGGACAATCAATGGGGTCCATACTCGTCGTCGGACAATCAAAGGGGTCCATGTTCTTTGGACAATCAAAAGAGTCCAAAGCCTTCATCGGACAATCAAAGGGGTCCATAGCGTTCATCGGACAATCAAACGAGTCCATAGTCTTTATCGGACAATCAAAGGGGTCCTTAGCCTTCATCGGACAATCAAAGGGGTCCATAGCCTTTATCGGACAAAGGGATCCATAACCTTCATAGGACAATCAAGTCCATAGCTTGCATCGGATAATCTACGGGGTCTATAGCCTTCACTGGACAATCAAAAAGGCCCATAGACTCCATCGGTCAGAGAAAGGGGCTCATGGCATAAACAGTGTTAAGAAACCCTGTGCTATATTCTCCGTCTGTGTGTCTTGTTTATGGCCTATGAAAGATGATCTCAAAACGTTCCATGTTTGTGAGTGCAGTGTTTATTAGCCTTTACCACGCTGCATTCTTTGACGGAAATTTGTGCCTGCAGCTGAATTCTTTTTCACAACGCCCCGTTTTTATAGTGGGTGACTTGTAACGTCTATAGTTTCTGTGTTTCTTGATCATTAGTAAAACTGACTACAAGCTCATGTTAACATTTTTAACTTTATCTTATCAGTTTTTACAGCAGCCACATCCATTATTTATCATATTGCACATTGCTTGCCTGTGGAGTTTCCGTGGGTGATGAAGAAAGAATAGGATTATTGGTTCTTGAGGCATGTTGTAATATGAGGTTGAGCATCATGATGAAAAAACATTGCTATAGAAACCACACCTGCAAGAGCACATGAATACTTCAGCATCATTGAGGATTTCATGTTCCTTGTGGAGCGAAAAAAGGAATGACGTTGTTGTATTATTTCTGTAGGCTTAAATAGTAGTAGTAGTGGTAGTAGTTGTAGCAGTCGTAGCAGTAGCGGTAGTTGTAGCAGCAGCAGTAGTAGTAGTGGTGGCAGTAGTAGCGCCCCTCAGGCATAACTGACAATGGCAATGCGCCCCTAAGATGATAGCTCTCAGCTGATCTTTTTGCACGGGGTTCCTTTCGGCATGTTCTTCTCTCTTCTTTCGGCATGTTCTTCTCTCTTCTGCTTGTTGTGAGAGCTTCTCTTCGCCAGATCTGAGGTGGCTCCTTTACCTTTTTACCTAAACAAAATTGGGGCATGCTAATCCTTGTGTACCTGATACATTGTTTATATTGTGCTGAATTACCTATTCATACAAACATTTTCATTTGGTGAAGCAGACATAGCGAAAAGTTGCTTACACGTCTTTGTGTATAGAAGGATTGAAATGGCACGACAAGGTCACCAATATGAAACTGATGACAAGAATCAGACAAATGCAAGTGGAACAAGGAATGAGAAGATGATGCTGCCGATGGATTGAAGAACAGGGGGGAAACCCCTGTTGATATCATAACATAAGTCCTTTATGGAAAACCAGGGTAAAAGTACCACGGGTAGAACGAAGAGCATATGTAGAAGAGAACTGAAGACAGAAAATAATATGGTATGAAGGCACAGAAAGACTTTAAGTTTATGTCACGCCACAGACAGCCTGGCATGTATTGAAGGCCTATGCTCCTTGGGGAGCACAAAAGTAATGATTGATTGTGAACACTCCCTTTTCATTGGTCTTCATTGTCTCTGCAGCTACTTAATCCGGATTGTTTGCTCCAATGTAAATACAGTTTGCATATTAATTTGTAATTTTTTATGTATACTTGTCTGGCACAAAAATCTGCTTCTTCATGGTAATATTTATATAGTCTTTCCAATTTTGTTCCGAATTCCAGTTTTAAGTCAAAGACAAAGATATAGATGACAAACATCTAGTTCACCTATAAGTGAAATAGCGCACTACAAAATAAGATGACAAAAGTCTAGTTCACTTACAAGTGAAAGAGCGCAAAACAAAATAAGATGACAAATACCTGGTTCACTTATGAGTGAAATATCGCACAACAAAACAAGATGACAAATATCTGGTTCACTTATTAGTGAAACTAGCAACAACCCGCCAAAATTGGTAGGTTTTTCATTATATTGTGTTGTTTCTGTTACATGTAATACATGGCTGCTTCTTCTATAGTCTCGCTTGCTCACTGTGAATGACGCGATCGTCTCTTCCTTTTAGCCATCTTATCACTTTGATCCATAATAATAAATCTGCAATACTTTAAATTAAAATTTTTTCTTGAAGAAACAATTAAAAAACTTACATTTTAAGGTTATTTTTAAGAAAAATGACGAGTTAAATCCGTTTCCCGAATGAAACTGGACAGAAGAGTATCTTGATTGTCTGTTGATTTAATGCACACTGTCACACTTTACTATCTTCGCGAGAGTACATATAAGGGGAAACAATACAATTATTGTCTAACTTTCAACCACAGTTTCACCCCCTTAGCTGTGCTCGAAAGTTAATGCACTCTCTCGAAAATAGAAAAACGTGCGCAAATGACGGTGTGCAAAGTGTGACAGACCGACCGACCGACCGAAGTACCTTACGGCGGGAATTATTGTATTGGATAGCGCACAACAAAACGTTCACAATTTGCAACAAATATAAATATAAAGGTATGTTATCAGGCACTCGCAGGAAATAAAGAAGTAGAACACCAGACAACAGAAAAACAACAGACATGAGTGGCTTACCCAGGATTTGAACACTGGACCTTCCGTGCGACAACCCCGCCTAGCCATGCAAGCGAATCACACTATCCGCTCTGCCATCTACGCATCATCAAAAAATGATGTTTCAATGGCAGGTCAATAGTGCGAACCACAATACACGACACCAGAAGTCCTCCATGGGCAGTTCAGCCTATTAATGACGCAATCACTTCTGTTGTATTTCTATCAAGCAGTATAGGCCGAATCCAACAAGACCCTTAGGACCTTAATACTGTGTCCAGTAAATGATAGTAGACTAGAACAGTGAGAACAGGATAGTGGGTAGGTTTGGTATTGTACAAACATTTATTACAAATAAGGGAGGGAAACCTGAGGCCTGTAAACAGTAAATTAATATGAAATTAATATGAAACAAATATAAAGGTATGTTATCAGGCACTCGCAGGAAATAAAGAAGTAGAACACCAGACAACAGAAAAACAACAGACATGAGTGGCTTACCCAGGATTTGAACACTGGACCTTCCGTGCGACAACCCCGCCTAGCCATGCAAGCGAATCACACTATCCGCTCTGCCATCTACGCATCATCAAAAAAATGATGTTTCAATGGCAGGTCAATAGTGCGAACCACAATACACGACACCAGAAGTCCTCCATGGGCAGTTCAGCCTATTAATGACGCAATCACTTCTGTTGTATTTCTATCAAGCAGTATAGGCCGAATCCAACAAGACCCTTAGGACCTTAATGCCTGCCTGATAACATACCTTTATATTTATATTTGTTTCATATTAATTTACTGTTTACAGGCCTCAGGTTTCCCTCCCTTATTTGTAATAAATGTTCACAATTTGCCATTTGTGGGGCCAAATACGCGACGAAATAGAGCAATGGTAAGCTGGCACCCCAGGAACTGTGGATATCTACTTTAGAAACACTGATAGCTCCAAAAATCTATCGTGATAAAATCATAGCTGCAGAGTTAGTTGGAAAATACGTTTTAATTTAAAAAAAAACAGTTTTAAAATATCTCAATATTACATATCTTGACAAATGTCCCAACTACGATGGTTTGGCCATGTCTGCAGAATAAGAGAAGATCGGCTACCACGGCAAGCATGGGAAACTAAGAGCCAGGGATTCAGACCTCCAGGACGGCTCGGAGTCCGTTGGGAGGACAACATTTGATAATCTCTGAAGGACCGAGGACTAGAATGGAACCAGGCCAGGCAGAGCCGATAGGATAGTATGGCGCTCTCTCTTCCAAACCTCTACACCTCACGGTAGAAGAGGAACGACTAAGTAAGTAAGACAAATGTAATGACTGTCTCGCGCGTTTAATGCAGGGACCCCGAGTGTCCGATTGGCAGAGTGGTCAGAGCGCTGGCCTCTCGAGGCAAAGATAGCGAGTTCGAAACACGGTGGTTTGACGCTTCAGTTTACCTAGCTGTAAGTGGATACCTGACTCTGCTCTTGAGTTAGGGAATTCAAACATAGCAAGGGATTGAACTGGTCACCCCCACCTCTCGAAGCTGGGCCTAATACAGTGGTCTTTTCACTCCCCTTCAGTAGTACTCGTATATGCTATGGGACTACCTTTACCGACAATGAAAGATTAGGACTGCTGTACCCTCAAGCATGTCGTACATGGCGACTAATATGAAGTTGTGCATGGGGTTAGCCATAAAAACCACTGCTGTAAGAACATGTGACTGCTTGCCCTTGCTTCCTACAAATGGACCAGCTACACTAGTGGTTCTATTCTCCGTAGGGAGCGCAAAGGAAAATGAAAAGATTATTTTTTTAAATCCACCACGTAGGTTCTTTTTTTTACTCTTTCCTTCTTCCATGTTCCGTTCTTCCTGTTTATGAGGCTTCATTTTTGCAGATGTATCTCTTGGGGGCGATTTAACTGGAAACATACCAGAAAATGGTTTGACACAGATTAGAGAGAAGATTTGTCACGTAGGGTTTATATTCATTTAATTTCCTACATCTTCTTCCTATTCTTTCACATAAATTCTCTCTTTTATTATCTCTGTATTTTTTTTTCCTGTGTATTTTTCATCCATTCGTTTTGCGAATATTATTTTCATATAATTCGCAAACTTTACCTGTTTTCCTTTCTCTTAAACTGAGAATCGCGCTAGGACGATATTACGTAGATGTCAGGGCTGCAGGGCGTCAGAAGGCGTGATAAGTCGGTTCGCGGAACATAGGACGTAGCAAATCGTCTACATTCTCACCGAGCGCGCGAGCTTCTTCTCGGCATTAGTCCCGGTGAGGTGTGATACTTTACATCTGCACCGGTCAGTATCCAGACATTTGTCTGGAAAATCCCAAACCGACACGGCGCTCACTTGGGCCATGGTCAGCTGTAGTGTAAAAACTGCCCTGCATTGGAGTCAGGCTGTCTGGGATTTGAAACTGACACGCGTACATCGTGGTCAGTAGGTGACAGTTAAGACACGCGTTAAGCGGACGTAAATGTTGGGAGTAGGGGAGATAATTTCGCTTGGCGAAATAAGTTTGGGCCCTTTGTCTGATTTTAAGATATTGGCCAAGTTTGAAACTTTAATTTCATTCTCGCTCATAGACTCACAGTAGATAGGTCGCTCGTAAACAGAATAGCTGTTAGCGAAGATCTCAGTTTGTTTCGGCAATTTGTCGAACTTCTAGACTTCCAGAAATATTTTCAGCATTTTTTATTCTTAAGTTGTGCGACTACCTGTAATTCTGTGGTTGAGGTAATTAATATGATAGATATATAGATTTTGTGAGTGTTAAAGTGTTAAATCGCTTAATTCATTTTAATCTATTTCTTTAGCGCAGAAGAGAAATAAAGTGGTAGGCTATTATATTTTCTAGGGAAGCATTCAGTGAAAAAGCAGAATAAAATTTAAATTTCTAGCTTATAACGGCAATTGTAGCTATTTATGAATTTAATTTAACTGCTAATACTCAGTCGAGTGTATTTTTCTAAACTAACGTATAAACTCTAGAATCCAGCCTCATGAATGGTGACGGAATACGCACGTGTTCTTAATTTATGAGGATTGCTGATTTTTAAATATAACTTACGTCACGGGAAGTTTAAATGATAAGCAAAGCTCTCTGCTTGCAAGTTTAAATGTAAGTTTTAACCAGTACAGATTCTGTTTATTATATTATATGTGTTATTTTTCCTCCACACAGTGAAAGTTTTGGGGTGACCCTAACTTTACCAGCACCTAGTAGTAGTTTCCATACTTGTGAAGAAATAGACAGTCCTTATTGTGAACCACGTGGGTTTTTCTCAAGTAACACTGATCTGACGGTGCAAGTTAGACAGAAATACTAATATCCCAATAACGGGTTTTCAAAGACTGTAATGATAAATACTGGACCTTGGAGCTAGATCTAAAATTTCTTCTAGAAAACTCTACGTAATCTTTCTGCCTGGTGGCGCGAAATACTTCAAGTATTAACTAACATTTCCCGACTATCTATATATATTATTTGTGGACAAATCTGTGGTGTGACTAAAGTGAATCCTATACTGAGGGAAGGCACCGACCTGACATTCATCATTTCTAGAAACCTACGCTATTGACACTGTGCTCTGCTAACTCCCGCGCCTGGAATAATTGTTAGGTGACTTAATCAGACATTTGAACAAATTTGCACACCCAAGTAGTCGTTCCCGGAGACTCCAAGTTAAATACGTCTTTTGGAACTGGGGACTTCTTGGCAGAAGACTGCATTTTTTTTTAGTCTGTGTGAAAATCTAAAATCAATGTGTTCCAAGAGGCAGCAAGCAAAGTCGTGAGTACAAGTATGAGAAGCCATGGCGGAATGAATGAGTGTACGCTGGTTTGAGTGATATTTTCATTATTATATCTTTGACACCCTGTTGCTGTCCTAATTTTTTTTCTAATCTGCATAATTTGTTGCTAAGGCTAGAGTTCTTGTGTTTTTGTCTTAGGTTAAATCAGATTTTTTTTCAAACTCTGTGCATATAATTACGAGATAAAACAAAGACAACTCTTAGACTCAAACTCTATGTATCTGTGACTCGGGCGCCATCATCTGTTCTCTTAACGGGGCCGGGCTAAACCTAGAGTTAACACCATAACGGGGCTATCATCCTTGCAACATTTCCTTGAATTTTTTATGACTATGTGTATATGTATTTTCCTTGATGTACTTTCTTTGATGTTGTGAGCCGATTTTTCCTGATATTAAAATCGCTCTTGAACTAAATAATCGTGTTTGGTCAGCTCGTTCTAGATAATATATATATCATTGTTATAGTTTTCCCACGTCTGTGTGTTTACCTGTCGTCACGTGTATGTGCGTGCCTGTGAGTGATAGAAATATACGTAATATGTATATTGGTGTAGTCTGTCTGACGCTGTAACAACTGTTGTAGAAGATAGGTGAGAGAGAGAAGAATTCTTTTCGCTTTCAGAGACAGCCACTATATCAAAACCTATCATCTCACGTGTGTGGAAATTCTATTAACTTTCACTAACTCTCACTGAGTCTATCACCTATTCAAACCTATTCAGAAGGGACCAAACCTAGTCTTAATTCTCCTATCGAAAATCTACGACAAATGGGGACTCGTTTCCGGTCTTTGAACTTAGAATAGGAAGACGAGTACGACAAACGTGGACTCGTCTATCTGGATTTTGTACTTAAGATTCTGTATTCTGATATAGAGTAAGAGTGTGATGTCTTGTGACTGTGTATCTTTTAAAAATAATTACCCCCTAGACTAGCGATCTGTTTACGGGCGTGCTGACCACACAAACTAATAAGTTTTTTTTTCCACAGCATCTTTGAATAATATACATTTTGGTTACAGGTTGATTTTGTCGGGATATATGTTAACTGCTGATTGTAATACTAAATGCTGGTAAAGTGGTGAGTGTATAACATTCACTGGGTACTGAGGCAGAACGGCGTTTGAACTAAGTTAAGGAGTGTGTTTCGGACTTTTTGTCCAGATTAATTCCCTCCCTTACCCGATCTGACTTCAGGGGCGAACTTATAGTGGATTTTTAAAAATTAAGGGATTATTTTTCTCTTTAATGTTTGCAATATTCTTTTGCTTTTCCACTGTAGCAACTTATTTTTCAGAAGTAATCTTAACTACCATTTAGTTGGCGTAGTCGTGTTTTGCATTAAGTGCTTTATTGCCGATAATAGCAGCGATAGTTAGATTTTACTTTGGAGGAGGTATCCCAGGGTTAAGGATATCATCTTTTGAATTTTTGGTTTTTTTTTCTCGTAAGTGGTAGGAACCAGGTTATTCTTTTTCCTATTTTCTATCTCCACGTGTCTCAGTCACTGACATAATATGGCCGAGAGGGCAAAGCTTAGACAACTCCTCAGGGACGAAGCGAGAGAGAGGAGGGACTGGAAGGAGAGGAAGCGAAAGCTTTTGTCAGAGACGAACTGGAGAGATATGATGCGGAGAGGAAAGCAGCTGAAGCTTTACAGCAGAAGAAGATGGATGAAGAAATGGAAATTCGCAGGGCGAACGAACGAGAGAAGGAGAGACAGCATGAGGAAAGAGAGAAGGAGAGACAGCATGAGGAAAGAGAGAAGGAGAGACAGCGTGAGGAGAAAGAGAAGGAGAGACAGCATGAGGAAAGAGAGAAGGAGAGACAACATGAGTTGGCTCTTAAAGCTCTAGAGTTCCAAAGTCGTGGGGCTGCCTCTACCTCCAGCAATGGAGAGTCTTCTCCTCATTCTTCCTTAACTGACCCTGCTAACACTCAATCTCTTCAACTAAATGCTATGTCTTTCACTCTTGAATCTTTTCCTTGTCCAAATGAGAAGATTGACACATGGTTAGAAAAATTTGAGAAAATTGCAACTCTGTACGGGTTAGAGAGGTCGCGTTGGAATATGAAACTTTCCCAGGCCCTAAAAGGTTCTGCTTATGATGTTTATTCTAAGCTGGAAAGTAGCCAACAAGACGACTACGATGTGTTGAAGAAAGCGTTACTGGAGCGCTTTGAAATGAACGCTCGCAAGTTTTTGCAACTGTTTCGCAACAGCCGGAAAGAGAATTCTGAAACTTTTCACCAGTTCTCATCTCGTCTTAAGGGATATCTAACAAAGTGCCTTGAGCTTTCGCAGCTCCCCTCTACCTATGAAGGTCTTGAGGAACTTGTTCTAACTGAACAAATAAAGAACACTTTGTCTGCTGATACCCGGAGATTTCTCGCTGAGCAGGGGGCAGAAAAACTTGAAGACATTTTGGAAAAGTCTGAGCGTTATCACAATGCGCTGGCTGAACTACCGGCCACAAAGCGGAAACCGACAGAGGAGCATTTTCGAAAACATAACCTAGAGCAATCTTCTCAGGCTTCTAACCAAAACAACCACAGAGAAACTGGACCTCAAAACCCCCCTCCTGAAAAATCCAAGTTCTACAAGAACAAGTACCCCAACCACCCCAAACAGTCTGATCACCCGACCGCCCTACATGGCAGCGTAGCCAGAAAGGACAAGGTGGCAAAGGGAGAACCCCCGAGCACGGGACATATGATCAGACCGAGCACACCGAGCCTAAACGCATCGGATGCTTATTAACAGTCTCGCAAGGCGGAATTATTGACAGTGATTCCCAACCTCTTGGGGATAGACCCTCAACGCGAGGTATTGTTATTTTGAACGGTTCTCAAACTTCTTGCTTATTTGACACGGGGCTTTCTTACGATTGCATTGTTGCCAGAAACCTGGTTAAACCCGGTCAAGAGACAGGAGAGACCGTCAAACTTTGTGGAGTTCGTAAGAGTGAGGCACCTACAGCGCTTCCCATCGCATTGGTGGAGATACACTCTGACTTTGTCAGAGGCGTGATCAAAGCGGCTGTTATGGATGATCCCATCTACCCAGTCATACTTGGCGGGAGATACGTGTGTATTGGGAAACCGGAAGAGCCGATTGTGGCAGCAGTAACTACAAGAGGGCAAACCAAGAAGGAACGGGAGCCTGCGCCAAATTTGTTACCTATGGAACTTAAAGAAGCGCAATACAAGGACCCTACTTTGGCACCCTGCTTTAGGAAACTGCCCATGGCTAAGGAACCCAAACAGCACGGGGACATTTTTTCTGAGGATGGCGTACTTTATCGGAGAACGGGCAAGCCTGACCAAGGTTACAACCAGCTCCTAGTACCGAAACAGTACAGAAGCCAAATCCTAGAAATGGGGCACTCTCTTCCCTTTAGCGGACATATGGGACAGAACGCCACAAACCAACGTATAACCACTCATTATTGGTGGCCAGGAGTGAATACTGATATCATCAGATATGTCAAATCCTGTGCCCAGTGCCAACGTGTGCCACCCAAGCAACGGGCACCCCCAGTCCACATGGGTGAAATGCCAATAATGGGAACACCATTCGAACGGGTAGTGATCGACATTTTAGGGCCTTTCGAAAGGACTAAAAGAAGGAACAGGTTTATCCTGACCTTAGTCGATACATGCACTTTATGGGCGGAAGCTATCCCGCTAACATGCGCAGATGCCAAGCATGTCGCAGAAGCCCTCGTGCAGATTTTCACTCGGTTGGGATTCCCTCAGCAAGTGTTGACGGATAATGGATCTCCATACCGAAACCTGTTGATGGATGAGATCGTTAAGATCTTGAGGACCCAGCACATCCACACTAAGCCATATACTCCGGCCGGAAATGGGCTCGTGGAACGTGCTAATGGAAACCTCACCATGATGCTAAGTAAGCTGGCACAAGTGAAACCTGAAGATTGGGATCTCTGTATTCCTGCAGCATTATTTGGCTACAGAGAATCTCCTCATACTTCCACAGGATTTCCGCCAGCTACACTCTTATTCGGCAGACCCATTAAGGGCCCGCTTGAAGCCTTACTTCAGTCTCTGACAGACGAGAAGGCTGATGAGACAGTTGTCTCAGCCAGTAAATATGTGTCGGTTTTAAAGGAACGGTTGAAACTAGGGTGGGACCTAGCAACGACTAACTTTAAGCGAGCACGCACCAAGCACGCTAACCGATACAGGAAAGTCGCGGAAGAGAGAGAACTGGAAGCAGGAGAGAAAGTTTTGGTGTTGCTCCCTACCGAGAACAACCAACTGAAGATCGGATGGCAAGGGCCGTTTACCGTCCTGAAAAAGATTTCTAAGGCTAACTACCAGATCTCTATTGAAGGAAAGGAGAAGGTTTTCCATTTAAATCTCTTAAAGAGATACTTGGAAAAACCAGTGCCAACCTCCGACCATCTCCTGACGATCGCCAAAACTGACGAAGATGACGATAGTGGCAGGGATATTCCACCGCTATCACAGGAAATCTTTCAAAAATGTCAGCAGCGGCGACGCTCTTTCAAGCGCGCATATGAGACATTCCAGGGGAAGGAAACTTTGAGGAGTGGACTTGAGTAGGAATTGGACAGAGAGGAGAGGGAAGAAGACAGACACCCCGAAGCTACGGTTATAGGAAATTAAACTCCATAACGTAGACATGGAGTGCTTCCATATCTTAAAGGGGGGAGGCTCTGTCACGTAGGGTTTATATTCATTTAATTTCCTACCTCTTCTTCCTATTCTTTCACATAAATTCTCTCTTTTATTATCTCTGTATTTTTTTTTCCTGTGTATTTTTCATCCATTCGTTTTGCGAATATTATTTTCATATAATTCGCAAACTTTACCTGTTTTCCTTTCTCTTAAACTGAGAATCGCGCTAGGACGATATTACGTAGATGTCAGGGCTGCAGGGCGTCAGAAGGCGTGATAAGTCGGTTCGCGGAACATAGGACGTAGCAAATCGTCTACATTCTCACCGAGCGCGCGAGCTTCTTCTCGGCATTAGTCCCGGTGAGGTGTGATACTTTACATCTGCACCGGTCAGTATCCAGACATTTGTCTGGAAAATCCCAAACCGACACGGCGCTCACTTGGGCCATGGTCAGCTGTAGTGTAAAAACTGCCCTGCATTGGAGTCAGGCTGTCTGGGATTTGAAACTGACACGCGTACATCGTGGTCAGTAGGTGACAGTTAAGACACGCGTTAAGCGGACGTAAATGTTGGGAGTAGGGGAGATAATTTCGCTTGGCGAAATAAGTTTGGGCCCTTTGTCTGATTTTAAGATATTGGCCAAGTTTGAAACTTTAATTTCATTCTCGCTCATAGACTCACAGTAGATAGGTCGCTCGTAAACAGAATAGCTGTTAGCGAAGATCTCAGTTTGTTTCGGCAATTTGTCGAACTTCTAGACTTCCAGAAATATTTTCAGCATTTTTATTCTTAAGTTGTGCGACTACCTGTAATTCTGTGGTTGAGGTAATTAATATGATAGATATATAGATTTTGTGAGTGTTAAAGTGTTAAATCGCTTAATTCATTTTAATCTATTTCTTTAGCGCAGAAGAGAAATAAAGTGGTAGGCTATTATATTTTCTAGGGAAGCATTCAGTGAAAAAGCAGAATAAAATTTAAATTTCTAGCTTATAACGGCAATTGTAGCTATTTATGAATTTAATTTAACTGCTAATACTCAGTCGAGTGTATTTTTCTAAACTAACGTATAAACTCTAGAATCCAGCCTCATGAATGGTGACGGAATACGCACGTGTTCTTAATTTATGAGGATTGCTGATTTTTAAATATAACTTACGTCACGGGAAGTTTAAATGATAAGCAAAGCTCTCTGCTTGCAAGTTTAAATGTAAGTTTTAACCAGTACAGATTCTGTTTATTATATTATATGTGTTATTTTTCCTCCACACAGTGAAAGTTTTGGGGTGACCCTAACTTTACCAGCACCTAGTAGTAGTTTCCATACTTGTGAAGAAATAGACAGTCCTTATTTTGAACCACGTGGGTTTTCTCAAGTAACACTGATCTGACGGTGCAAGTTAGACAGAAATACTAATATCCCAATAACGGGTTTTCAAAGACTGTAATGATAAATACTGGACCTTGGAGCTAGATCTAAAATTTCTTCTAGAAAACTCTACGTAATCTTTCTGCCTGGTGGCGCGAAATACTTCAAGTATTAACTAACATTTCCCGACTATCTATATATATTATTTGTGGACAAATCTGTGGTGTGACTAAAGTGAATCCTATACTGAGGGAAGGCACCGACCTGACATTCATCATTTCTAGAAACCTACGCTATTGACACTGTGCTCTGCTAACTCCCGCGCCTGGAATAATTGTTAGGTGACTTAATCAGACATTTGAACAAATTTGCACACCCAAGTAGTCGTTCCCGGAGACTCCAAGTTAAATACGTCTTTTGGAACTGGGGACTTCTTGGCAGAAGACTGCATTTTTTTGAGTCTGTGTGAAAATCTAAAATCAATGTGTTCCAAGAGGCAGCAAGCAAAGTCGTGAGTACAAGTATGAGAAGCCATGGCGGAATGAATGAGTGTACGCTGGTTTGAGTGATATTTTCACTATTATATCTTTGACACCCTGTTGCTGTCCTATTTGTTTTTTTCAATCTGCATAATTTGTTGCTAAGGCTAGAGTTCTTGTGTTTTTGTCTTAGGTTAAATCAGATTTTTTTCAAACTCTGTGCATATAATTACGAGATAAAACAAAGACAACTCTTAGACTCAAACTCTATGTATCTGTGACTCGGGCGCCATCATCTGTTCTCTTAACGGGGCCGGGCTAAACCTAGAGTTAACACCATAACGGGGCTATCATCCTTGCAACATTTCCTTGAAGTTTTGTGACTATGTGTATATGTATTTTCCTTGATGTACTTTCTTTGATGTTGTGAGCCGATTTTTCCTGATATTAAAATCGCTCTTGAACTAAATAATCGTGTTTGGTCAGCTCGTTCTAGATAATATATATATCATTGTTATAGTTTTCCCACGTCTGTGTGTTTACCTGTCGTCACGTGTATGTGCGTGCCTGTGAGTGATAGAAATATACGTAATATGTATATTGGTGTAGTCTGTCTGACGCTGTAACAACTGTTGTAGAAGATAGGTGAGAGAGAGAAGAATTCTTTTCGCTTTCAGAGACAGCCACTATATCAAAACCTATCATCTCACGTGTGTGGAAATTCTATTAACTTTCACTAACTCTCACTGAGTCTATCACCTATTCAAACCTATTCAGAAGGGACCAAACCTAGTCTTAATTCTCCTATCGAAAATCTACGACAAGATTCTATCCTGGTAAATCTATTACGGCTTAAATTGGATGTTTCGAAACTCGGAAAACAGGAGGGAAATGTCATCTTCGTAGCAGACACTATGTAGGCGGAGCCAGAGTAAGCAGTGCTCATCTTCGGAGAATGATTATTGACATGAGTAGACATCTTAGAGGGAATGGTGACTAAACAAAAGTATTAAAACGGTAAAGGTAGTCTCCTAGCAGATACTGTCCTAGGGAAGTAAAGTGTTAGAGACTTCACTATGCTAAGTATAACATCGAGAGTTGGTGCGACCAGTTTCCTTCCTCGGTGCCTTTTCCTTCCTTAACTCAAGAGAAAAGTCTGGTACCCATATTAACCTGGGTAGACTGAGCGGGACGCTCTTATCTGTAAAAGATAGAAACACGATTTGTTTGTTAATCTGTTGTTGTTGTTGTTTTTTTTAAAGTATAGCTAACAATCGGTAAATTATTTAGATTGAATTTTCGAACTCTGTCAATGGAGTGGCAGGAAGCAAATCGCCCGAAAAGATAAGTTTCAAAGAAACTTGGCTGAACAGATGGGCCATGGCAAACACTGGGAGAGTGGTTTACAGACGTATGGCAGGTCATGATCATAATGACAACATTGGCCATCTTACAAGGAGAGATCAGAGCACCAATTTTGGACTTAGAACACAGCATATACCACACAACAGCCACTCGAACAGAATCCAACGATAACACTCTCCAAAGTGCCAGATATGTAACTACCCCTGCGAAACTGTTGACCACCATCTCTTTGAGTGACCAGAACTCGATGATGTCAGGAAAATGCTCCTACCTCCCAGGCCAGATAAGTGGAACACCTTGTACGGAGAAACAAAACAACTTGCGAAAACACGCAGATATCATTACATGGCATTGGGCTGAAGGGCAAGTGCCCACGCGCCGCTGGATCAATAACATTCCAAATTCCAAATACCCGGAAACCTGAAAGCAGACGATGTTAGTAGATCTGTAGATCGCTCAGTGTTTCTAAAGTAGATCCCTATATCTCCTGGGTTGTTTACGCCTGATATTAAAACAACAACAACAACAACAAAGCAGGTTATCTATAAATATTTCTGACTTATTTACTCGTCCCGATAATCACGTCTATTGTCTCCCAAAAGCTCGTGAATTAACAGCAGTGTGAGCGACCGACCTTGACATGTCATTTGGTTTATGAAGTCAGGGATTTGGAAATATGTCTCTTAAATACATGCTGCATCAAGACGTAATATTGGCTTGTGGCACGAGACAGATTATGTGCATTTCGTGCACGGATTTCACGGAAAAAAGCAACTGGATTATTTCAGATGATAAACTCTCTTTCGGACTTCCTTGGACAAACTCAGAGATAAACTTTCGGGAAAAAGCAGGATTAAGTAGACAGATATAATGCGCACGAATACGCGTAAGAAATCATCTGATATAATAAATGGACTGTAAGCACAAGAAATCATTGGACATAATAAATGGACTGTAAGCACAAGATATCATCAAACATAATAAATGGACTGTAAGCACAGGATTCATCAAACATAATAAATGGACTGTAAGCACAAGAAATCATCAAACATGATAAATGGAAGGCAAGCGCAAGAAATCATCAAAAACAATAACGGATTGTACTTACTATTACTTAAGTAGTCGCTTCTCTTCTACCCTGGGTGTAGAGGTTTGCCAGAGAGAATGAACGAATGAATTTTTTTTTCAAAGGGTTTACAAATGGGCATGCAGGCCCGTCTAACATTCTGCCCTTCCTTTCTCTCGTCTTCCATATTGAATCCATTTATTAATACGTTCATTTTAAATATTATTCTTTAAACAATAAAATACAATAAAATAAAATCACAACATTGTAACAGTAGGATAACAGTTACACACAACAGTACAGTATCTCATCATAATCAATATTGATTAGGGCAAGATTATCCTTAAAACCTCCATATCATATTATATAATGATTCGAGAGAGCGCCACACTATCCTATTGGCTGTCTTCCTTCTAGCCTATCTCCAACCTAGTCCTCGGTCATTCAGAGATTGTCTAATTTTGTCCTCGGTCATTCAGAGATTGTCTAATTTTGTCCTCGGTCATTCAGAGATTGTCTAATTTTGTCCTCGGTCATTCAGAGATTGTCTAATTTTGTCCCCGATCATTCAGAGATTGTCTAATTTTGTCCTCGGTCATACAGAGATTGTCTAATTTTGTCCTCGGTCATTCAGAGATTGTCTAATTTTGTCCTCGGTCATTCAGAGATTGTCTAATTTTGTCCTCGGTCATTCAGAGATTGTCTAATTTTGTCCTCGGTCATTCAGAGATTGTCTAATTTTGTCCTCGGTCATTCAGAGATTGTCTAATTTTGTCCTCGGTCATTCAGAGATTGACTAATTTTGTCCTCCCAGCGAACACTGAGTCGTTCTGGAGGTCTGGATCCTTGGCTCTTGGTTTCCTATACCTGTCGTGGTAGTCGATCTTCTCCAATTCTGCAGACATGGCAACAACCATCGTAGTTTGGACTGTTCTACTTGGATCTGCAGGGGCTGGCTTCTTAGGCCTTGCCGTATCATCTCGTTCCGGACCAGGTGTCTTCTTGTTCCTACAAGCACCTTCCTCAGATACCTCTTTTCAAATGGATTGTGACCGCAAGAACTCATCACATACAATAGCAAAAAAAACTGGAAATAACTACCGACAAGTTCCCCCCCCCCCTCCCAAATAAGCTAACGATCTTAACTGACTCTCTATCAGCATTAAAAAAGTTAGTTGCTTATCCTTTACAGGACGTGGCAATCAACTCCAGCTTTTATTGGCTGTTTGTGATTTTTCTAGGCAATTTTTTCATTCAGTAGTTTGCCATTGCTTTGTGAATGGTACGGCGCTTATACCATTGTTAAAAATCCACACAAAGCGATCTGCTACCAAACCGCCTGCAGCAGGTTTCGAACCTGGTATATCTGGATTATGAAACTGCGTTCATATCCATTAGGCCACAGACGCCGACATCAGCATTACAAGCACTAAATAATGCACACGAATGTAGCCGACCAGACATAGCAGAAGAAATATTTCAACTTAGCACACACCTAAATATCAGAGGCTGCACAGTACTAATAGCATGGATACCTTCAAGTGTGGGAATAGGAGGAAATGGGGTAGCAGACAAGGAAGCTAAAACAGGAAGAAGCAGCCTTAACCACATAAAAAGAGAAGATTGGAAACAAAGCAAGAAAGCTAGACATGCTTATAAGCTGCTGAAAGATCCAACACGAACATGTCAGATAAATACAGAACCAAAAATTCCATGCAATAAAAAGCTTATTAGACTACAACTAGGAATAGGATATTTTATGATAGAGGAACCCCACTGTGAAGCATGTCTTGAGATAAATACCATAGCTCATTATGTGCTAACATGCAAGAAATATGAACAGCAAAGAAAACCACTTACAGAATATTTGAAAGCACAACATTCACTATCACTAGAAAATGTCCTAAAAGGACACCATGCTGGGGTGACCCAGGGAACTACAAAACATAATAGAATTTTATATTACCAAAACAAAAATTAACATATAAGTACCAGAGCAAAGGAGAAAGTTTAAAGTAAAACAAAATACTTAAATAAAATATTCACCACAAATATTCACTACAAGATAAGATAAATTTCAAAACATTACAAAGCAGAGTATTCCGAATATAAATACAAGAGTTAATATCAAGGGCAATAAATAAGAAGGTGGCTTACAATAAATCAGAGCCCAAACATCTCAAGGCTCAACAAGGTAAAGCGAGGTATACTTAAAAACAGGGAAGAGATACACCAACATATCTTAGAAAACGCCGCACCAAACGCCAGAGAATGCACAGTCTGGAAAAACAACAAATGTAAGGTACTATATGGAAAAAGGAACACTATATACCCAAATCATAACCCATATGGGGTTGAACCGGGTATCCCATGCACAAATCAAAATTTAGTGGTTGTCACAGTTATTGGACATTGTCTGCCCTCTATCTGACTGGCCTGTCTGTTTTCCTCCGATGTTACTGGCAATGCCTACCTTTTCTATCATTTTTTACTCTTAATGCGTTTGTTCTGTCTTTAGTACCTGTCAATCACTATAGAACCTAGTTATGCCAATCTTCTGCACGCACGAGGCGGCCTGATGATAAGGGTCCTTTTAATGTAGATGAATTTTGGGGACACTAAATCCCCTGGCCTCTTTGATGAACGGAGAAAACAGGGAACTCTTTGCCCGCTAAGATTCAGCGGCATGTTTGGTCAAAGAAATCTTTCTTTAACAGGCGGCGAGTTTCAGTGCTCCTTGAGACCCCCCCTCCCCCCTTTGCTGCGCAGGGAAACCCGGTGTCCTTTGATACTTCATGAACGACCTATGTTTTCCCCGAACACTGAACGAGCGAGTGTATAACCTGATGTCATCTTTCTCCCCGTCCTGAGTAAATCAGGGAATTTCTCCGCTCTGCTTTCTTCGGCGCTTCTGTTTTCACCTTGAAACGATCAGAAGGGCTGGCCGTAAGTCTTTAGCTGTCTTAGGCGTATTCTCCGTTTCCTCCGTGCACGTGCAGTCCACACCTGGCATTCTATCCTAGTACTTAAGGCGTTGGTTCTGTCTTTCTTTACCAGTTATGCTTCTCAGATTTCTCGCTACAAGTAAATATACTTCAAGTTGAAAGCCTGCTGTCATTAATACTGTACGGAGATTCACCCCCTGAGCTGGTAAGACCGATATAATTCTCGTAGAGTTAATTTGGGGTGTTAGCTTATTATATATATATATATATATATATATATATATATATATATATATATATATATATATATAGAGAGAGAGAGAGAGAGAGAGAGAGAGAGAGAGAGAGAGAGAGAGAGAGAAAGAGAGAGTCTAATCCCGGGTTATTAATTCCATCTTATATAGTTAATTCTTAAATTAAATGTAACTTTTGTGGGACCGGAGGAGACACATAACGTAAAACGCGCCACCAATTTTAACTCTGTTTTAGAGGCACGGGCCAGACATATGAAATAGACAGACGTTTGTTTTTCAGGCTGAGGAGGGAGAGATAGATTGTAAATGACAAAAGGGAAAACGTATATTATTTCATGTGACTGATTGTTATCTTTTTATAAGAGGATAATTTAATTCTGCATTAAGCGGTTGCTAACAATTTGTTTTTGTGTTTGGACAATTTAATTCCGCATTAAGCGTTTGCTAGCACTTGGTTTCTGTGTGTGGATGACCCACACGGAGCGTTCTTTTATTGCCTGCGTGCGAAGTCCCAGCGCGCGCCGGCCAAAGCCGTCACGATTGACTAAAGGCGCGTACGGGTGTAAATTTTTGTCAGAGGGGAGAGAAAGGAATATGTTATGACGAGCGTGTACTGTTGTCACGATGGAGAGAAGAAACGGTGCTGTCAATTGTGGTGGTAAATGTTTAGTGTTGAGTTTATTTGGTTTGCGTAGAGATATACAGTTTTTTCTCTGTCCATTTTATTTCCAGAAGCTGGTCAAGAAATAAGCTGTATGTGCTCTTTGTGCGAGCCTAAACGCTACTCTGGGATATCTAGTCATGGTACCAGAACCTGACCTCGGATTATAATTAGGCTGCCCCACGTTAATTGCCGCCCACTCTTCTAAGCAACCTGGGGATGACCCTTTGCCACCCGTCACTGTGGATATTACAAGTAGACAACCATGAAGAAGAAACCAACGGTTTTTCCTATCGTCATTTTTTCCTTAACAGAGGCGCCCCTTGAGCCCTCACTCATATTCGTTGTGGGTTTTTTTGTGTGTGCTATTCTTCAGCCGAGTCACTAGAGACCTGTTACGTGGATTTATTATTATTTGTGAGTGGATAAGCACTCTACCAGTTGTCTCGGTTCATGTGCCAATTGAAAGTGGGGAGCGCGTGGAGATTTATTTTACCACTTAATTCACTGGAGTTTCTTTCCTCACCCATTGGATTACCACATTCGACAGACCCGTTGTTATGTCTCGTAAGAAGGAGTACTGACATTTTCTGTATTAATTCACCAACAAGGCAGAAGCGGCCGTTCGACCAGAACTGGGGGCCCACTGTCCGTTAACAGAAGGACTTGTGCAGACTTTACTGAGTGTCGGTGCGGAGTGAGCGAATGTGGGCTTGTGCAGGATTTATCGAGTGGTGATGCAGAGTGTTATTGTGGTGTTGTACGTTGTTCTATGATTTGTGGATTGTAATCTGCCGAAGTGGTAAAGGCAGACTGATTCTGATTTGTCTTTATGTTGTGGATTTTATATTATTGTTTTTCTTTTATAAAATATACAAACACTCTGTTGTGGTCAGAACCTCTTCTCTTACCTGTCACTTTGGTGCCGTATGTCCTTACTTCTTATTAGATCATTGTCTTTAATTAGCATCGGAGGGCGGGAAAAAGATTGACATACAAAAGACAGTCGAGGTAGGCTGAAGATAGTAGTATCACTACCCTTCAGACGGCCCATCTTTTCGCAGTATTTCCACCTGTGATTATTTCTATCTATTCTCACTCTACACATTCATCCTATGTCTGAAATCAGACAAAATCTATTCACACATTATACCTACATGCGACAGTGGTTTGTGTAAGATAGTAAAATCAACAACAACAAATGGATTGTGACCGCAAGAACACATCACATACAATAAATGGATTGTGACAGCAAGAACTCATCATGTACAATAAATGGATTGTGACCGCAAGAATTCATCACGCACAATAAACGGAACTCAAACACACATTGAATGTGATGAAATAAAATACATTCTGAAGTAATAAGATACTCTTAATGTGTTCAGACTAGTATCCTAAAAGGTAAACAATTTCGAACAGTAAGAGAAACATATGTTTGCATAAGACAACACAAGCGCGTTCCCTTTACTGATGGTTAGCAATTAAGACATTTTATTCTCAGTATCTGACACTACAAATTATATTCAAATCATGGCAATATTTAATACATATCACGTGTTCGCGCTAATATTTCAAGCTTCTCGGTATTTTAACATATGTTCATTAAATTTAATGGTGAAACAAAAACAGCATTGGTCGGTCGCCAGCACAAGGCAAATATTATAGCGAGAGCTAATGCATCAGTAAACAGACGATTTAAAAATCTGTGTTGCATGAAGTCATGTGCCTTCATAAAATAGCTTGCAAAAACCGGTAATTAAAACGAGAAAACGCGAGACAAGTAGACTAGTGATTGAACTGTAAATATACGGCCTCGAAAATTGATGTCCAAGTATTCATATAAAGTGGCATGTGCATGTTGAAGGCCTATGCTCTTCAGGGTGCTCAAGGGTGTTGATTGACTCTAGTAAACTAGCCTCAGTTCTTGTCCAATGTAGATCATATCTTTGATTGACTCAAGTAAACTAGCCTTAGTTCTTGTCCAATGTAGATCATATCTTTGATTGACTCAAGTAAACTAGCCTTAGTTCCTGGCCAATGTAGATCATATCTTTGATTGAATCAAGTGAACTAGCCTCAGTTCTTATCCAATGTAGATCATATCTTTGATTGACTCAAGTAAACTAGCCTTAGTTCTTGTCCAATGTAGATCATATCTTTGATTGACTCAAGTAAACTAGCCTTAGTTCTTGTCCAATGTAGATCATATCTTTGATTGACTCAAGTAAACTAGTCTCAGTTCTTGTCCAATGTAGATCACATCTTTGATTGACTCAAGTAAACTAGCCTCAGTTCTTGTCCAATGTAGATCATATCTTTGATTGACTCAAGTAAACTAGCCTTAGTTCTTGTCCAATATAGATCATATCTTTGATTGACTCAAGTAAACTAGCCTTAGTTCTTGTCCAATGTAGATCATATCTTTGATTGACTCAAGTAAACTAGCCTCAGTTCTTGTCCAATGTAGATCACATCTTTGATTGACTCAAGTAAACTAGCCTTAGTTCTTGTCCAATGTAGATCATATCTTTGATTGACTCAAGTAAACTAGCTTCAGTTATCGTCCAATGTAGATCACATCTTTGATTGACTCAAGTAAATTAGCCTTAGTTCTTGTCCAATGTAGATCATATCTTTGATTGACTCAAGTAAACTAGCCTCAGTTCTTGTCCAATGTAGATCACATCTTTGATTGACTCAAGTAAACTAGCCTTAGTTCTTGTCCAATGTAGATCATATCTTTGATTGACTCAAGTAAACTAGCCTTAGTTCTTGTCCAATGTAGATCATATCTTTGATTGACTCAAGTAAACTAGCCTCAGTTCTTGTCCAATGTAGATCATATCTTTGATTGAATCAAGTAAACTAGCCTCAGTTCTTATCCAATGTAGATCATATCTTTGATTGACTCAAGTAAACTAGCCTTAGTTCTTGTCCAATGTAGATCATATCTTTGATTGACTCAAGTAAACTAGCCTTAGTTCTTGTCCAATGTAGATCATATCTTTGATTGACTCAAGTAAACTAGTCTCAGTTCTTGTCCAATGTAGATCACATCTTTGATTGACTCAAGTAAACTAGCCTCAGTTCTTGTCCAATGTAGATCATATCTTTGATTGACTCAAGTAAACTAGCCTTAGTTCTTGTCCAATATAGATCATATCTTTGATTGACTCAAGTAAACTAGCCTTAGTTCTTGTCCAGTGTAGATCATATCTTTGATTGACTCAAGTAAACTAGCCTCAGTTCTTGTCCAATGTAGATCATATCTTTGATTGACTCAAGTAAACTAGCCTTAGTTCTTGTCCAATGTAGATCATATCTTTGATTGACTCAAGTAAACTAGCCTCAGTTCTTGTCCAATGTAGATCACATCTTTGATTGACTCAAGTAAACTAGCCTTAGTTCTTGTCCAATGTAGATCATATCTTTGATTGACTCAAGTAAACTAGCCTTAGTTCTTGTCCAATGTAGATCATATCTTTGATTGACTCAAGTAAACTAGCCTCAGTTCTTGTCCAATGTAGATCATATCTTTGATTGACTCAAGTAAACTAGCCTTAGTTCTTGTCCATTGTAGATCATATCTTTGATTGACTCAAGTAAACTAGCCTCAGTTCTTGTCCAATGTAGATCATATTTTTGATTGACTCAAGTAAACTAGCCTTAGTTCTTGTCCAGTGTAGATCATATCTGAGAACGATCGACACATTTTTGCAGAACTCTTAAATATGAAAATATATCAAAACGGGTCAAATAGTTCTAGTTTTGTTTCTTTTGCAATGGACGGGCATAGTAAAAGTATGCCTTTTATATTTGAACATGCACCTTAATATAACCGACTAGGTTGACCGGACACATCTCGCCAAAACGAGGCAACATTTTATTTTTTTTTAAATTAAAAATTAGAAGTGACTCTGGCGATGGATTGGACACATACTGAGAACAGTTGTTGATAGCATTACTAGGCAGTTCTTGTTGTGGATTTCACAGGGTAAGAGAAAAACAGAGGCAGGCAGAAAACACATGTAGAGGACAACTTGAGACAGAAATGAAAATGATGAGTTGAGCTAGTGGCAGGTAACAGAAGGACTTGGCATGCATTTATTGAAGCCCTATGCTCCTATCGAGCTTAAGGGTGATGAATAAATTAAGTAATATATACGAAGACTGGGATATTCCCTGGCTAATAAGGCGCATTAATAAACATTAATACTCGTGTTGTATGCACATGGTTTTTGTGGGTTTTTTAACACACTGCATGAATATATAGCTGCCGATCGCAACAAGTAGCGATTCTCTCTTCGGCGCCACCTCAGATTGGGCGAAAAGAAGCTCTCACAACAAGCAGAAGAGAGGAGAAAACTTCGAAAGGAACACCAGGAAAATAAGCAGCCGATGGCTGTCACCTCAGGGGCGCATTCCCATAGTCAGTTATGACTGAAGGAGCTATTATTATTATTATGTACACAACGTAAGAAGCCTAAACCAGTGATCCCATATAAACGTAAATGGATGCTATAATAATCGCATCTTTTTTAATAAAGACCACATGCCAAATACTGCAGCACTGAATCGTAAATGTCAGAAACCACATTTTTCTCAATTGGAATATTTTATAGCTGTCGGCAGTCCAGGATGCTTTAATAAGTGTCAGCCGTCTAAAATAATTTAATTAATGCCGGTTGTCCAACATATATACAGACCTTCACATTTTTAAAAATAGTACAACTTTTGACTTGTTGTTTCCTCACAGCGAGAAAACATTAACTACTAAAGAGAGAAAGAAAGAAAGAGAGAGAGAGAGAGAGAGAGAGAGAGAGAGAGAGAGAGAGAGAGAGAGAGGGGGGGGGGGGAGGGGGACACACACACACATGAGGATTACAGTCAAGCATTAAAACCAAAAAGCTACAGACTTTCGTAAATGAGCGCTTGTGTAGAATAGAAGGATTTAAATGGATGACAAGATCACTAATAAGGAACTGATGACAGGATCACTAATAAGGAACTGATGACAGGATCACTAATATGGAACTGATGACAGGATCACTAATATGGAACTGATGACAGGATCACTAATATGAACTGATGACAGGATCACTAATATGGAACTGATGACAGGATCACTAATATGGAACTGATGACAGGATCACTAATATGGAACTGATGACAGGATCACTAATATGGAACTGATGGCAAGAAACAGACAAGTGCCAGTGGAACAAGAGAAGAAGACGCTGGAGATGGTTAGGACACATACTGAAGAGATCTGTTGATAATATTACAAGGCTCCTTCTGGTATCCCCTGGGTAAGAAAAGTAGAGGGAAACCAAGGAAAACACGGAGAAGAGATCTAGAGACATAGAGGGAAACCAAGGAAGACAATGAGAAGAGATCTAGAGACATAGAGGGAAACCAAGGATCACACGGAGAAGAGATCTAGAGACATAGAGGGAAACCAAAGATCACACGGAGAAGAGATCTAGAGACATAGAGGGAAACCAAGGATCACACGGAGAAGAGATCTAGAAACATAGAGAGAAACTAAGGAAGACACTGAGAAGAGATCTAGAGACAGAGGGAAACCAAGGAACACACTGAGAAGAGCTCTAGAAACATAGAGGGAAACCAAGGAAGACACTGAGAAGAGATGTAGAAACATAGAGGGAAACCAAGGAAGACACTGAGAAGAGATCTAGAGACATAGAGGGAAACCAAGGAAGACACTGAGAAGAGATGTAGAAACATAGAGGGAAACCAAGGAAGACACTGAGAAGAGCTCTAGAAACATAGAGGGAAACCAAGGAAGACACTGAGAAGAGATGTAGAAACATAGAGGGAAACCAAGGAACACACTGAGAAGAGCTCTAGAAACATAGAGGGAAACCAAGGAAAACACTGAGAAGAGATTTAGAGACATAGAGGGAAACCAAGGAACACACTGAGAAGAGCTCTAGAAACATAGAGGGAAACCAAGGAAAACACTGAGAAGAGATCTAGAGACATAAGGGGAAACCAAGGAACACACGGTGAAGAGATCTAGAAACATAGAGGGAAACCAAGGAACACACGGAGAAAAGATCTAGAGACATAGAGGGAAACCAAGGAACACACGGAGAAGAGATCTAGAGACATAGAGGGATCCAAGGAACACACGGAGAAGAGATCTAGAGACGTAGAGGGAAACCAAGGAACACACGGAGAAGAGATCTAGAGACATAGAGGGAAACCAAGGAACACACGGAGAAGAGATCTAGAGACATAGAGGGAAACCAAGGAACACACGGAGAAGAGATCTAGAGATATAGAGGGAAACCAAGGAACACACGGAGAAGAGATCTAGAGACATAGAGGGAAACCAAGGAACACACGGAGAAGAGATCTAGAGACATAGAGGGAAACCAAAGAACACACGGAGAAGAGATCTAGAGACATAGAGGGAAACCAAGGAACACACGGAGAAGAGATCTAGAGACATAGAAGGAAACCAAGGAAGACACGGAGAAGATATCTAGAGACATAGAGGGAAACCAAGGAAAACACGGAGAAGAGATCTAGAGACAGAGAAGAGATATAGAGACAGAGAAGAGATCTAGAGACAGAGAAGAGAACTAGAGACAGAGAAGAGATCTAGAGACAGAGAAGACAACTAGAGACAGAGAAGAGAACTAGAGACAGAGAAGAGACCTAGAGACAGAGAAGAGAACTAGAGACAGAGAAGAGATCTAGAGGCAGAGAAGACAACTAGAGACAGAGAAGAGAACTAGAGACAGAGAAGAGACCTAGAGACAGAGAAGAGAACTAGAGACAGAGAAGAGATCTAGAGGCAGAGAAGAGATCTAGAGACAGAGAAGAGAACTAGAGACAGAGAAGAGAACTGGAGACAGAGAAGACAACTACAGACAGAGAAGAGATCTAGAGACAGAGAAGAGATCTAGAGACAGAGAAGACAACTACAGACAGAGAAGATAACTAGAGACAGAGAAGAGATCTAGAGACAGAGAAGAGATCTAGAGATAGAGAAGAAAACTAGAGACAGAGAAGAGATCTAGAGACAGAGAAGAGATCTAGAGACAGAGAAGAGATCTAGAGAAGAGAACTAGAGACAGAGAAGAGATCTAGAGACAGAGAAGAGAACTAGAGACAGAGAAGAGATCTAGAGGCGGAGAAGAGATCTAGAGAAGAGAACTAGAGACAGAGAAGAGATCTAGAGACAGAGAAGAGATCTAGAGACAGAGAAGAGATCTAGAGACGAAGAAGAGATCTAGAGATGGAGAAAAGATCTAGAGACAGAGAAGAGATCTAGAGACAGAGAAGAGATCTAGAGACAGAGAAGAGAACTAGAGACAGAGAAGAGATCTAGAGACAGAGAAGAGATCTAGAGACAGAGAAGAGGTCTAGAGACAGAAAAGAGGTCTAGAGACAGAAAAGAGATGTAGAGTCAGATTAAAAAGGAGATGAAGAAGACATGGGGAAACACTGAGCGGATGGCACGAGACAGGAACAAGTGACACAAAGTTGTTGAAGTCCTATGCTCCTTGGAGATCTGAAGAGCGGTGATGATGTTGATTAGAACTACACACGTATAGCTTACTGGTAAGTGATGATGATAATTATAACTACACACGTATAGCTTACTGGTAAGTGATGATGATAATTATAACTACACACGTATAGCTTGATGGTAAGTGATGATGATAATTATAACTACACACGTATAGGTTGGTGGTAAGTGATGATGATAATTATAACTACACACGTATAGGTTGGTGGTTGTGGTGAAGTGGGATGTTATAAATATTTATATGGGACTTAGTGTACTGACTGAGATCAGCTGTGAAGGTATCTATATCTATTAAGAGTAGTGTATTATAGATAACCTTACTTGCTACCACATATCTATATATCTCAGTCAGAATTATTCTGGAATAGTGTGATGACTACGTTATGTGTCTAGGGTATGTGTATGATGAGGTGTAAGTCACAACAACAGACAGATAAACAATTTAATTTAATCCACTACTCTTGACAACACTGTGACACTCACATACATATAACACTCTATGAGAATATCTTAAGGAGTCACTGATAACTTTTCAAATAACAATATGTATTCATGGTTATCATAAAGGTATATGTGTCCTGATTCAAATACAAAGGAACCAGGAATCACAATCAATTTTAATTACAAGTATATGTACAGACTTTATCAATATGAATATTGTAGTGACATATATTATTAAAATATCCTATGTGTGTCAGTTGTGTAGTGGTAATATGAGGTAATACTGGTTTTGTTTTGTTCAAGCTCTGTTGGTATTTGTCATCATGACTTCAATAGTTTGTCTTTTGGGGCTATTATTGTAGATGTTCTCAGTTCCTGATATTAAGACAATTAAATTCCCCTCTGAATGTTATTTTTACAAAGTTATTTCAAGATGAGGGGACATAATGTTGAGCTCAGCTGGCCAAATCAGCTTATCTTGCGTGATGGCGGCAGGAAAGGACTCCTCTGCTCGAATTCTCCTCTGGGCTCTGGAGACACCTCACTGATAGCTAAAAAGACCAAGGAGTATGCTGTCCGACTCTGGATTCAGCAAAGCTTTGACCAGGTGCTGCTCAGTACCATCAAGACCACGGTCCCACAATTTCATGGAAATAAACACAGATACGTTGATTAGCAATGAATTCTGGCACAATTACTGGCACAAATTCCCATCTGCTTATGTTCCAGGCTTTTATTTAACACAAATATGAGCTGGCTTCAACGCACTGTTGCTTTATCAAGATTATTTGCACTAGTGGTCTCGAACTAACGCTCCTAAGTGAGTATATCAGCGAGTCTAGCCAATGAGGCCACGTTTCGACAAGTGTTTGAAAAAATGTTACCTTTTCACGTCTCCCCTAACAACGAAAGATAGTATTTATAGCCCGACCAATCGTGGTTAGTCTTTCATTTGTTGCGCTCCAATCAATTTGGAGTTTACATGGTAGGCTAATTCTGTAACGTAAGATTTTTTTTCAAACACGTTATAAAAAAAATTTTATGAGCAGAAATGATTCCATGCTGTCAGGCATCCCCACTATTTTATTTTGGGTATAATTTATTAATTCCTGGACTATTTGCGTAACGTTTTACATATTCTTTGTCAGCAAGCCCTAAGGAACCCAAATATCCAAATTTAAAAGAGCTACGTGGCTGCGTTCAAAATATGTATTTTCTACCTCCTGTTTCGAAGATGTGCTGTCTGGGTACTGTTATGTTTTCAACCGTAAACCCATCTATTGTTATCTTTCCTAATAAGCGTTTTTTATGATTTTAAAACCTAACTCTGGGAAGGGTAGTGAATTTATCACTGTCCGTCCGAAAAAGTTAGTGCTTGTAGTCTTACACGCGTGATGGCAGCATTTGTGTATCGCGCGAAGCGTGTTGCATGCGTTCCTGATTTTCAGCCCTCCCTTCTCTCTTTATCCTTTAGTCCATCTGTTCGTTCGTTTTGGTAACGTAATATAATTAATGTTAGGATTAATTTAGGTCATTACGCAGTCTGCCTCTCAATGTTTTTCCAAGAAATACAGCACACGTTTCATTGAAGAAAGCGGGTCATAATACAGTAAGCTTTTACTATCAACGTGAAAGCGTTACAATTTGCAGACGAAGCAGAAAACAAGGGGGATTTCGAGTACCTTCTTTGTGACAGCACTGTTATTTACCATTGCTCTTCCTTTATTTATTATATGTATTTATTAGGCTTTATATTTACTTGATAATTTATATATGTGGATTAGAATATTCCACGACACCTCCCCTCTTAAAACAGACATTATATGTCAGTCCTTTATTCTATATTCACATAGAGAAATTTATTATTATTTCTGGGGTTTACGGTGATTCTCATCACACGGATGGCGGCTTAAAAAATCCGCTCCCAAATTGGTTTTTCCAGATATATACTCAATGCTAAAATTATATGGAGCCAAAAGTAAAGACCATCGGAGTAACCTGGAGTTCTCATGCCTAGCCTGTGCTAGAAACGATAAAGGTTTGTGGTCTGTTTGCAACTTAAATGCCTTCCCATATAGATAAATATTGAATTTCTTTATCGCCCATATTACTGCAAGACATTCTTTTTCGCTAGTTGAGTAGTTGATTTCAGCTTTATTCAACTTTCTGCTAGCATATGCCACTGGGCTTAATTCCCCATCCAATGCATCTGATTTCTGTAGTAGAGTTGCACCTAACCCAATATTACTTGCATCCGTCCTTACAATGAATTCTTGACTTAAGTCAGGTAATTTCAAAATGGGTTTACTTGTGAGCTTTTCCTTCAATTCTTGGTAAGTCATTTCACATTGTGGTGTCCATGTAATGCGATCTGGATGTCCTTTACGTGTCAATTCAGTTAACGGTGCACATATGGAATTAAAGTTTTTGATATACTTCTGGTAGAAACCACATAATGAGACAAAGGATCTCACGTCCTTCTTGGTTTGTGGTCTCGGGGCTTTCTGTAGTTTCTCTAAATTCTTTGGGTCAGGGGTCATGTTTCCCTGATAAACTGTGTGTCCCAAAAATTCCAATTCTTTACATCCAACGCAACATTTGGTTGGTCGGGCTGTTAAATTTGCCTCCCTAAGTCGATCAAACAGCATGTTCAGAGAGTCAATGTGTTCCTCAAATGTTTCTGTTGCTATAAGGATATCATCCATAAAATTTGTTATACAGGGATTATTCATCATCATTCTAGAGAAGACACTAGGCGCATTCTTCAATCCAAATGGCAATCTATTAAACTCATAGTGTCCTTCTGAGGTACTAAAAGCTAGGTATGGTCTAACCTCAGGCTTTACTGGAATCTGATAATATCCTTTACTCAGATCCACTTTGGAGAAATATTTAGCTTTATTTAGTCTGGCAAACAGCTGATTTGTATCCGGCAATGGATCCACCTGTCCTTCTGTAATAGCATTCAGTCTCCTGTAATCTATACAGAGTCTATGTTCTCCAGAGGGCTTCCTTAAGAGTACAACACCGGAACTATACGAAGACTCACTGTGTGAAATAATTCCTTCCTTCAATAGATAGTCTATCTCTTCCTTCAAAGCTTTCTCCTTAGCAAACGGAATCGAATATGGTTTCATACAGACAGGTGTGGAGTCTATTAGTTTCATATCATATTCCAATAGGTTTGTATGCCCTGGTCGGTCTGTTAACACCTCTGCATGATTATTTAGAACCTGTTGCACTCTCTCTTTCTGAGTTTTCGTTAAATGTGTACTGATTTTCACCTGTGCTGCTGTCTCACAGGGGTGTAATGGATATTCAAATGATGAAAGTGGTTCCTTTTTCATCTCCATGGCGATGGACAATGTCAACAAGTGTGTCTCTTCCTGATGTTCTCTTTCCAAATATTTCTTCAGGAGATTCACATGATAGATTTTTTCTTTCCCCTTCTTATCTATCTTATAATTTGTTCTAGACACCTTCTCTAAAACTGTATATGGACCCTGCCATCCAATTTGTAACTTATTCTGACTCCCAGGCAATAGAAGCAGTACTTTCTCTCCCACAGCCAAATTTCTGTCCTTCGCCTTCCTGTTATAATAGGCAGCATGTTTCTTCCTGGCTTGTTTCAAATTTTCATTGGCAAGTTTCCAGCCAGTTTTTAACCGAGTGGTCAGCTCATTCACATATTGGTATGAAGATGTAATGTTTTCCTCTGCCTTTTCATCAGTCCACGTTCTTAACATAGCTTCGAGTGGACCTTTTATTGGCCTTCCAAACAATAATGTTGCCGGGGCCATACCGGTTGAACTATGGGGTACCTCCCGATAAGCAAAGAGGGCGGCGTGCAGGTACTGGTCCCATGTATCTGGTTTTTCGTGTGCCAACTTTCTCAGGATCGACATCAATGTGCCGTTAAATCTTTCCACTTGGCCGTTCCCTTGGGGATGATACACACTACAATGGAAGTGTTTGGCCTGGAAGATCCTGAAAACTTCTTCGTTAGTTTCCCCTTGAACTGAGAGCCATTATCAGTCAAGATTTGATTGGGAAAGCCTAACCTTGTGAAAATTGTGAGCAATGCCTCTGCCACATGTTTTGAATCAATCGATGACAGGGCTACTGCCTCTCCCCACATAGAACAAGTGTCCACCAGAGTCAGAATGTAGCTGTTCCTTCTCTTGGTTCGGGTGAGAGGTCCCACAAGATCCACGGCAACTCTCTCAAAGGGTGTTCCCACTATGGGCATTTCCCCCAGAGTTGCTGGTGCAGTCCAATGTTTAGGTGCTACTCGTTGGCACTCTGGACAGGATTTTACATATCGTTTGATATCTTCAGTTATTCCTGGCCAGAAATAGTGACAAGCTATTCGCTGTCCTGTTGCGCTGATTCCCATATGACCACTGAAGGGAATCGCATGCCCTAGTTCCAACACTTTAGTCCTATATGAAGTGGGAAGGACCAGCTGTCCGTGACCATTGGATTCAGATCCAGCCTTCCTATATATCAGTTTATTCTTCATATAAAACTCTCCCTTGCCTGGAGGTGTATGAGATTTGGGCAACTTCTTGAAACATGGCTTGAGTGTTTTGTCCTCAGCCTGTGCCTTCCTCATCTCATCTGGGTGAGTATTTATGGGATTATCCTCCTCCTTCTTTGTCTGTGATCTGGTCTGCACTGTTGCCAATATCACAGGTCTCTTGGGATTCCCCAAGAAGACATATCTACACCCCAATATTAGAGGGTAGATTGGCTCATTAATCACTGCTGCTTTTATGATTCCTTCCACATATCGCGTTTTCACTTTTATTCGGGCGACGGGAAGTGTCATGGTAGCTACATCCTTGGTTGCAGTTTGAATCTCCACTGTTTCCGTGGTGTATTGATCGGCCTGCACCAGGTGAGAACTCACAACGGAATCGTAATCTAAACCGGTATCATATAAACATCTTATAGTGACACCATTACAGATGACATCTTCACACACTGGGGGGTGGTATGGTTCCTGTAATTCTTCAGGTTTGCCCTTCTTTTCCTTTTTCCCCGATGTCATAGCAGCAAAATGAGGAGGTTTCCTTCTACAATGGTCAGTGTCATGATTGTTCATCTTACAATTTTTACACCACCTTTTTCCTTGGTTGAAAGATTTTCTTTCATCATATTTCCTTTCATCGAATTGTGGGAATTTATTTTTATTTTCATACCGTGGCCTATCAAATTGGTGCTTACCTTTATTTTGATCCTAAGGATCAAATTTATTAAAGTTCTGTGGTGCCCTAAAGTTATCCACTTGTTTCTTTTTATTACCTGTTACCTCTGCTTGAGCTGCTTGATACCTTTCAGCAACATTTAGCAACTCACCCAGCCTCCCTGCACCTTGTTCCATGAGAAACTTTCTCAGGTCTGGAGCCATGGACTCTCTTAATTGCTCTATAAGGACCATTTCCTTAAGATCTTGGGTTTTCCCCAGAGAAGTCCATTTCTCCAAGTATGTCTCTATTCGTGCAGAGAACTGGTGATAGGTTTCACCTGACAGTAGTTTAGCATTCCTAAATTTTTTCCTGTAAAACTCTGCATTCTTTTCATACCTTAACAAAAGAGCCTGCTTTAGCATGTCATAATTTTCCTGATCACCTCTGCTCATTTTTGCAAAAACTTCATAAGCTGCCCCACGAAGTCCCTGAGATAACTTTAAGCTCCACCTTTCTCTCTCTAACCCATACGTGGTAGCTAATAGCTCATACCTATTTAGGTAGCTCTCAATATCATCGTCTTTCTCAACAAAATGATCTAAATGAAAATTCATAGCTGAGGTTGAGGCTCCTTGGCTAGCAGTGGCATCAGAGGCAAAGGGACTGGCACCATTTTCAGGAGCATGGCCCTGAAACTCAAACTCCCTTAGTCGTAACTCATGTTCCCTTTGTAATCTCTTCTCCTCCTTTTCTGCTTCCCTTTCTGCAGCTAATTTCTTGTCTTCCCTTTCTGCAGCCTGTCTTCTTTCCTCGGCTTCCAATGCTTTAGCCTCTTTGTCCGCCTCAATCTGCAACCTCTTAGTCTCAGCCTCTAACTTTCTTTCGGCCTCTTTTTCTAATCTTCTTTCTTCGCGTTCAATAAATTTGTCACATTCCGTAGTGACATAGGCAACCATAACTTGCCCATCTAATCCTAACTCTTTTGCAGTCTGTACAGCAGCAGATCGAAACTTGGCCAGGTCCGCCATTGTCTATCAGGTAAATTTCTACAATGTCTAACCAACAATTTAATCTCTAAATATATCTAATGGACAACACAGGCACCGTGAGCTCAACCTTATTTAATTCCACCCAAGGATACCTTTTAATTCTTATATTCCCTGAAGTGAATTACCCCCCAATATTTTTAATAGGGAAAGATTCAAAATCCCAAGAGCGAGCGAGACCCCAATATATGTGGTGAAGTGGGATGTTATAAATATTTATATGGGACTTAGTGTACTGACTGAGATCAGCTGTGAAGGTATCTATATCTATTAAGAGTAGTGTATTATAGATAACCTTACTTGCTACCACATATCTATATATCTCAGTCAGAATTATTCTGGAATAGTGTGATGACTACGTTATGTGTCTAGGGTATGTGTATGATGAGGTGTAAGTCACAACAACAGACAGATAAACAATTTAATTTAATCCACTACTCTTGACAACACTGTGACACTCACATACATATAACACTCTATGAGAATATCTTAAGGAGTCACTGATAACTTTTCAAATAACAATATGTATTCATGGTTATCATAAAGGTATATGTGTCCTGATTCAAATACAAAGGAACCAGGAATCACAATCAATTTTAATTACAAGTATATGTACAGACTTTATCAATATGAATATTGTAGTGACATATATTATTAAAATATCCTATGTGTGTCAGTTGTGTAGTGGTAATATGAGGTAATACTGGTTTTGTTTTGTTCAAGCTCTGTTGGTATTTGTCATCATGACTTCAATAGTTTGTTTTTTGGGGCTATTATTGTAGATGTTCTCAGTTCCTGATATTAAGACAATTAAATTCCCCTCTGAATGTTATTTTTACAAAGTTATTTCAAGATGAGGGGACATAATGTTGAGCTCAGCTGGCCAAATCAGCTTATCTTGCGTGATGGCGGCAGGAAAGGACTCCTCTGCTCGAATTCTCCCCTGGGCTCTGGAGACACCTCACTGATAGCTAAAAAGACCAAGGAGTATGCTGTCCGACTCTGGATTCAGCAAAGCTTTGACCAGGTGCTGCTCAGTACCATCAAGACCACGGTCCCACAATTTCATGGAAATAAACACAGATACGTTGATTAGCAATGAATTCTGGCACAATTACTGGCACAAATTCCCATCTGCTTATGTTCCAGGCTTTTATTTAACACAAATATGAGCTGGCTTCAACGCACTGTTGCTTTATCAAGATTATTTGCACTAGTGGTCTCGAACTAACGCTCCTAAGTGAGTATATCAGCGAGTCTAGCCAATGAGGCCACGTTTCGACAAGTGTTTGAAAAAATGTTACCTTTTCACGTCTCCCCTAACAACGAAAGATAGTATTTATAGCCCGACCAATCGTGGTTAGTCTTTCATTTGTTGCGCTCCAATCAATTTGGAGTTTACATGGTAGGCTAATTCTGTAACGTAAGATTTTTTTTCAAACACGTTATAAAAAAATTTTATGAGCAGAAATGATTCCATGCTGTCAGGCATCCCACTATTTTATTTTGGTTATAATTTATTAATTCCTGGACTATTTGCGTAACGTTTTACATATTCTTTGTCAGCAAGCCCTAAGGAACCCAAATATCCAAATTTAAAAGAGCTACGTGGCTGCGTTCAAAATATGTATTTTCTACCTCCTGTTTCGAAGATGTGCTGTCTGGGTACTGTTATGTTTTCAACCGTAAACCCATCTATTGTTATCTTTCCTAATAAGCGTTTTTTATGATTTTAAAACCTAACTCTGGGAAGGGTAGTGAATTTATCACTGTCCGTCCGAAAAAGTTAGTGCTTGTAGTCTTACACGCTCGCGCGAAGCGTGTTGCATGCGTTCCTGATTTTCAGCCCTCCCTTCTCTCTTTATCCTTTAGTCCATCTGTTCGTTCGTTTTGGTAACGTAATATAATTAATGTTAGGATTAATTTAGGTCATTACGCAGTCTGCCTCTCAATGTTTTTCCAAGAAATACAGCACACGTTTCATTGAAGAAAGCGGGTCATAATACAGTAAGCTTTTACTATCAACGTGAAAGCGTTACAATTTGCAGACGAAGCAGAAAACAAGGGGGATTTCGAGTACCTTCTTTATGACAGCACTGTTATTTTACCATTGCTCTTCGACTTTATTAGCTTGGTGGTAAGTGATGATGATAATTATAACTACACACGTATAGCTTGGTGGTAAGTGATGAACAATACACACGTATACATTTGGTAAAATGATGATAATGAAACTCACACGACGCTTAAAGTGTTGTAAACAAACAACGTTCAGGATACCAGGGCTGTCCACAGTGCTGCCTACACAAGACAGTAAATAGCACAATGGCAAAGATAGCTAATACTGGATATCAAGGATGTGGAATAATATAATTTATCATTAGATAGAAACAACTGAAGACCGATAGTGCCTTGCAGAGGTGGCTCTTGGTGCAAGAGGTGTGACTGCACCGGGCGCCGTCTTGGAAGGGAAGAGCTGAAAGGTATTTTTTAAAATTTTAAAGAACAAGAAAAATGGAACAGAAAATTACATTTGATTGTCTTATTTAGGCTATGGTCCATTGATTGTCCGATGAAGGCTATGGACCACTTTGATTGTCCGATGAAAACTATAGATCCCTTTGATTGTCCAATTTTAGATTATGTACACAGACTCTCTAGAATCCATTTAAGGCCCCTTCTCCACAAGGGGTCCGTGGACTACAGTTTAAGAAACCCTGAACTAGGTACATCTAAAAAGATCATCCACGTAGACCAGTTCAACAAGGGACAGAATGGCATCTGACAACATCTTGCATTATTTGATTCACGAGTAGCTAATAGTTTTACAGTTTAGGGGAAAAAAGTAAATAAATAAATTAATGCCAGCTCTGAACTTGTCACGAAAATGTCAAAGGTGACGTTACACGGACCTGTGCAATCTTTAAACAATCTTTGTCTATCATTCCAAAAAACGACGCATGGAGTTTCCAAGGTTCTTTGAGTAGACAAAGAAAGACAGTCGTAGGAGTAGTGCTTCCTCAGGCATAATGTAAGAGGAGACATATGGGAAATGTGATTCCAACCTCATCATGTAGAACAATGTGATACAGCAACCATCACTACAAGAGCACATGTATACTTTGGTGCAGGGTTAAGGTGGTGGCTTCATACGTCATAGGGCCTGGACAAGGGAAATAATAAGAATGATCATTCAAGACAAGGCTGTAACTATTCTGTTTCCATAGGGACCAATGAAATTCCACCTTGCAGGTTTGGCATTAAATGGAAAACGACTAGGTTCTAGAAGCAGCTTTTCATGCAACGACAAACTGACATGATTTCAGAAAAACAAAGACGCGAGAAAAACATCAATTCCAATAAAGCAAAATACATGTTGTTTTTTTTTTAAACAAGATATTTGTTTCTGTCAATTTACAATGGGCATTTGCATGTTTATCCCTCTTTGTTTCTCTGTGAGTGCTTATGTATTTATGTCACATATGGAAATAGTGCAGCAGTGACCGTCCACTTTTGCCCCCCCCCCATCTAGGGTTATATTTTTTGCTACATTAACGCCTGATTCACTATCGCAATTAACACGCAAGTCGTCTGTCAATTAAGCACGGTGGAACAGAGCGAAGTGCGCAGCACGGCGTAATCGTTCTTTGATCAGGGAAACACGCGGGCAGGAGACCAGGCGTTAACAGTTTCTTTGAAGAATCAAGGGCGATAAGTCTGAGACGTACCTTGGAGTCTTACATTTTCAAGGGAATTAACTTACGTAGCTGATATGCGGCAGGCGGGGAGAATGAAAGACAAGCCAGAGGTTGTCGGTCGGCAGAGGTGAGGAAAAAAGCCTTTCATTCAGGAATCGAACCGTAGATGTGCCCGGCCCTGGCCGTAAGTGCGACTTTCGCATTAAGGAGCGAAAGAACGGCATCTATGGATAAATATCCCGTCTCCCCCAAAGTCATTATCAGTTGCTCAGAGAATTTTCTGAAATAACTAGCTCATTATGCTAAGAGTTTTTCATACAAAGTGAATGATTAGATTCGTGGAGTTGTTTCCATCTTTCTCTGTTTGCGGTAATTTATATACTAGCCGTTAAGTGATTTAGTGGTTTAAAAGTTTTTCATTATATTTCACTGGGATTTTCTGTGTTAAATTGAATAGCGTATTAAATAACATATAGCTAAATTTTTTCAGCTGTAACGTAAATTTAATTACTCGCTATTCCCCAGAAAGAGATGCTATAATTGACTAGTACATACATTAAATAACTGGCTACTGGCGGTATATATTATTTACTTATATCCATTTTGTGTAATTTTATAAATGACTATTGTTCATATCACGCGTTAAAAGCGATAGGATAAGCTAGACATTTGTGGTTTGTAATCTAATTTAATAACGTAGGGTTAAAGAGGTCTTACCTTAACACGTGGTAGAGGTATAATATTGATATTATGGTTAAATGTTTATATTTCTCTCCTAAAATCTAGGCTGATCAAAAACCCAGCGAACTAGCGGTCTTATTGTCATATGAAATTATAATATTTGTTGAGTTTTCGGGTTATGACCTGTACGGTCCATTTTCTTCATTTTATGAGAGAGACCAAACTAGAACAATAATTGTAAATGTTAACTAGATCAGAACTATACCAGATTTTACCTATATAAACCTCATCAGCCAGCTGTGGCAAAAGATATTGTCAGCAACATTTGTATAACTTAACATAGTGTCTCAGCAACCAGAGGCTAGACAACACAGGAAATATATATGTATTATTCCTCCTATGTCGGCGATCACCACGTATGAACCTTACACCAACCAACTGAAGGCAGAGATATAGTATTTATCCAGGAAAACAATTAAATCACCAACTCCAGCGACTACCGTGAAATTTGCAGTCAGCAACTACGGCTAGTCTGGGGCTTGATTTGGCAAAGATTAATATGACACTAAATAGTCTTATTACTTATTAGTGTTTATTTCCACGGAATGCCTGCAACAACTATTGGTAAGCGAATATGAATGTGGCCACAGTATGAAGGATGAAATGAACTGTAAGAGAGTAACATAATTTTCTGTTGTTACCACTATCATACAAATCTTTTCTTTTCTGTTCTCATTAACCTGAGTATTTACGGGATAGATTAATTAGGGACTTGTCCTTTGTTTTCTTTACTGACTATTCCATACACTTATTGTTAACTTTTGATCTTTTGGGTGAATTAACCTCTGTTGGGATCTTCTTTTCTTTTCCTTTACCAGAGGGGAGAAACTATTTGATTAATTTTTCATTTTTGTCTGTAAACCATGATCTATTGATGTATTTGATTTATGTCGTAAAGTTCTAGTGATAAATAAACTTAATAAACCTTAAGTTATCGTGTTAAGAGTTAAGAGGAGTGGCGTCACAGCGAACAATCTGGAGAGCACTGGTTTCTGCCTTATGCGCCGTGTTTGGTGCTTAAAGAATTTATTATTATTATTATTATCGTGTTGGTCAACCCCTACCCTATCTGTTATCCATAGTTGTTTTCACGTTTGTCCGTATTTGTCACAGAATTGTGTGCATGTGGGTGCAATGTAACTTGTATCTTGTACCAGGAGAGAAAGCGCGTCTGATTTAAATATAGTCGTACAGATAGGCTGGACTAGAGAAATTACTCAATCCCGAGACTGTCCTTTCTCATACACTGTCACCTCGTGAGAAAAAAAAAACTATTTCTTACACCTTATTCTCACATAGTTATCACTATCACTTCCGCTCTGACAGGACTATAAACATCTATTACCTATCTGATAAAAAAATTCGACAATGTATGTGTCTTCGTATAGGATCAGTGGCGTACTAAGTGGGGTTCGAGGGTGGCGGTGCGCCCCGGGTGACAGACAGGAGGGGTGGGGGAGGGAAATGTCACCGGACAATATTATGACAGTACTGTACTGTTTAAAAATCTACTTGGATGCATAATATATTTCTCTGTGTGTTTTGTTGGGAGTGCCATAGTAAGGATCCGCCCCTGGTGCCACATACTTTAAGTACGACCTTGTAAAGGACTATTACGACTTAGGCAATGTCGTAACAGGTGATTATCATGAGGTTGTGCATAAGGCTTACCGCCTCGTCATTTAAATTCAATTTTGAAATTTAAAACAAAAATATTTATAGAAAGTGTGATTCCTGTATACACAAATTGGGATCCTCGCCGGTACTATGAAGTTCGTGCACTGTGCTTCTTCTTCTTCTTCTTTCGTTCGCTTGAACTATATTGCCTATATCTGCAATGTTGTTTCTTGTATAAACTTCACTGTCTTTTGTAGTTCATACAGAGGTCCGTATAGTTTTGCTTCCAGTGTTGTTTCTCTGGGCCAGTGGGTTTGCCTCAATATATCATATTCGGGGCAATCTTGAAGTACGTGCCTGTCGACATGTACACATGGCTGAATTGCCAATCTTGAATTTTGTAAACGCCTATGCACTGAAATACACAATCAGTAGAACGGTAACTGAACACACCGGAAGGATCAATGTAAAGTTCAAAACAGTGCGGTAGTGAGCTGAAACACTGGGAAAATCACGTGAAATACGTTCAAGATGTTAAATCGAAATAGCTCACAAATATGAAGGGGTAAGCCCTTGCAAAACACGGTTGGACTAGGAGGTGGTCGATTTTGTATACTTTAAATAAAGAAAATTTAAAACTATAACTTTGTTAACGAGGAAAAAAATGTCCCCTCGGGACATAGCGATCATTAGTAGGTCATATGCAAAGTTGCAACAAACGATCAAGTGGTTGCAGAGATATTGAATATTAAACAGCGGGAAACACTGTGAAACGCACTATAGTAAGTAAGTAGAAAGTAAGTAGTAAGTAAGTAGTAAGTAAGTAGTTGGTAGATCGCAGTGCGCTTGTTTCCACTCGTTATTTGTGATATACCCCACTTGTTTTTCCATGTTGACCGTCCACTCCTAGCGGAGCATACACCTCCAACCAGATTAATCTGCGTTTCTTTCCATATAATAACCTTACAGGTACACATCTGGAAGGGAATTATAAATGGTAAATCAGCTATCTAAACTGTATGGTTTTGTATTCCTCGTGTTGCTGCAGGGAAATCTGCTTTGAATTTATACTGATTGTATGGTTTCTTTCTTCATTTCTTCTTCCCTCCTCTTTCCCCTTCCTTCTTCTGTTCTCCCATCCCCTTTCTTTCTATCTATCTTTCTTTCTTTCTTTCTTTCTTTCTTTCTTCCTTCCTTTCTTTCTTTCTTTCTTCAATATTTAATTCGCAAAGAAAAGAAAAATCACTTTATATTTATATGTAAAACTTTTGCCTCGTTTTGGCGAGGCGCACCCCGTTCAACCCAGTCGGTTATATTAGGGCGCATGTTCAAATATAAAAGACTCTTAGGTCTGGGTTATTGAAAATAAATCACTTTAAAAATATGGTTCAGAACAAATCAAATAGTAAGGAAATATGGAAGGCAATTAACACCTTAGCGAAAAAACGTAATGCACCAGACTCATTCTCTTCCAACACTTCATTTACTTGCACCGACTTCAGCAATCACTTTCAAGCAGAAATAAACAGTCTGAAATCCACAATACCACCTTCCTCTAAAGACTTAAACAAACTTTCAGCATTCTGTGAGAACAAATTGTACAAACTCAGTTCCACCCGACATTCCTTTTATGACAGTTAATGAAGTGTATAACTATCTTATTGGCCTTAAAGATAATAGCTCATCAGGGCTTAACGGAATTAGTAATCGAATACTGCGTTACGCCGCACCAGCTATTTGGGATTCACTAACTTATATATATAATTAATGTATCGCTAAAAGTTATTTTCCTTTGGCCTTTAAGATTGCCAAAGTATATCCTCTTTTCAAACCTGGCTCGCCAGATAACAGTAACCTTGGTAACTATAGACCAATTTCTTTTTTATCATCGCTTTCTAAACCACTAGAAATACCACATACATAAAGCAACACTACAGTACCTAGTTAGTAATGACTTGCTAATTCACAGTCAGTCAGGGTTTAGACAAAAGCATTCATGCCACACAGCTGTAACTAAGATGACAGACAACTTGCACCTAAACATCAATAACGATAACATATGTGGAGCAATATTTGTAGACTGTAGGAAAGCATCTGACATGTTAGATCACGCTGTTTTAATAAGAAAATTAGAAACAATGAAAGTTAACGTTAAACTGGTGACATTACTTAAATCATTCCTGTCCGACAGACAGCAAGTAGTGTGTGGTACAATAACTCATTGTCAAGTCAAGCCCAACTATTATTGACACAGGTGTTCCTCAGGGTTCTATTCTCGGCCCTCTACTTTTTTCCATTTACATAAATGACCTTCCACTACACATCAAACACTCATCCTTGCGACCTATTTGCCGATGACTGTACCATTTATACCAGTGATAAAAGTTGCAACACGCTAGAAAGATTATTACAAAGCGACACAGACAATCTTATTAAGTGGAGCAATGAAAATTGCATGCAAATAAATATAATTAAAACAAAATGTATGTAATATCAACTAGACAAAAATTACAAAACTCACAGAAAACAACACTTCAGCTCTACATTGGAACCTCTTTAATTAAAAATGTAAATGAAAATAAAACACTAGGACTCATAATTGACCAACATTTAAGTTGGAATTTGCATGTACAAGCACTGACCAAACAAACGGCACAAAAAGTTTACCAGTTAGCTAAAATCAAACATGTCCTAGATGAGGAGACACGAAAAATGTTCTATACATCCCAAATACAAACGCATCTAGACTATTGTTCCACAATTTGGGATGGCTGCACCATGTACAACACTAAAAGACTCTATTCATTACAAAAACGTGCAGTGCGCCTAATTTCAGACAAAAACCTCACACAGAGTGTGGACCCATATACATATCTTAACATATTACCACTAAGAAAGCGCCTTCTCTTCAACAAAGCCAAATTTATTCACAAAATCTTATCACAGAATGCTCCAACGTATCTGTGGCCTATTTTCAAATACAGCGGAAGACGCAGTCAACGCTTAAATAAATTACACATGCCCAAGCCTAGGCTCGACTTATTCAAGAAAAGTTTAGCTTTTTCTGCTGCTCATCTGTGGAATACTCTTCCACACGACTTAAAAAATACTATTAGTCCATATTCATTCAATCACATACTTTTCAAATACATCGTGAGTGCAGATTATACGCCACCCTAATTTAGTTATGTTCTTAAATAATTACATAACATCATATGTAGGTTTTAAAGATAATTTTGTCCTGTTTAGTATTAATTATGATAAGGTACTGTAAATCTGTGTAACTGTTATTGTACTGTTACAATGTTGGGATTTTATTTTATTGTATTTTATTGTTATTTTATTATTTAAGTATTATTTAAGATACATGTGAGAATAAATGGATTCAGTATGGAAGACGAGAGAAAGGAAGGGCAGAATGTTAAACGGGCCTGCGTGCTCAATTCTAAACCCTTTGAAAATAAAGTTCGTTCGTTCTTTCTTTCTTTCTTTCTTTCTTTCTTTCTTTCTTTCTTTCTTTCTTTCTTTCTTTCTTTCTTTCTTTCTTTCTTTCTTTCTTTCTTTCTTTCTTTCTTTCTTTCTTTCTTTCTTTCTTTCTTTCTTTCTTTCTTCCTTCCTTCCTTCCTTCTTTTCTTTCTTTCTTTCTCTTTCTTTCTTCATTTCTTTCTTCCTTTATTTCTTTCTTCCTTCTTTTCTTTCTTTCTTTCTTTCTTTCTTTCTTTCTTTCTTTCTTTCTTCATTTCTTTCTTCCTTTATTTCTTTCTTCCTTCTTTTCTTTCTTTCTTTCTTTCTTTCTTTTTTTCTTTCTTTCTTTCTTTCTTTCTTTCTTTCTCTCTTTCTCTTTCTTTCTTTCTTTCTTTCTTTCGTTTCCTCTTTCTTTCTTTCGTTTCCTCTTTCTTCCATCCCCCCTTCCTTGCTTGCTTTTTTCTTGTCTGTCTTTGTTTCTTTCTGTATTTCTCACATTTCTTGTCATAATCTGTCTTTTCTGTTCTGTGTGTATTTTCAGACTCAATTATCGTGATCTCTCATCTCGTAGTCTCATTGCCTCGTGCATCTAGTTATATTTATAGAACTGAAGAGCCAGGTCATAGGTCAACTCTAGGTCGACAAGCTGTTTTACCAGAGAGCACATAATTCCATTTATGTTGTGTTGATGACGATATTTTCATTATCTAATCTACAGCCAATAGAGAGAACAATGATGAAAAGAACATTCCCTTGCGCAGTCCAGTTCAGATCTCAAATAACATCTTAATGGTAACAATTACATTAAAACTCCTAATGAATGCCATATACTGAAAGACAGTGGTGAGACACCGTGTATAAATATGATTTAATTAGGATATAAGTATGGACACCATATATTAAACAATTATAAAAATAGAGTTTGGAGACATTGTATAAGATATGTCTGGATTTTGGGACACCTTGTATAAAAATATGTACAGATTTTTGGACATCCTATATAAAGATGTGAACTTATATCACCAGAAGGACGTATCATGGCACTATATATAAAAACGATGTAGTGGAAACAATAAAATAAATTACAAACACTACTAAGCTAACATTACACTCACCGAGAAAGGTGCCGACACTCAGAGTAAGATAAACTTGCTGAGCTGCTTTTGCCCTAGACGCCATGAATCCTGCAAGATCAATACAAAAAATAAATAATATTTGATTAATAATATCTTACTTAGTCGTTCCTCTTCTACCTTGGGGTGTAGAGGTTATTAATAATATCAATAATAAATAGTATGATTATTATTCATGCATAGCATCAACGACCACTGTTAACAAAGACAGCTGATACTGGGACAGTTTGACATCATGGCATGGAAAGAATTGATACATAGTACAGGAGACACTAAGTTGTGGAGATACATGATCTCCCACGCCATCAGGCATGGTACTTGAAGAAGAACAACGATCGAGCCCCGTTTAATTCGGAGGGGGGGGGGGGGGGGGGGGGGGGGGGGGGGGGGGGGCGGGTTCTGAGGAGACAAAGGAACAATTAGGACTACAGTAGACATTCAAAAATCCGGCAACCTCCGGACCTGAGGAGTGCCGGATTTTTGAAAATGCCGGATTTTTTTTGGTTATATATTCTGTATATATTTAACAGAAAATGACTACCTGTACACTTTATCTGCGATCGACAATGCACGATGTTTACGTTTTACACCACTTCTTTTATTTGCTGAATCCATAATGGGGCTAAACAGCAGCAAATAAATGATAAAATGAGAAGGAATGAGCAGGAATGCCTGTTAACACGTGCAAGCAAGACCCAGTAAATTAATATGAAATTAATATGAAACAAATATAAAGGTATGTTATCAGGCACTCGCAGGAAATAAAGAAGTAGAACACCAGACAACAGAAAAACAACAGACATGAGTGGCTTACCCAGGATTTGAACACTGGACCTTCCGTGCGACAACCCCGCCTAGCCATGCAAGCGAATCACACTATCCGCTCTGCCATCTACGCATCATCAAAAAAATGATGTTTCAATGGCAGGTCAATAGTGCGAACCACAATACACGACACCAGAAGTCCTCCATGGGCAGTTCAGCCTATTAATGACGCAATCACTTCTGTTGTATTTCTATCAAGCAGTATAGGCCGAATCCAACAAGACCCTTAGGACCTTAATACTGTGTCCAGTAAATGATAGTAGACTAGAACAGTGAGAACAGATAGTGGGTAGGTTTGGTATTGTACAAACATTTATTACAAATAAGGGAGGGAAACCTGAGGCCTGTAAACAGTAAATTAATATGAAATTAATATGAAACAAATATAAAGGTATGTTATCAGGCACTCGCAGGAAATAAAGAAGTAGAACACCAGACAACAGAAAAACAACAGACATGAGTGGCTTACCCAGGATTTGAACACTGGACCTTCCGTGCGACAACCCCGCCTAGCCATGCAAGCGAATCACACTATCCGCTCTGCCATCTACGCATCATCAAAAAAATGATGTTTCAATGGCAGGTCAATAGTGCGAACCACAATACACGACACCAGAAGTCCTCCATGGGCAGTTCAGCCTATTAATGACGCAATCACTTCTGTTGTATTTCTATCAAGCAGTATAGGCCGAATCCAACAAGACCCTTAGGACCTTAATACTGTGTCCAGTAAATGATAGTAGACTAGAACAGTGAGAACAGGATAGTGGGTAGGTTTGGTATTGTACAAACATTTATTACAAATAAGGGAGGGAAACCTGAGGCCTGTAAACAGTAAATTAATATGAAATTAATATGAAACAAATATAAAGGTATGTTATCAGGCACTCGCAGGAAATAAAGAAGTAGAACACCAGACAACAGAAAAAACAACAGACATGAGTGGCTTACCCAGGATTTGAACACTGGACCTTCCGTGCGACAACCCCGCCTAGCCATGCAAGCGAATCACACTATCCGCTCTGCCATCTACGCATCATCAAAAAATGATGTTTCAATGGCAGGTCAATAGTGCGAACCACAATACACGACACCAGAAGTCCTCCATGGGCAGTTCAGCCTATTAATGACGCAATCACTTCTGTTGTATTTCTATCAAGCAGTATAGGCCGAATCCAACAAGACCCTTAGGACCTTAATACTGTGTCCAGTAAATGATAGTAGACTAGAACAGTGAGAACAGGATAGTGGGTAGGTTTGGTATTGTACAAACATTTATTACAAATAAGGGAGGGAAACCTGAGGCCTGTAAACAGTAAATTAATATGAAATTAATATGAAACAAATATAAAGGTATGTTATCAGGCACTCGCAGGAAATAAAGAAGTAGAACACCAGACAACAGAAAAACAACAGACATGAGTGGCTTACCCAGGATTGTCGCACGGAAGGTCCAGTGTTCAAATCCTGGGTAAGCCACTCATGTCTGTTGTTTTTCTGTTGTCTGGTGTTCTACTTCTTTATTTCCTGCGAGTGCCTGATAACATACCTTTATATTTGTTTCATATTAATTTCATATTAATTTACTGTTTACAGGCCTCAGGTTTCCCTCCCTTATTTGTAATAAGCAAGACCCAACAGCTGCATCAAAACATAAACTGCTCCAGAAAACAGTGGCGCGCCAACGCGGTAAATTTAAAAATGCGCTCCGAAATCCATGCCGGAAATCTGAAGGAACCGGATTATCGATGGCCGGATTTTTGAATGTCAACTGTACTAGTGTCTCATGCATATCTAATGAGGCTACTAAAATGAGGTTGTGAATGTCAAATTCATAATGTAAAAACAAATATACAGAAACGACCGCTACATTAGCACAGGTCTGCACGCAGGTTTCATGTTAGAAGGGCAGCTGTAATTGCGGCTTTGTGCTCGGTAAGAAGGAAAACAAAACAAAAAAAATTAATGAAGATACTTTTGTTTTAAGAAAAAACAGAAGAGAAAGACAGACAGAAACTTCTAGACTATGCATAAGAAAAATGGAGCGATAATAATTAGCGAGGAAAGTGAAATTGCACCATCATCACCATAACACTTCACCTCCTCTAAAAGCATGTGGTATTCAAAAAAAATGGGCTAAGTCTTCCTATCACATATAAACATACAGATATATGAAACTCAAGTCCAACGCGCATGATTCATAAATAATCAAAATAAGTTCACACGTTTGAGCAAATTTCTCGCACAGATACATACATGTGCATTTCGAAATATATATATATACGTACATACTTGCTAGCATTTATTGACAAGGCGCCAAAAAATAATCTACTTTGACTAGCTGAGATCAGCAAGAAATGATCAACAATGGGTATGTCCACTTTTAGAGGCTGTTGCAAGATTCATATTTTTAACCACGCGTGTTTTCTTTTCTTCAAGAAGCATTGCGATAACTTCACAATGTAACATAATTTCTTTACTGTTTCCTAACGCCTTTTGTAAGAAAGACAGAGCGAGAAGAAGGTAACGAAAAAGAGAAAAAAGAAAGATAAGGCCACAAGAAGTAACAAAGACCAACAGTGTTCAATCCTATTAGCATAATGATCTATGTCTGAGCCCCGTATCCTGTTGTGTTGAGGTCGCCAGCTTTGTTCCGTAATCTTATTTTTTGTCCTATTTTCTATCAGTCTATCTTGTTATAATGTGGCTCTTTATAAAAGATTCAGAAGCGACTATACAAGATGTTAGAATCCTATTTAAATATTTCTTTAGTAAAATTTAGCCTATTTTTGCCCACGCAAACGCAAAACTCTTCGACAAAATTAAGCTTCATAAAAATAACAACTTATTTGTATTTTTTTAAAATTACTCCCCCCCATCCCGCACACTCTAAATTCAGTCTAACAAAAACTCAACACTCACAAACAACACATCACCAGGAAGTTTTCATAATTGTCGCCATCAGCTGGTGACGCGAGACAAACACTGAAGTAGGTGGTGCCACTCCATAATGTTCACAGGTTGATGTTTTAGTTAGGAAATGTGGTTGTTCAGACTAAACGGCGAGGTGAAATTGGAAAACTAGCAAACAGTAAAATGGAAATAATAAATACAAATTTACTAGAATTATGTGAAATGCGGTATATCGTAGTAGGCGAAGAATATTCCGATAACTAACAAAAACAACAACCAAAAAGCTACAGACCTTTATAAACGGGTGCTTGCGTAGAATAGAAGGACTAAAATGGTATGACAAAGTCACAAATGTGGAATTGATGACAAGTGCCAGTGGAACAAGAGTTGAGAAGAAGACGCTGGCGATGGATAGGACACACATTGAGGAAACCTGTTGATAGCATTACAAGGCAGTCCTTGTTCTGGAATTCACAGGGAAAGAGAGGCAGAGGTAGACCAAAAAACACATGGAGAAGAGAACTGGAAACAGAGGTGAAAATGATGAGGAAAACTTGGAAAGAACTTGAGCGGATGGCACAGGACAGGAAGACTTGACATGTGTTTGTTGAAGGCCTATGCTCCTTGGGGAGCTAAAGGGTATTGATTGAACAAAGTAATTTATTCCGAAGGATAAACACACTACAACGCAGTAGGATAATTTGAAATGCAGGATAAGGAAGCACATGGAACGAGTGTAGGGCAATATCAGATCGAGTCATATTAGTGAAGTTAAATGACAGACCCTTGGAGACGCGATGTTGTAATGATTACCACACCGCGCTAGCGATCGGGTGATCCAGGTTCAAGCCTGGGCGAGGACATTCGGAGAATTTTCGTCCACCAGGGACTAGAATAACCTGAACGGCTCCTTGTAAAGGGCAATTTTTACTATCTTGCAATATAATACATTTATATACTTATTATGTTCGCAAATATTTTGTAATCAAAGTATTTCCTTTTTAAGTGCTTAAGGAGAAGTCATTTTTGAGTTACTTCCCTTGAAGGTAGTTCCGTCATCTTCGATCGGACTCCGCGGACGAGTCTAGGCCTACTGCGATTTATTCTTTGGCTGGGTAGGAATAGATTGTTCTTGCTTCAGTATATCTATGGCCTGAATTTATACGTAGTGTTTGTATGAGTAGGACGAGTCTGTCTTATATATGGATATCTTTACATTTCTAAGTCGAACTATGTTGGTTGTGGCTAGAAAAGGTCAAAGGCTATGCAGCGGAAGTATCGCTAGCAAGGGGTGTGATTCATGGCTGTCATCCTGTCTGGATGTAGAATTTTGTGGTAGCAGGCCTATCGCCGAAAAAAATGATCTATATGTAGATGGGAAAAAGTGATAGTCATTTAGACATGTTGTATGTACTTTACCCCAGTGTTTATTCTCTTTTGCCAAGGAATGGCAAAGTTATATTTCGCATAGAAAGGTAAAACCACAATTTATTATGAACTTGGGCTTCGCCATCGTTGTCGATAAACAGATGCACAGTGGTACTTTTGAAAAGAATATTTATTCAAAGGAAGACGACATTCCTATGTATCAGCACTAGATTATATGATATTATTCAATTACTTCTATGATAGAAGTCATGAAGAAATGAGGACATTTAACGAATGACCAATTTTGGTCTGGGTCCTATAGTGAGTGAAACTCACGAGAGAAGAACAGCCATGTTGAAATTCATATACTTTGTATTTATCGAGTGAGAAAAAGGGATGCCTGTACTATCGCTCGATGAACCAAGAGATCACTGCTACATGTGAGAACCCATGTCTGGGATTCCTATATCTTTATGGAAAATATATATATTGCACTTTACGTGAAGGGATATTCACTAGACGAGGTTAGGTCTAGGAGCCTTCCTATATATTGGTTATGGTCTGACGTGCCCAGTCAGTAAAGCCAGATGATTTACATGATGGAACTCTGAATGCTTATTGATAAGGGTGGATTTGTGCTGAAGTGGTAACTTGCCACCCTTATCGACACCTGGTGTTAAAGTGTAAGATGTAGGTGTCTTCTCTGATTTAGGATGTTGCTGTGTATGTGGTAGTGGAACAGTTCACAGGGTTATCACACAGGCAACATGACGTGTAGAGTCATAGAAAGGGTAACTTCGTTGTATAAGTTTCTTTCATTTATTGCACGCCACAAAACAGTCATGATACTTATGACATCAACATGGTTAACGAGTTCAGCAAGATGATATGGCACATTGAAAACAATTTCTGTAGTCAGCAATGATAGCTGTTGTATATATGCGTCATAAGACATCACAGTTCAATAGATTCAGAAATTCATCAATCATCGAGTGCTAGTTCGTGAAGCTGTATAAATATAATAATTTCTATAACTTCTGCAACAGTGTCAGCTACAGATCTTCAATGTTCATAAACAATAATAAATGCTCCCATTCTGATGCTAGCAGATCAGTTGTATACAATAAGTCCGTTCACTGTCTGCACGTGAATAGCATACATGGGCTACAGGTCAGCTCGACCTTTATAATGTTCCTAAGTCTAACCATCTGACTTGGACGTGATCTCTGATATAACGAATCCTGGAACACAGACAACAGTCTTGTTGGTCTAGAGCGACCCATATATATTTAACTAGTTCAGGTATACAGATACTGGTGACTTAATCCTAGTCAAAGTACCTCTCCATTTTGCATCACACAGGCGAGCAAATAGGCGACAAAATGACGAACCTCTAGACGATAGCATAAAGTTCGATACAAGAGGAATTACCTTATTTCGGAAAATCAACCATGAACATATGCCTCCAGGCAGGCTGCATAATACTGGGAAATAGTCTAGTTAGCTAACTAACTCACTAAGACACTGTATTTCCCTCAGAGAATCACAAGACGCAGTTGCGTCTGCTCGCTTCTTAAACCATTTCTAAACTGCCCCAACTGGGCGGAACACACAGAACGAACTCCCGGTTTGACATGCGCAGAACGACAATCTCTGAGTTGCCGTTCACAATAAGACGATTCGAAGAACATTCGAGATAAAAGTCTTACACAGTCGCGCCTTTTATGGTCATGAAAAGAAGCGTTAAGAAAGGTTTCAGACATCTACCATAGTTGACTGATACTACCAAATAAGGAGATGTGGTCACGCTTCGTTCAAGAAATTATAGACCGAACGTGTCTCTATACAAGAGAAGGCAACTCCTAACAAATTGTAGTCTCGATAACTCGGATTATGTCCCTTTGACCATAGAAAACATAATACACACTTCAGTCAAAAAAATGATCATACATATGAAAAAATGTTTATACAAACGAAAAATAATAATGATCCGTGCGTAACGAATGCTCCATTATGATATTTGCCAAGCATGAATGCTAACTTAAGATGATATTCCTGTGATCAACATTATGCTGTCTATGTCGACATTTGTTCCTGTAACCATACACGTACTGTCCAAGTGTGCGTCCCATTAAATGTTATAAAAAGACCACCGTAGTTCCAGTACTTCTTGAATTCGAACAGTGTGAGTATGAGTGATGTACTACCAACCTGTCAACTCTATCGAATCATTCTACCATTCGCGTTCTGACATTCACATACACACTCATTGTTTACACTCACATTCTTGTCGGAGCCTCATCACGTTCCAGGACAAGATGACCTGTATGACCAAAACTGTGCTGGGTTTAATGAGTTGACAATCGTTACACTTTACTACACCAGTCCCAACATCTACATTTATCAACTGGTGGACATTCACGTCATTTAACAAATAAAGCGTGATTCAACAACTAGTAGCCAGTATGAGTTAACAACCACACAGAGTTTAACAACTGGTGTGCCAGCTTCCTGGGTCAACCTGCACAGTGACCATATTGAGAAGTAAACTACTGAGACCAGACCGTTCCTTGGGGTCTGTTACGACACACAAATACATCAGCAGTACAACTCTACAGTGATGTCAGCGTGACCTGTCCTGTCGACAGTATGCAGTAACTAGGTCAGCGTTTGTTGACATTTGGTTCGTTGGACATTTGCCATACAACTGACAGTGTTACACAGCAAGCTTGGTTGAAACATAGAACATTACACATCAGGACTGGAGAATATTTGACAGTGTTTGCGAAAGGAAATGTTATTGAACTGAGAAGTCCTACATCGATTGTTATCATTCACATCAACGATGGAGCTTCTATTTCTGTGTTGAATTTAAAATAATTAGACCAGAAGTATTTGTTTAATAAAGTACCACAGTACTGTACTATTAGGCAGTGTAACTGAGCCTTCATTCCAACACATTCTTTCTGCAACACTCTATTTACATCATATTGCCATACTATTTATGCATTTATGTATTTATGTTTAAATATTTATATGTGATATTTGTTTGTATCCAGCGGGTTGTTGTGTTTAAGGTTGGGCGGTGTCACACAACAGAGTATCCCACGTAATAGAGGGTCTGATGTGTGCGTTTCTATAGGTGCAATTTTCTTGATTGAAAATTTGCTGCGACAGCTGTTGCTATTAGTGTTAGCTGTGAAGACTGTACTCATTGTTGTTTTTGTAATATTCCTCTGTTCTTTAGTTTGTTTTGATTTGTTTGTAATTTGTTGGTCTACCCTATTCTATCTTTCAGTTCTATTCTCAATTTATATTATATACTGTGGCGTTATTTGTATTTGTTATCCTCTTGCGGTTTATCTTTTATTGTTTTCCCATTTCATTTATTTCATTTCCGCAAATGTTTTCATGTTCTCCTGTATAACTGTTTTGTTTTGTGCCTGATCGACATACACTATTTAAAGTATAGTTGATCATATAAATTGATGTACAAGAATCAACTGATAGTTAATTGCTATTACTAAAGGTACACAGTTGATGATATAAAACACTATTTCTGGTGCACTGCACTTATATTATAGAGTGAACCAGCAACTTATAGCTGTTATTATATAAGGATTTATACAAGACCTTTGTAAGGCTTGTTTCCCACAGTGATTGGGATAGTTAAGTACTATTTTCCACAGGTTACAAAGTTATCATACAAGGTCTTTGATTAAGACTAAGAAAGTGAATTTATTTACTTTTGCAAATTACTGATCTTATTAGACAAGATGTCTACTTTAGATTATTTTATCACACAAGGCAAGGTTCTTGATAAAGACTGGTCAGCAATTAGAAGAATGGGCAGTTGCTCAATATGACAAAGCATTGGCTGCTGAAGAAGAAAAAAAGCATTGATTGAAGAAAAGAAATTAGCAGCTGAGGAAAAAGAAATTAGAAGCTGAGGAAAAGAAAATTACAAAGAGACTATGAACAAAAAGTAAATTGCAGATACAGACTGATGAAAAAAGATTCCAGATGGAAATGGAAAAAGAGAAAAGCAAGGATGAAGGTGCTGAAAAAGAGAGAAAATTACAAGCTGAAGCTCAAGAGAAAAAAGCAACAAGAGAACATGAACACCAAAAAGAACTTTTAGCATTTGAGTTAGAAAAGTTAAAGTTAACAAACATAAGTGATGGTAATCAAGCATCTGGTGGTAATGGTAAACCCTTTACTTACAAGGTCAAGGTACCAGCGTTCAACCCTTCCAGTGATGACATAACATTCTGGCTAAATAGATTTGAACGCTCGTGTCGAGCACATAATGTGGACAAATCACAATATGCTAACCAGTTATCAGAAAATCTGAAAGGTGATTCTCTGACTAGTTTAAGTTTGGTTGAAGAGGCTGACAAAGATAACTATGATGTTATTAGGGCAGCCTTATTAAAGAAGTATCAGTTGTCTGAAGAGGGTTATCGGAAGTAGTTTAAGACAATGGTGCCTGAGGCAGGTGTAGAATTCTCAGAATTCATTGCAAGGACACGTCTTACATTTGATCGTTGGATTGAGCTATCCAAAACAGAAAAGACTTATGAAGCCCTTATGGACTTGATACTCAGAGACAAGATTATGTCAAGTATAAATAAACCTTTCCTCGAATTCTTACATGAGCGTAAACCTAAGTCTCTAAAAGAAATGGAACAGTATTGTACCCAATACGTCACTGCACATCCGGACGTAGCTATTAGCAACAATAAGGTTAAAGAAGGTATATGCCAGTTGCTTACTTTCTGCAACACCATACAACCCTAATCACTCTCACAAATTCCAAGGACCTCAAAATAAGTTTAATAAAAAAGGTAACTATTACAGTTATCAGAACCAAGGTAACCAATCATTTCAGGGTTCTTCTTCGAATACCTGGAGAAGAGCTGACAGCCCTCGATTCAGGGGTGGTCATAATTACAGGAACTTTCGCAAAGGAAGTCATTCTAGAAACTATCCAAGTTTTCCTTCATGGAGACAACAAGATCATAATTACAGAGATACTCATTATAATGAATATGATGATAGTAACCAAAGGAGCTATGATTCAAACCCGAGTAGGGGTTATAATAGTGGAAACAATGATAAGTACAGAGGCAATAATAACAGAGGTAGAGCACAATTCAAAAAACATAAAACTCATTACCAGGCGAACTCTGCACAGCAAGAGTCCCACGAAGCCTATAAACAAAATAAAGATAATGATGACTCTAATAATATGGCATGTGCCGCTTTTGATTTTGGGAGAGCATCTCAGTGCCCCCAATGCAAAACATTATTTGAGCCAACCACAGTGTCTACTTTAAGCTGTGGGCATCCTCTTCCCGCTCTTCCTGCGTCAATCGCGCATGATGGGAGAGGTTCTCTTGTCTTACACAAAGGTTTAGTAAATGACAATCCAGTCTCAGTACTTTTTGATTCTGGATGCACAACTAATGGGGTTAGGCAGTCACTCATAGATCCTTCTCATTCTACAGGCAAAGTAGTCAAATGCGTAACATTTGGCGGCACCATAGAGAAATACTCTACCGCTATCATTAGGATTGCTACTTCTTTCTTCACAGGAGATGTACACGCATGTCTTTTGCCGAATCCGATCGCTGATCTTATCATCGGTCGCATTCACGGAGTCAAAGAATGCACTCCGGAGCAAATTTCCGTTTGGGAAAATCAAAATATGCAATCTGCTAATGCGGTAGTCACTAGAGCTCAAGCTCTCAATATGCCTGAAACTTCATCTGTTGAAGATAATGAAGTGCATAACCAGATGATCCCTTGGTAATTTCTCGTGACTCGTTTATAAAACAACAAGAAGAAGATCCGACTCTTAAGAAATTCTTCACTCTTGTAACGAAAGGTGATCCGAATAAAGATTCAAATTGTAAATCTTGGATTACAATGAAGAATGGCGTACTTGTACGTATGGTGCAAGACTCCACTAAGTCAAGTCATTCTCAGATTCTTGTACCCAAGAATTTGAGAGTTAAGATCTTACAACATGCACACGACTCTCAGTGTGCTGGTCACATGGGTTTTTCCCGTACAAAGTCAAGAGTTCTTGCGGCTTTCTTTTGGCCTTTTGTGAACAAGGACATACGGATCTATTGTCGATCCTGTAAAGTATGTCAAGAAGTCAAATCCAAAGGTCCTCGTCATGCTGCGCCTATTCAGGCTGCAGATATTCCTATTCGTCCATTCCAGAAAATGGCGATAGACATCATTGGTCCATTCAAGATCAAATCTGCTAGAGGACATCAGTTTATCTTAACGTGTGTAGACATGTGCACACGTTGGCCAGAGGCTATCCCTCTAAAGAGCATTACTACCGCTGACATTGCAGATGCTGCTCTTTGGCTTATATTTTCTCGGCTGGGATTCCCCGGAGAAATATTATCAGATCATGGCACCCAACTGATATCGGATACCATGTCTCAAGTAATGTCTACTCTACAGATAGAGAGATCTTTGAGTAGCATCTATCATCCTATGTCCAATGGGATGGTCGAGCGACTAAATAGAACACTTAAGAACTTATTATGGAAGATAACTGAGGATCATCCTCAAGATTGGGATAGGGTTTTACCCGCGGCCCTCTTCGCGTACAGAGAGGTCCCCAATGAACATACAGGGTTTTCTCCCTTTGAACTTGTCTTTGGCGCGACCGCGCGGCCCAATGTCTTTGCTGCATGATCTTATAACAGCTGACAATATTGACGATGACACAAAATCTTCTTACGAGTATGTCATCGCGCTGAGACAGAAGATTATCGAAGCATGCAAATTGGCAACGTCCTCTTCTGAATTTGCTAAGCAGAAGGCAAGACAATTTGCTAATAAGAAGAGAACTTTACGACAACTTTGTCCTGGTGACAAAGCATTTGTTTTGCTACCTTGTTGTCGTGAAAATAGACTCCTTATTAGTTGGAAAGGTCCGTACGATATAATATCGAAAATTTCAGATGTTTGACTACATCGTCGATATATTAACGGGAAGCATAAAACCTTCCACATCAATATGCTTACGGAGTTCCATGAACGTCCTGACTATCTACAGCCTATTTTCCAGGCAACGGACGATTCTCATGTCAAACATGGTCATTACTCATCACTGTCTGTAATACAGGATGAGGAAACAAGTTTTTTCGGATGTTAATCTTCCGCTTCCAATGATCCCACTTCATTCTAGTGAATCATGGAAAGACGTTACTGTTTCTCCTGATTTGTCTCTAGGAGAACGGCGACAAGTTTCGTCTATGTTACAAACATTTCAGGATGTCCTCACTGACATCCCTGGACAAACTCATGTCATTGAGCATGACTTTGTTCTAACTGAACATACTCCAATTAGGGTTAGACCTTATCCTATCCCTATACATTTCCAAACACAGGTTGAAAAGGAGTTGGATGAAATGATAGATTTACAAATAATCGAACCATCCACTTCTGCATATTCTTCGCCGATGGTTATTGTTCGAAAAAAAAAAGACAATAACATACGTCTTTGCGTTGACTATCGCAAATTGAATCAAGTTACGAAAGAAGTACGAAAAAGTTAGATGCTGAACCTATGCCTTTACTACTAGAAGAGCTACTTACTCGTCTTTCTAAATCGCATTTTTTCACTAAACTTGATTTGTCTAAAGGATATTGGCAAGTTCCATTATCCGAACGCGCCAAACCTCTTACCGCTTTCCCTACTCCCAGAGGCCTTTTCCAATGGAATTTTATGCCTTTCGGCCTTATGAACGCACCAGCTACATTTGTACGCATGATGCGTCGAATCCTATCGTATCGGTCAGATGTCATTGCTTCTCTAGACGACATCTGTCTTTTCAGCGATACTTGGGAAGATCACTATTCAGGGTTAGTTGAATTATTATCAACTCTGCGTGAGTATAACCTGACAGCAAAACCATCTAAAGCTTGTATTGGCTTTAGCGAAATTGCTTTCTTAGGCCATCGAGTAGGTCACGGTTTCTTGAAGACAGAAGACCATAATATCACTAAGATACTTAACATCTCTATCCCTAGGACTAAAAAGCAAGTGCGAAGTCTTTTAGGTCTCATACAATGGACGTTTCATTCCGAATCTGTCCTCTATCATGGCACCTCTCTCTACACTATTAAAGAAAGGGTCGCCTAACATGTTTCACTGGTCTCATGAATGCCAATCTTCACTAGAGAAGATCAAAACTATGTTTTCATCACCACCTATTTTAGTGTTACCTACAACAGATAAGACATTTGTTCTTCGTAGTGACGCTTCATCCACTGGGATTGGAGCGGCACTAATGCAAGAGTACTCTGGAACTCTGCATCCTGTAATGTATATATCCAGAAAACTTAATGCTGCAGAAAGGAATTACTCGGTTTTAGACCGTGAATTATTGGCAATGGTTTGGTCAATTCTCAAACTCCAAAGATTCCTTCTGGGCGCGCATTTCGTAGTGGAAACTGACCAAAAAGCTCTTACGGCTATCCAAAGTAAGAACTTGAAGAGCTCGAGATCAACTCGATACGCAATCGCTCTTCAACCTTTTCATTTCTCGGTACGAGCTATCCGTGGTTCAGAAAATGTGATGGCGGACATTCTGTCCAGATGCCCACATGATGCCACTTAACTGTTAAATATTGGATCTTTTTAATATGTATAACTTTACAACAGTTATTTTTTGTTTCTTTACTAAGATACACATTTGTAATTTAATAATAGAATGATGGTATCGCTACTTAGCGGTTTATTGATGTTAATTCACCGCTGTTCTTTGATGATTGTTTCTTCATAAATCATAAATTTAAGATTATAGTGTGAATTTTTGGTATGCATTGTATAATTACCAGAATTGTATTATACGTACATCACACCTTCCTGGAAACATTTATTCGTAGAGAAACAATTTCTCTCAGATTTTGAGATATATATTCTCACCGGTCATATTAGGAATTATAGTTATTCCTGATATTTTCATCTGCGCAGTATTCTTGCGTTGTGAGCCTATTCTACGTTGCTCCTAGATGTATTTAAAAAAAAAAATTTTTTTTTTTTTTTCCCGGGAGGTGTGGTAAGACTGTAAAGGGCAATTTTTACTATCTTGCAATATAATACATTTATATACTTATTATGTTCGCAAATATTTTGTAATCAAAGTATTTCCTTTTTAAGTGCTTAAGGAGAAGTCATTTTTGAGTTACTTCCCTTGAAGGTAGTTCCGTCATCTTCGATCGGACTCCGCGGACGAGTCTAGGCCTACTGCGATTTATTCTTTGGCTGGGTAGGAATAGATTGTTCTTGCTTCAGTATATCTATGGCCTGAATTTATACGTAGTGTTTGTATGAGTAGGACGAGTCTGTCTTATATATGGATATCTTTACATTTCTAAGTCGAACTATGTTGGTTGTGGCTAGAAAAGGTCAAAGGCTATGCAGCGGAAGTATCGCTAGCAAAGGGGTGTGATTCATGGCTGTCATCCTGTCTGGATGTAGAATTTTGTGGTAGCAGGCCTATCGCCGAAAAAATGATCTATAAGTAGATGGGGAAAAGTGATAGTCATTTAGACATGTTGTATGTACTTTACCCCAGTGTTTATTCTCTTTTGCCAAGGAATGGCAAAGTTATATTTCGCATAGAAAGGTAAAACCACAATTTATTATGAACTTGGGCTTCGCCATCGTTGTCGATAAACAGATGCACAGTGGTACTTTTGAAAAGAATATTTATTCAAAGGAAGACGACATTCCTATGTATCAGCACTAGATTATATGATATTATTCAATTACTTCTATGATAGAAGTCATGAAGAAATGAGGACATTTAACGAATGACCAATTTTGGTCTGGGTCCTATAGTGAGTGAAACTCACGAGAGAAGAACAGCCATGTTGAAATTCATATACTTTGTATTTATCGAGTGAGAAAAAGGGATGCCTGTACTATCGCTCGATGAACCAAGAGATCACTGCTACATGTGAGAACCCATGTCTGGGATTCCTATATCTTTATGGAAAATATATATATTGAACTTTACGTGAAGGGATATTCACTAGACGAGGTTAGGTCTAGGAGCCTTCCTATATATTGGTTATGGTCTGACGTGCCCAGTCAGTAAAGCCAGATGATTTACATGATGGAACTCTGAATGCTTATTTACGAATGCTCCATTATGATATTTGCCAAGCTGATGCGTGATGCCATATGATGATGGATGGTATCCGCATGTCTGGTTTTGTGTAGTGTGTAGATGTGTTCAGTCAAAACAATGTTCATACAACAATAACAGGGCAATCCACATAGGACGTCAGTAAACTCACGACGTATAAAGTCAATGAGTCTTGAAACAGCCGTTGACGTTTTTCTTCATTATTTATTGTGGACGCCACAGTGACAAAATGGTTACGCAAATGTGTAGGCACATCAAACAGTCATTATCACAGCAACATTCAATACAGCAATAGACGGTAGACAGCATTACAATGATGAGTCAGATGCATGTTATATTTCATAGTGCTGTAAATGTAGTCAGGTGGAAAACTCCATCCTTTTCTATAACAGCCAGGAGATAACCAGATGTATGAGATCCGTTCACTCTCCTTAGTTTGACTTCAGCAAGACAGACACGTCTGCCGAAGTATAAATAATGTCCTCAAAAATATCCTCTAGATAATCAAGGTTTTCCAAACCTAGTTCATTTAACAAAGTAGCAAGTAATGGTCCTTGGTACATGCATCAACCGATGCAGTACAATGCAGCGACATGTGAGCTGGGAAAGAACATCTCGTGACGACGACTTTCGGAGACAGGCTATGAATCGAAATCGCTCACGACCCAAAATCGATAGAGTTAATGAAAAAGTCAATTTACCTTGCTTTCATGAAATACACAGAAATATCACGCCTCCCGGCATGTGCAAATACACTAGAGGTATTATCCCGAATAAACGAAATATCCATAAGAGGACTACACATCCCTGACAGAACAAAAAAAAATAGCGGAGATCCCCTCTTCAACGAGGCATCTCTTTCGCCATTCCAAATCGCTCACTCCACTAGTCGTGGGCGGAAACCGATCGACCAACAAGCAAGACAAGTCATGCGCAGTCCAGCGCAAAATGACCACAGCTCAAACTTAACTGCATTCGATACCAACGCGAGAAGACAAATGCTTACCGAGAAAAGTGACTATAAATTTCAAGCAGTTGTTGCCCTTGCGTTATAAAACAGATATTGAAATAAAACGATGTTGCGAGAATTTATCACGCAACACAAGCATGAATGCTAACTTAAGATGATATTCCTGTGATCAACATTATGCTGTCTATGTCGACATTTGTTCCTGTAACCATACACGTACTGTCCAAGTGTGCGTCCCATTAAATGTTATAAAAAGACCACCGTAGTTCCAGTACTTCTTGAATTCGAACAGTGTGAGTATGAGTGATGTACTACCAACCTGTCAACTCTATCGAATCATTCTACCATTCGCGTTCTGACATTCACATACACACTCATTGTTTACACTCACATTCTTGTCGGAGCCTCATCACGTTCCAGGACAAGATGACCTGTATGACCAAAACTGTGCTGGGTTTAATGAGTTGACAATCGTTACACTTTACTACACCAGTCCCAACATCTACATTTATCAACTGGTGGACATTCACGTCATTTAACAAATAAAGCGTGATTCAACAACTAGTAGCCAGTATGAGTTAACAACCACACAGAGTTTAACACTCCTGAGCCGACCCAGCTCTAATGGGTACTCTCCGAAGACGGCGAATATCTGCTTGAATGGCGAGAGGACACCTGTCAGCGTGCAGGGAAAATAGGATACTCACGTAAAAATCAGTCTCAGGTTAAACATACTAACCTGAGATTTCTCCTCGAGTGTTAGCAGGCGTACGTTAAAAAAAAATGACAGACCACTAGATGTTAATTTTGTATAAATATATGAACCAACCCAGCCTCTGCAGACCAGAGTGAAACAGTCCCAGTTACGATGGTTTGGCCATGTCTACAGAATGGGGAAAGATCGGCTACCGTGACAAACATGGAAAACCAAGAACCAGGTATCCAGACTTCCGGTACGACCCAGCGTTTCCTGGGAAGACGGAAGACTGGACTGGAACCAGGCCACAAGGAAGACAGCTGATAGAATAGCAAGGCGTTCTCTCTGGCTAACCTCTACACCCGAAAATAAAAGAGGAACGACTAAATCAGTATATACGATCTACTAGCAGATAGTACAGAAGATATTTACAGCAGACTGTTAAGAATACCATTATCAGTTTAAGAGTAATGAGGATGTCGTGAACGAAGCAAGCGCCCAAAGGAATCTCATTACCCGTATCAGGAGAAAGTAGTCCACTCTCTTTGGATGAGAAGGTAGACTACAGTGTGGCAACAGGAGAGATGAAATATTAAAGAGAGAAACAGAAGAAAACGAAGACATATAATTCTAGAGAGCTTAAATGTGTGGCATGAAAAGAAAACACAAACATAAGTGAAAAATAGTACTTTGGAGGAGAAATTGTAGAGAGTCATGATCGCCTGCACCATCCGGTGCGGTACTTGAAGAAGAACTACAAAACCATTACTAAACTGATAACAACAACGAAATATACAACTACAACTCTCTAATAAACTACAACTCTCTAATAAACTACAACTCTCTAATACCAAATAAATACAATACTTATAATTGCTTATTGGATGTGTCCTTTTCCTTCCTAACCGTAATTATTGTTATCAATCATGTATTCATTCATTTTACTGTTGAAGGTCATGTGGAGTATAGACCATCACTTAATACATGCCAATCTCTTCTCATCTGTGCTATCCGTTCAAGATCTGTCAGTGTCTTCTTTACCTAATGTCTACGTCTTAATCACCTATCCGTGGCCTTTTTATCTCCCTCTATTTCTTTTACCATGTGGTTTCCAAAACGATAACTGCCTTGTAATGCTATTAGTTGGTTTTTCTCAATGTGAACCTTAACAAACATCACTGTCCTCCTTACACCTTATTCCACTGGTATTTCGATGGTTCTTCCCACCGGGTCCACATAGGTGATTTTGTAATGCCATTTCAATCGTTCTATTTCTTCTACTCATTGCTTCCTTTACCTGAAACCTTCTACTCATTGCTTCCATTACCTGAAACCTTCTACTCATTGCTTCCTTTACCTGAAACCTTCTACTCATTGCTTCCTTTACCTGAAACCGTCTACTCATTGCTTCCTTTACCTGAAACCTTCTACTCATTGCTTCCTTTACCTGAAACCTTCTACTCATTGCTTCCTTTACCTGAAACCTTCTACTCATTGCTTCCTTTACCTGAAACCTTCTACTCATTGCTTCCTTTACCTGAAACCTTCTACTCATTGCTTCCTTTACCTGAAACCTTCTACTCATTGCTTCCTTTACCTGAAACCTTCTACTCATTGCTTCCTTTACCTGAAACCTTCTGCTTTTGTTTTAATGTCCTCTTAATCTTAAATTCATTCTGTCTCACTCATTCTTTTGCACACGATGTCTTCATAAACACTTTAAATAGACCACTCAGATTCACTCACTTACCTCCTCAATTACCTATACTCAGTTTCACTCACGAAATGCGCGAGACGCTTGTCTCCAGGTAATGTTAAACCTCACATTTTTTTTTTTAAGGCGGAGATGTAGGCTGAGTGCAGCTGATGAGAAAAGGTAGGGGATGGGAAGGAGCTGGTCTTAATTTTAACAGCAGAAGTGATATCTAAACAGCCTGGGAGTCATGACGATCGACAGATGAGGGTCAGAGGTTCCGATATGATTCTCGAGTGCTGACAAAATCAAGATTGCACGTCTGATACGTTTTTAACATTCCACAGGCTTTTTAGTGTGCGGGAGTGATGCCCTTTTAACCATTGCTGCCACTATAATTACATATCTCATTCTCGCCAACAAAAAAATTATAAATACAATAAATAAAAGGTTTAAATAAAGGTTGCAATGTGTTCGATATGGACTTAACAAAATAGAATTCAAAGAAACAATAATATGGGGTAAGGGTTGAGGCTAGGTTCAGGAACCTTAACCCTAAACCCTAACCTTAATCCTAACCCTAACGGCAAAGGTGACTTATCTCGGTGGAATCGATGAACACGTTCATTTTTCTTCATTTCACCCAAATAAAAATATCCTCTCGGAGGAAATCGCTCAGAAACATATCAACACTAGGAACAATTTAATGTAAGCAAATCACAGATCTTCCCCCTAGTAGTTCCCGGCCGCTTCTAATGAGACAAATAAAGAATTGGTCTACTGCTCTGGATAGATGGATGGATGGATGGATGGATAGATAGATAGATAGATGGATAGATGGATGGATGGGTTGATGGATGGATAGATAGATGGATGGATAAATGGATAGATGGATGTATGGATGGATGGATGGATAGATGGATGGATGGATAAATGGATGGGTGGGTGGATAGCTAGATGGATGGATAAATGAATAGATGGATGGATAGATGGATGGATGTATGGATGGATGGGTGGATGGATAGATGGATATATAGATGGATGGATGGATAAATGGATGGATGGATAAATAGATGGATAGATGGATGTATGGATGGATGGGTGGATGGATAGATAGATGGATGGACGGATGTATGAATAAATGGATGGACGGATAGATGGATGGTTGTATGGATGGATGGATAGATAGATAGATGTATGGATGGATAGACGGATGGATGGATAGATAGATGGATGGATGGATGGATAGATGGATGGATGGATATCCTTTAGTTAATTTGGGCATATTTGAATTGAAGTTTTTAAGTTTTAAATTTCTACAAGTTGGGGTCAGCCAGCCCTTTGCCCAACTCTTCTTAATCGCTTCCTACGACATACGTGGTAGGGTACAGTGTTAATTTTCGCTTCGTACGACATACGTGGTAGGGTACAGTGTTAATTTTCGCTTCCTACGACATACGTGGTAGGGTACAGTGTTAATATTCTTTGCTTCCCTTTCGGGCTTGTGTAAAGCAAGGGCGAATAAAAGCACTTGTTTAAAAATATATTTAAAAAATTACATAAAGGTCTCATTTCACACATGAGCAAATTACAGACACGCTCTCTTAAACTTAACACTAATCTTCTTATAATATGAAGGCAAAAAACACAAGTCATGGATTTAAACAGATCCAGTTCACGTGTTTACTTAGTCACAGGTGAGAAATCACACCACAGTTAAGTGTTAACAACATTCATTAAGCGATTTTACATGAGTACTTTACCTGGTTACGGATGCATCAAGATCACACTTTTAAGACGTAAATTTGGCATGACGTGCTAAATACTGTTGCAGATGACAGAGGATGACAAATGTCTCAGGCACTAAATCATTACCTACTCTTTTATTTAACCCCGAAGCAGTTATCACTGTGTAGCAACCTCTCGTTCTGTTCTTAAATCTGGCACCAGGCTAACAAACGGAAGCTGCACTGTTAGAATGTTCGGTGGAAAAGATATAACTATGTTTTCGGAAGAACTCTAAAGAATTGTTGAAAGAAACATAACTTTACTCCCAGATAGCCACACTTTCCCCATTGGTTGTTTTTTCATGAATGTATGACTTGTTACCTCCCCGTGCAACATTTGCCTTTTACAAATTCTAGCCAAGCATTCTTGTTCTGTGCCATCCAATCAAGATCTTTCCATGTCGTCTTTTCTCTTTTCATGTATGTTTTCAATTCCGAGACACAGAAGACACTATATCCGGGACAGAAGACACTATGTCCGAGACACAGAAGATCCTATATCCGGGACAGAAGACCCTATGTCCGAGACACAGAAGACCCTATGTCCGAGACACAGAAGACACTATGTCCGAGACACAGAAGACCATATGTCCGAGACACAGAAGAACCTATATCCGGGACAGAAGACCCTATGTCCGAGACACAGAAGACCATATGTCCGAGACACAGAAGATCCTATATCCGGGACAGAAGACCCTATGTCCGAGTCAAAGAAGACCATAGGTCCAAGACATAGAAGACACTATGTCCGAGACGCAGAAGACACTATGTCCGAGACACAGAAAACCCTATGTCCGAGACACAGAAGACCATAGGTCCGAGACAAAGAAGACACTATGTCCGAGACGCAGAAGACACACTATGTCCGAGACACAGAAGACCCTATGTCCGAGACACAGAAGACCATATGTCCGAGACAAGAAGACCCTATGTCCGAGACACAGAAGACCATATGTCCGAGACACAGAAGACCATATGTCCGAGACACAGAAGACCCCATGTCCCAGACACAGAAAACCCTATGTCCGAGACACTGAAGACCCTATGTCCGAGAGCTACGGCTACGCACTTCACGAATTGCTAAAAGCGTTTAAAAGTGCTTACGATTTTGACGAACTTAACAACTTGATGGTTGTCCTGCAGGACATTTTTAATGGACTTGTTATTTTCCTATTATTGTTTTGTTTTCTTCTATTTGTGCTTTGTTGTAATGGCGATCAATAAACAGCCTGATGCGGTTCTCGAGTTTAGACAAGTAAATGTACTATTGTGAAATTTGTGTTTATTGCGGGTTTTTTCCTCTAACTGAACTTTTGTCAAATTTGAGTTTATTACGTTTTTTCTTTATTTCTTAAAGGACGAGAGACCAGTATTTGGCGCGGATTTTTCCAGGTGCACGTGGTGGGAGTCCAGTTTTCTGGACCGGTATATTGAAACTATTTTGTTTTGTTTTGTGTTGTTCCAATATTATATTTTATTAATCACCATTCAATTTCCTTTACAACTGTGTACAACAATACCAAACGTATAAAACAAAAACAAACAAAAGAAAAAAAAACTAGGAAAGAAGCAACCTTTAAACTTTAACTCTATATGAAGACTCAAAGCGGCAGAAAATTCTTTGCGTTGAAACATGGTATAATCACCATGTCGCTTAAGAGTTAAATGTACATATGTTAATTTGTGTTTATTACTTTATTATTCCCTAACGCTTTTGTACGTGGCTTTTCAATAATTAGGTCTCGTCTCTGCGAATAATGTTGATAATAGAATTAGTAAAACCTCAGGAATGAGGTATCTGAGGAACGGTGTTAAAGCAACAAGAAGAGACATAGTCGGAAACCAAATAATATGTCATGGCCTCAAAACCCAGCCCCTCCTGACCCAAGTAGAACAGTCCCAATTATGATGGTTTGGCCATGTCCGCAGAATGAATGAAGATTAGCTACGAGAACAAATATGGGAAACCAATTGCCTGGGAACCAGACCTCCAGGACAACCCAGAATCCACTTTGAGGGCAACATTAGACAAAGGACTGAGGACTATTTTGGAGCCAGGCCAAGAGGAAGACAGCCGATAGGATACTATGGCGTTCTCTCTGGCAAACCTCTACCTCCCAGGGTAGATGAGGAATAACTAAGTAGTAATTAGTAGTAGACTTTGTTTATCTGTGTCAGGAAACATGTGAAAATTGTTGTCTGTTATTAGTTTTTTTCCCCTCTCTTCCCCATCTACTCTTTGCGGGTAATATGCTATCTGTATGTACTTTTTTCCCAACCATTCATATTTAGTTATGAATTTTAGATCACGTAAGAACAGCTAGCGTCCGATTGGCAGAGTAGTTAGCGCTCTGGTCTCTGACGGCAAAGGTGCCGGTTTCGATTCACGGCATCGACACGCTTCATTTTACATAGCTGTAAATTGGTACTTGACTTTGCTCTTGAGTTAGGGACGGAAAAGGCAGCGAGGAAGTAAACTGGTCACCCCACCTCTCAATACTGCACAATTGGTATAGCGAAGTCTCTAACACTTCAGTCTCCTACTGCAGTATCTGACGTGGGACCACCTTTTTATAAGAACATCAAGAGCGTCCGATTGACAAAGTGGTTAGAGCGTTTGCCTCTCGCGGCAAATGTTACGGGTTTTGGGCTCGAAACCTAGTAACGTCACGCTCCACTTTCCGCATCTGTAAATGGGTTCTTGACTCTGATCTTGAGTTAAGAAAGGCAAAGGCAGCGAGGAACAGAACTAGCCACACTTCACTCCCCTACAGCACTATTTGATGTGGGATTACCTTTACCTGTTTAAGAACAGCAGGTAAAATTTATAAGAACATAGAAGACACGATCAGACGATGCTGACAGATCTGCCACACCTGAACAAGGGAAAGCCAACAACAGACAGGTGAAATCATAGAGGGAGTTGTGGAGAAACATGATCCTCTTCGCCATTAAGAATTCATTCATTCATTAATATATTCGTTCCTTCATTAAGTAGTTATCCTTTAGCTGCCTGCGAGGCATAGGAATTGACAAATTCACGCAGTTTTCTTGTCATGTGACATCCGTTCAAATTCTTCCAATGACTTCTTTATATTTGAATGTGTCTTCAGTTTTATAACTGGCAGTTAGAATGAGGGTTGTGTGGAATCGGCTAACGAATTTTCCGACTCCTACTCCTGAACCTTTAGAAGTATGACTTCGACTCCCGACTCCGACTACAGTTGTTTACTAGTCATATGACGTCAAGTTCCGAGTCAGAGTCCGAACATTTTGTTACCGACTCCAACTACACTAAAAAACGACCGACTCCACAACTCAAATTTCCGACTCCGACTTCACAGTCCTGGTAAGAATCATCAGTATTTCCCCTTTAGACCCCTATGGAGCATACATTCACCACAGTAGCTGGTACCCTTGTAAGAAACCTGCACCAACCAGTCACATGCCGTTGTAGTGGTGGTTTCTGTGGCAATTCATTTTACATCATGAAGTTGCCTGCCTCATGCACAACCTCATATTAGTTGTCTTGTACGACATGCTTGAGGCAGCAGTAGTCCTGTTCCTTACTTTGTCTCACCAGAGACCCCCCCCCGGGAAGTACACGGGGCTGGTAGTTAGAATCGTATTTACGATATGTATTACGATTGGACTCCTCATATTCTGTCATGCCGTAAATATGGCCATACAGTGAGCGTCTAAATCAGATCCACTCTCCTTCTTCAAATGCAATGCCTGCTGGCTTAGCCAATTGTCACGGCGCTATTTCGCCGAAATTTCAGATTGGCCACCTTGGGTGGTTGGCAACCCTGAGAGAAGCTGATTGTCCAGATCAGGTGGCCGGACAGGAAGCGGGAACAAGTTGTGGGCAAAAGGGAGTTCCCTGCTAGTCAGCGGCCGAGGTAGGTCGCAGATATTTTCACTCGCCAGCATTCTTGTGGTGAATTGTATTCCATGTTGGGATTATTATAGTACGAGTACTTGCCATATTTCATGCTGAGTGGATTATATGTTATAATTCTAGATGTGGATAGGATCTAGTGGACATTTTCCATAGATAGCAGAGTTATAAAGTGTCTATGTCTTGAGAGTTGGCATAGTGTTTCGCTAGTGAGCGATAGTCAGCGATAATGTTCATTCGGTAGGGCATACTAGAATGTATTATGTTGATAGATTGAGCTGGTAATGAGGCAAGTTACATTGGTATTTTCGTATTGTAATTCATACGTTGTTCATGGCCGTGTGAGGCCTATATTTTTGTGTATATACCATATTAAAGGGCAGTGCCTGTGAAAGGTGTTATCTTGCTGTGTCAGCCATTACATGTTGTGGTCGTACCTTTGGAAGGACGAGCCTTACTTATCATTAGTATTGGTGTTACCATAAATCCACAATATTAGTGGTCTTAACACCCATCATGTCTCTCTACAACTTCCAGTCTCCATTCTGCTGAGGACTTCTGTCCAGTATCTTCTCATTTTTTCATCCTCTATGTCCTTTTTCCTTTCATCTTTCCTGTTGTCATAATATATATTGCAGTTTTTTCTTCTCGTATCATTTCCAATTATAGTAATAATGTTCCATTGAGTACTGGTTACGTTTAAGACATTCTCTTTACAATTTGTAGCCGCTCTTGGTATTTTTAACATTCTTCTAAAATCACATCGCTGTATCCTCTAGCACTTTCCATACGTGTTAACTAACTGTCCATGTTTCACTTCGGTTTTACAAAATTGGCTGCATACAACATTGATGAACTCCCTATCTACTTCCATTGTTGTTGCATAAAATACCTTTTGTTTTATGAAACTTTTGCGTGGACTATTTTACTCCTGGTTAGAGCGTTGGCCTATCGCGGTAAACGTGCCGGATTCAAAACACGGTGGTGTCACGCTCCAGTCTACCCAGCTGTAAATGGGTACCTAACTCTTCTCTTAAGTTAAGAAAAGCAAATCCAGCGAGGAAAGGAACTGGTCACCCCAGCTCTCGAAGCTGGATCTAATGTAGTGAAGTCTCCAACACTTTACTCTCCTACGACAGTATCTGCTATGTGACTACCTTTTTTATTTTACTCTTCATCTCCATACAAACTACTGAATGACAAAAATTGCCTAGAAAAATCACAAACAGCCAATGAAAGCTGGGGTTGATTGCCACGTCCTGTAAAGGATGAGCAACTAACTTTAACTCCATACAGACTAACGGTCCAAACAAATCCTTTAATTGGGTCTGCGGTAGGCTCCTAAACGATTCTTTAGCAAGTTTCTGACATGAGTGTAAGCAACTACTTAAAATTCTCCAACTACGGAGATAAGAGATGCCTGCACGAGAGATGTGTGAAGGCACAGTCGTTTAGGTTGGTGTACGCTTAACGATCTGGTTTTTATTATTATTTTTTTTTTTTTCGTTTAATCTAATCAACGCTTGTTTTTACATGTCATAGGCACTTCCTGCAGGACACGCTGAGGCTCGGTTGGTATACGCACAGACGCCATGTGCCAGTACTCGGAACCCTGGCCGCGTCAACAGAAGCGAATAATTTATAGATGTCAGCTCTAGAACCGTACATGTTCTCAGCACTTCTGCTTTAAGAAGATGATCGGTAGTTTGTTTAAAAAATTTGCAGCGGAACGCAGACTCTCGCATACGGTGTCGCCATGATTCTAGACAGGTTCCATACGCGGGCCTTTTGTGTGTGTGCACATGAGTTTTTTTTTTTTTTTTTAAATTGCTAGCTCTTCAAGAACGCATCCTGCAGATCTTTTAGAAAGGGAGAGGTTACTTGAAGATAATGACAAACTAATGTTCCTTGAATACAATGCGAATTGGGCGCATCCGTTGGAAAATCACACTCTCCTTACCAGTGGTCGTAATTCGTAATTTCTTTCTTTTCCTCCCATTTAAAACATACTACTTTCATCACTACCACAGCTGCCCCCCCCCCCCCCTTTCAAGGAAGCCTACCCAAAGTATTAATGTTCTCTTACAGCAGCGGTTTCTGTAGCAATGTGATGTTCATGAAAAGTTACCAGCTACATGCATATAAGCCGCCTCTTACGACACGCATTGAGGGATCACTAATCCTATTCTTCCTAGCCTTCCTATAGAACCCTGGCAACTCCATGGGACAGAGATACTATTCTGATGTAGGTCAGGTCAGATACCGTTCTCATTATTATTTGTTCTTGCATAAAATTCGCCACTTTTTTTTCTTCTTCAAGCTTCATTTATTTTTACTGGCTATTTAACTTTAGGCATTCCATTAACAGGGTGTATTCAAGGTACTGACATGCTCCTGTCAACCCATATGTAAATGGGTATCTGGCTTTGCTTTTACGTTAGGGAAGGAAAAGGCAGCGGGGAAGGGAAGTGGTCACCCCATCTCTCGATGTTGGACCTAGTATAGTGAAGTCTCCAACACTTAGCTCCCCCCATACTGAAGTTTCTACCTTCAACATTTTTATTTAACTTCACTGTAGTTGCACATTTGTCACTAAATGTTTTTAAACTTCTTTCTGATGGTACTTCTTTTTCTTTTACTTGATGCTGTTAGCACACATGCGCATTCACACTAACGAATATACATGTTTGTATCCGTATGTGTGTGTGTAAATATACATATGTGTGTGTGTGAATACATATAAGCGTATATGCGTGTGTGCATATATATATACATACACACAGAATACGCTGCCGATAGACAAGTCACACATTGAGAAAACCTGTTGATAGCATTACATGGCAATACTTGTTCTAGAATCCACACAGTAACACAGGTAGTTGGAGGCCGAATAACACATGAACAAGTCACGAGATGACCTTGTACGACAGCAAGACTTGACATACATTTAATGAACGCCTATGCTCCTTGCTGATTTTTTTTTCTCAACGGTAAATGCATGATTCTTTTTGAAAGGAGACTTGATTTAATATAATGTTGGTTATAGGAAGTCCCTTAGCATATACGACTCTCCTTACCGGAGGGTAGTAAGTGATTTTCTTTTCTTGTTTAGTTAAAACAGACTGACCTTTCACACTACCACTAGGTCCGCCCCACCCCCCCCCCCACCCGAAAAAGGAAGTGGGAAGGACATAGGTTTCTCTTTTTCAGCACGGTTTCTGTTAGCTATGTGAGTGCATGAAAAGTTACCAGCTACAGGCATCTAAGCCGCCTGCTTCCTCGCTGCGAGGGCCATATTCGCCATGCTTTCCTAACTCAATCCAGCAGAGTTAGTATTCTGATCATCGGTCAGGTCAGATACCGTTCTTCTTTTGTTGGCCGCCTGTTTAAAAAAACTAGAGTAGGTCTGTTTTACCGATTTAACTTAGCATGCCATTAACCGTGTCTTCGACTGACATTGGTACCTTTGCATAACTGTAAATGTCATCTGGCTTTGACGTTTTAGGTTAGCGCTGTAAAGGCAATCCGGGGGAACGGCGACTCATCTCTCGATGATGGACCTAGTATAAACTGTCACTGTCTGAAGTCTGTCCTGTTGTCTGTTCCACATTTGTCAATAAATGTCTTTCTGATGGTTAGCTCTCTTTTTCTTGAGGTCTCTTAGCTCACTGGCGCTGTCCACTCTCTCCGAATATACTCTTGGCTCCTCAATTATATCAGATCTCTGTGTGTGAATAAATATATGCCGTATATGCGTGTGTGCAATATATAATATATAATAAATACGCTGCCGATTGATTCCACACATTATATATATTATATATATATCAGAATCCACATAGTAACATATATTATATATCACTTAACAAGTCACGAGATACCCTCACGACACAACACTTGACATACATTCAATGAACGCCTAGCTCCTTGCTGATTAAGCATGAATAACTATATATAAGGGTTATAGGAAGTCAGAGCGTATAATGCACATTTGAGTTAAGCAAAAAATCATACACAATCACAACATTCGAAACTGACAGGTCCCTCCTCGCTGTCGCCATTTGTCAAGAAGAGTTATACCCCGTTTTAACAAATGGTCCAGAGTTAAACTTGGTAACGTTTGCGCACAGGTTACGCTGTAACGACTCGGGATGTAAAGCCGGCTGACTGTCTGTATTATTGTCTTGTCTGTCTGTCTCTCTATCTCTCTCTCTCTCTCTATCTCTCTCTATTATATAAGATTATATAGATATATATTAATAGATTATATTAAACAATATATACATATACCACGACACACAACAAATTAAGAGATTTTCAGACGTAAACATTTGAGTTAAGAAACTAACAGAACAGGGGTGGAATAACAAGGATGGTTAAACAAACACAGGAAGACAAGCCGCTGACAGGAATCTCTTTCAAAAGTTAATAAACAAAACGGAACACCAAGAAACTAACCAGGGTGGGATATAACTAAGAGCCTGGTTATGTGACCGACAAGAAATCGTTAAACAGGCCTTCTATGACCTGGTTACTGATAGAGAATAACAAGGCGGTATGGAGATGCCTTGGGATATCAAATATGTATGTAATGATTAAACTGAAATTTGTATGTCCCGTGAAAATGATTGAATATTTAGAAAGCTTTGGGTGGGGGGGGGGGGGGGCGGGGGGGGGGGGGGGGGGGGGGGGGGGGGGTGGTGGGGGGTGGCGGCGGGGGGGGGGGGGGGGGGGGGGGGGAGGCGGGGGGGGTGGGGGGGCGGGGGGGGGGGGGGGGGGGGGGGGGGGGGGGGGGGGGGGGGGGGGGGGGTGGGGTGCGGGGGGTCTCTGCTAGGGTGGGGGGAGGGGGGTGGTGGGGGGCGTGACCAGGGGGGGGGGGGGGTGGACTATACTACTCACGGAGGGGGGGGGGGGGGTAAAAACAGTGGGGGGGTACGGGAGGGGGGGGGGGGGGGGGAAGGGGGGGGGGGTGGTGTGGGGGGGCGGGGGGTGGGGGGGGGGGGGGGGGGGGGGGGGGGGGGACATTGCACGAGGGGGGGATGGGGGTGGGGGGGGGGGGTGCCACACATTTGGGACTTCGGGTTCTTCAGTAACGGGGGACACTGGGGGGGTGTTGGGGGGAGGTATTTCTAGGTGGGTTACGCTTCGGGGTCTTGGTCCTAAGTTACACCCCATCGTTTGTGGCAGACGCCCACACCGGGTGAATCCAGGGGGCAGTATAAACGCGCCTCAAGTATGGGGCAAACCGGCACAGTAATCCTAGCGGACACAGGGGAGCTACGATGGGGGGGGGGGGGGGGGGGGGGGGGGGCGACGTATGGGGTGAGGTGTAAAGTATGTGTGCAAAGAGACGGTGTGAAGGTGGGGGTGGGTGTGGGGGGGTCCGCCATAAAGCTGAACGGTCCTGCACCAGGGTGGGGCGGCTGGGTGTGTGTTATGCGCCACCTGGTTGTGGGATAAGGGGGTTTTTATTTTTTTTTTTGTGTTGGTGGGGGGGGGGGGGGGGGTGGGGGGGGGGGCGGGGGGGGGGGGGGGCGGGGGGGGGGGGGGTGGGGGTGGGGGGGGGGGGGCGGTGGTGGGGAGGGGGGGGGGGTGGGGTGGGCGGGGTGGGGGGGGGGGGGGGGGGGGGGGGAGGGGGGGGGTTGGGGGGCGGGGGGGGGAGGGGGGGGGGGGGGGGGGGGGGGGTGGGGGGGGGTGGGGTGGGGGGGGTGGTTGGTTGGGTGGGGGGGGGGGGGGGGGGGGGGGGGGCGGTGGGGGGGCACGCTTGGGTGTGGGGAGGGAGGGGGGGGATTTGGAGGGTGAGTGTGGGGGGGTGGTGTTGCTTGGGTAAAAAACGCACCACTGTTGTATGGGGTACTTGTATAGGTGTATGCCGAGAAGCCTGGGGGAAAAGAAAAAGGGGGGGGGGTGGATTTTTCTTTCCCCGTATTTAATTGACAGAGGGGGGGGAGTTGGGGGGGTTTTGGGGTTGCTTGAGATGGTGAAATGCATATTCAAAGTGTGGGGGTGATGGTGGTGTTTGGGTTAGGTATGGTGGGTTGGGTGAGGGGGTGGGGGGGGGGGGGTCCACACAATCCCAACAGGTGGGGGGTCGTGAAAATGTGTACGGGGGGGGGATGTGGCAGTGATAGATACAAATTCTGGTATTAAGCGTTATAGTATAGGTTGCCGTTTGGGTGGGGTGGTTCAAAACGACCCATATCTTGATCCTATGGGTAGGAAGGGGTATGGTGGGGTAGTCAGAAAACAAGGTGCTTGCCAGGTTGTGGTGAGACCACGTAATGAAGCTGGTTGGGGTGGTTGTGGTGGGCTTGAAGGAATGGGGTTGGGGGGGGGGGGAGCACTAGGGGGGTGGGACAAGTTAGTGGGTAGGGGGGGGGGAGTGTTGCAGGGACCTGGGGGGTGTACTTGGGGGGGGGTGGCCAACACGTGTTGACTAATACCGTTTTGCGGCGAGATGGGATGGGGGGTGTGGCTGGGGGTTTTGGGGGGTTAGGGGTTATCGTGTGGGTCCCGGGCAAGTAGACAAACTGTGGGGTGGGGGGTGAATGTGGGGGGGGGTGGGGGGGTGTTACTTGAAAGTACAGGGGTGGGTGGGGGTGACTCGGAGATACAGGGGGTATAGGTTGGGGTGTTAGGGTTTAGATTGGGGCCAGTATAAGACCTCCACAGTACTTATTGGTCTTAGGTATGGCCTGCATAGGTGGCAGAAGCGTGGGGGATGTCAGTTTGGGACTAGATTGGCGGGGTGTACTGGGGAGGTGTGGCTTGAGAGGTGGGGGGTGGGGGGGTACGGGGGGGGGGGGGGGACTGGGGATTGGGTGTTTTGCTGGTGAGGGGGTAAGGGGATTAGTGGGGGGGTAGGGGGGGGAGGTGGGGATGGGGTGTGGTGGGGGGTTGGTGGCTGGGGGGGGGTGTGGGGGGTGTGGGGTGGGGGGGGTGGATTCAGGGGTGGGTAAATTGCACTGGATTGGGTGGGGGGCGGGGGGGTTGGGGGGGGGGTGGGGAGTGGGCATGGGTCATGGGGTGGGGGGGGGTCATGGGAAAACACAGGTCTGGGATGGGGGGTGGGGGGGGGGGTGCATGGGGGCGGAGATGCGGTTCGAGGGCAGGACTGGACATAGGGTGGTGGGGGGCAGGGTCACCGGGGGGCTTCACGTCATTCTTTTGCGGTGGCAGCCCCGTGCAACACAAGGAGCTGTGACAATATTCGAGATGAGTCGTTCATAAGTGAGGATCTGGCCATTCATTTTGGGGGGGTCCAATCCTTTCTCTAGCAAATTGGGGGGGGGCGTCCTTGGGGTGGGTTCACGGGGGTTATTCACAAATAAATTCCGGGTAGGGGGGGGTTCCTTTTCGTTTGGGGGTGGTGGGGGGAGGGGGGGGGGGCAGGAGAATGGCGAGGTAAACGCTGAACGATTTAGCACGACAGATGGTGACCACACGGATCCTACGTCCACAGGGGGGGGGGGGCAATATGGGGGGCCGGGGGGCAGGGGGGGGAGTTGTAGGGGGGTTTGATTGTGGCATATGACATGGGGGGGGGTCGCAACACACCAGCACAATGACAGTGTGCGGGCGTGAGGAGTAGTGGACCTGTCAGACTGTTGAGGCCCAGGGGTGGTCACGGGAGGCGATTCATGGTGCAAATCAGCGGGGAGACAGGGGGGGAGGGGGGGATGTGGGGGGTGGTCGCAAATATTTGGGCAAGGGGGTGGGGGGGGCTTTGTAATTCAGGTGGATTTTATAGTGCTTCAGGAAACCGACGGGGGGTGGGGGGGGGGTAGATCCGGGTGAAAGGAAAGGAGGGCGGGGCAATGGGGAGACTGGATCGGGTGTGCGAAAACAATACGAGCTACAACTTTTCGACGGGGGGGGAGGACGCAACTCACGGGGGGGGGGGGTGAATCGGGGGGTGTGGGGGGGGGGGGGGGGAGGGGGGGGGGGGGGGGGGGGGGGGGGGGGGGGGGGAGGGGGTGGGGGGGGGGGGGGGGGGGGGGGGGGGGGGGGGGGGGGCGGGGGGGGGGGGGGGAGGGGCCGGACGTGGGGGGGGGCGGGGGGGGGGCGGGGGGGGGGCGGGGGGGGGGGGCTAGTGTATATTGTATATGGGGGGGGGGGGGGGGGGGGGGAGGGGGGGGGGGGGGGGGGGGGGGGGGGGGGGGGGGGGGGGGGGGGGGGGGGGGGGGGGGGGGGGGGGGGGGGGGGGGGGGGGGGGGGGGGGGGGGGGTGGTCAAAAGGGGGGGGGGGGGGGGGGGGGGGGGTTGTGGCGTGATCGGTGTTAATTGGTGCTGGTGGGAGGCAGTTCGGGGCCCTAAAGTACTGAAGATGGTCTATTAAGTGTAGTTAGCGCTCCGGGGTGTTGCCGTGTGGGGTGCGTTTTATGGCTTCGGGGTGCTTGCCGGATGCCTGATGAGTGGAGGCATTGACGATTAAAAGGTGGGAAAATTGCGGTGGGGGGATGTGTAGCGGGGAGTTTTGTCTGAGGACGGGGGTGCTGAAAGGCGTGGGATTGTTTAAGTATAGGTAGTTTAGCATAGGGCATTAAAGAGTGGGAAGATAGTGATTAAGTCGACTTGTTCGCCAGCAAAAAAGGTGATTTGAGAATTGGACTAGGGGAAACTGATCGGGCTGATGGGGGGGGGAGGAACCGGGGGTGGGGGGGTGGCGCTGTTTGAACACGGGGGGGGGCTTTACCCCAGTCGTGGGGGGGGGGGGGCGCTCTGGGGGGGGGTTGGGGGTGGGGTGGCAGATATGTCTGAGATGTGTCAGGGGGGGGGGGGTACCCAGGGGTGGGGGGAGGTATTGGGTAGCTAGGGTCGTCCCTTCTATCGTGCAATTTGCTGGAGGGTGAACTTGTGTCTTTGCAAGAGTGGGGGGGGGGAGTTCGTATTGGGGGCGCGTAAAGAAAGGGGATAGACCGAAAGTGATTGAAAATCCATTTGGGGAGGAGTATCACGATTCTCGTCTAGGGGAAAGACATTCTGAATTACTGGCTGTGTGAGAGGGGGGGGGGGGGGGGGTGGGGGGGGAGGGAGGTGAAGTGAAGGCGAGGGGGGGGGGGAATAGGTTGAGGGGGGGTGGGGGCAACAGCAGGTTCACAGGGAGACGGGTTGGAGATTGAATTGAAAATGGAAGGGGGTCCAATGTAAAATGATTAATAGAGTCAAAAATTCAGAAATTATTGATTAACGATATGATTTGAAATGAAAGACTATTAGAACTACCTAATTACTTAACTTTGTAAAACCAGTGGGATCATTATATACTGGATCAGACCCAAAACGGGTAGAGAATGTGGGGGGTGGGGTTGTATGCTCGGCGGATTTTGGACGTTCAGCAAAAAGACCCCAAATGACACAAGGAACCGACACAGTATGTAGAGCGAGCAAGATGTATTAGGGATGTTGTGACAATATGGCCCAAGAATGGGTGGGGGGGTGGGGGGGGTGATATGGGTAAACCACCGTAGGGAAAAAATGCCACTTGCTGTATCGGACCGTTATTAACTATGTTGGGGGGGGGGGGTCACGACAAGAAGAGAAAGGGGGTATAAAAAACCAGTATTGGTTGTCATTTGTCACACACTATGAGAATCTGATGGCTACGTGCGTGGGATACGAGTGTTGAATCAGTTTGTGGCAAGATCGAAATACCACTCGATCTTATGTAAGTGGGGGCTTGTAATGAATAGCACTTTAGAACACAATTTCTGTTTAACCAGACACATTCAGGGCCATCAAGCACCACCATTACGCCCGCTCCCAATTCCGTGGGAGCAAACCCCACGCACTTATGGAGATCTCAACAAAGTCACCTGTCCAGAAGCGCTGCCCACTGCTTTGTTTGAACATATTCAAGTAATGAGCGTAAGAATATTGCGGAATAAAACTTATCAAGAAACTGGGCAGGATTTCGCTATACTGTTGTGTTGTGATAAGACGTTGTCCTCATGACGAAGGTTTATTGTACAAACCAACGTAGGTTTTTTTTTTCTAGTGTCATCGGTAAAGAAGAAGCCATATCTTGAACCTTTTGTTATATAATCCTCCATCAGCTGACGGCGAGCTCATGGTTTTTCATTGTCATTGCAATTTGGGGAATTAACATGTTGGGGATAACCCATGGGGGGGGCGCATATATATAATATATAGGGGGTAATAGGGTAATAGTTATATATATATATATATATATAAGATATACTATATAGGTAATATAATAAGGGGTCATAACTGAGTAAAGTGGCTTGATCCCTACTTGACAGTTCCATTAGTGCATATTATTCTACATGAGTGCCCATGTATCCATATTTGCAAAGACCACATTAATACTCTTAGTCCACTGTAGACCATTGATGTCTAATGTGGCCAACCATGTGATATAGTCAACTATCCGTGCTGGTCGAGTGTGGTGTACGTCCCAATTAAAACTGTAAGCAAAGGTAACACAGTCCGTATCGGTGTCGATGAACTTGACCAGCCATTACATGAGTAGTGAGAAAAAGGACCATATTGTCACACACCACCGAATCTCTTCTTGTATCATTACGCATCATTATTACATCCACAATCTAATGTCTACACAATACACACCACTTGCGTTAGTTGTCGAAGTTGGGACATTCCATACTCACAATAACCAACAAAGCAACATCAACAACACATGATTTAACTCTGGTGATGTTACTAGTGGAGCATATATTTATCGCAACTTAAAGATTGATCACTGAAAATAGAGTAACAACAAGAAGAGACCTGTTATCAAACTGGTGGACCAAGGCTATACCTGGTGATTTATGACACCCTCGCCGGAAATTGAATGGAATGAGACAACAGACTACTAGACCGATACCCGGACGTGGACACGTTTCCTGTGTTGGCATGATAGACGACACCACTTGAGCAGTATTTAGTTTTTTGCTCTTTGTCAACCACTTCGTACACGTTGTGACCTGATCAAGTGATAATGCAAGTATGTAGGGTTCAGCGTTGTTGCCATTTTTTTACGCTTAGACATATGACAGAGTTTCAACAAACGAGTTTGGATCAACTTCTGTTGACAAGGCCATATATAACAGGAAGTACTGTTGTTGAAATGTGTGAACTAAGAAGCTCCTATTTTTCATCGGATGGAATCTTCTTATGTATACTGCTATAAATGTTGAACTTTAATAAATTTTAACGGGCAGGAATTTTGTCAATTCACATAAAGATATGGGCTAGTTTTATATTAGATTATTCATATGAAGTAACTTTGTGCACCATATACTGGTAAAACATGAGCCTATTTTGACAACACGCACTCATATAATCATTCATCGATAATTTTCTACGCATCATTCTAATGTTGTCTGACACAGTGTATATCTTGTTACTGTATATCATGGGTTTAGTTTTTAGTTTATTATGTCAGACAGAGTTGTTGTTTACGCGTTGTGGCAAGGATGGGCGGTAGTCCTCCCTACAGACATACTATACAGAAATTATCGGCCACTGTGATAGACGGTGTCCGTGTTGGTGGTGAGTTTTCTTTTAGGTGCAATTTACTTTAATTGGTAAATGTCGCCTCTAGTCAACAAAACTAGTTGCTTTTTTGTAGTTAAGCTGTGATGAACCCTGTACGAAAATAATTATTTTGTGTAACTATTACTTATGTTCTTTAGTTTTGTTCATAAGAATTTCTTTAGATAATTTGTAGGTCTCCCCTTTCCTCTTTATTTCAGTATGTATTAACAATTTTATCTTCAAAATACTGTGGGACGTCATATTGTGTATTTTGTTATTCCTTTTGAAGATTTCAGGGGGGAGTGGATTACTTTTCCTTTGATTTATCTCCTGATTTGATTTTATTTAGATTTGCTGCAAAACGTGTTTCGTATGGTCAGTCCTTATTTGTATTTTATATAATTCTGTTGGTGAATTGACATGTTTTAATATAGGTATATTTCATAAGACACTTATTGCTATTGTGCAACTGCAATTGGATTACTGGTAAAAAACCTGCACAAGTATCTTGATTTTTTATTCACTGTACATACCAAGAGCTTATAAAAGCGCTATGGGGAACCCATCAGATATTCGGGATTGTTGTGCTTACTGATTAATCATGTTCATTCAAGTCTACTTGTGGTATCTATTATTGATATCAAGTGATCAATAGAGTATTAATTGTTAGACATCATGTCTACATTTAGAATACGTTTCATGAATACAAGGGAAAAAGACCCTTTTGATAAGACCTGGTCAACCAATAGTAGAAAAATGGGCATTTTGACTCAATATGACAAAGCATATAGCTGCAGAAGATAGAAAAAAGCATCGCTGCTTGCTTGTCTGAAGAGGAGAAAAGATTGCTGCAGTGAAGGAAGAAAAAAGCTGCTATGATGAAGAGAAAAAAGCGTGTGAAAGAGAAGCTGAAAAGCTTGCTGGTCTGAAGCGGAGAAAAGATTAGATGAATGAAAAAAGGCTGATTGCCTGGCAGGCTGCTCGAAAAGGATGAAAGCGCTAGATGCAGGTGGTAGAAAGGAGATTTGAAAAGGCTGAAGCAAAAAGAAAAATAATGTAGAAAAGAGATCTATGCTGCGAATAGACTGAACGCCAAAAGAGAAATTGCAGATGCAGGTGGAGGAAATGGAAGATTTTGAAGCTGAATGCTGAACAAAATAAGATTAGACAGGGAAGCTGCCTGCTGAACAAAAAAGATTAGGACAGTTGAAAGCTGAACAAAATAAGAATTAGGACAGGGACGGCTGAAAACTAGAAAAGTATTAGACATAGAATGATCAGAAGAATTAAAAAGCCATAACTGATGAAGCATGACATTGATGCGTTGAGAAATTGAGTATTGACAAAGTAGTGAGATCAATGGTTTAATCAGGCGCATCTAGTTGGGTAATTTGGTAAACCTTCTACTTACAAGGTTAAGGTTCTCCATCTGCTTCAATCAGTCCACAGTGACCGATATTACATTCTGGCTGGAACTAGATTTTGGAACGTTCTTGTCGTTCCATCATACTGATGGTATAGTGATCACAAAATACGACTCTAATATCATATTCAGTCAAGGAAAACTTGTCGGAAGATAGGTGCATATTCTAACACTATTTGATTGAGAGCATAACTTGCTGATGAGGACGAAGCAGGATAAGGGGTTATAATTAACTGATGTCGATCCCGGGCATTGTCGGCCGGTTTAGGGCTGGCTTCCACCCATACTTTGTTAAAAAAATATCAGGCAGTCTAAGATGAGGAGAAGAGACACCCTATCGCCTCACTCATTGTTTAAAGATCGATGGTGCCCTGAAGAAGACATAGTGTATGAATTCAGTCAGAATATTCAATATGCAAAAGGCACGTCTCATAAGCTCACAGTTTATCGTTGGATTGAGCTTTCCAAAACAGAAAAAAACGTAAATGAAGGACTTATGGATCTTGTATTGCTCAGAAGATAGATTATGTACATGTAGTTAAACAAACCATATGTCCTAATGAATATTATACATGCAGACGTTCAAAGTCCCCAAATGTCTCTAAAGTGGGAAATGGAAGGAATATAGTTGTTCCCAAATATGTGTGTCACTGGCACACCCCTGACGTGACTGTTTACGGCAAACACTAAGGATTATAAGGAGAGTATTGAGGCCCATTAGATGCTATCAGCAACACCATACATAATCCCAATTAATTCACAGCACGAGATATTCAGGGGACCTCAAAAACAGATTTGAGAATAAAAAAAGGTAACCCATTCATATAGTATATCAAAAACCCAGAGGTAGTCCAAATATTTTAGTTTGCTAAAACCAAGGTAAACCAATACAATAGGTCAGAGGGTGTACTTCCTTCATCTTCAAAGAACTGAGACGGATCTGATAGCTCTCGTACATTAGTAGGAATTTCCGATGGTCAAAATTAGAGGTAATTTACCATTAAGAGTGAAGTAAATGTAATAAACAAACTATGTATCCTGAGGGTCATAATACTCCGTCCCTTGTGAGCGTCGAACTAAAATTCTCATAATTACAGCAGATGCATATACACTTAGCTCATTATAATGAATAGCATATGATGATGGCTGAAAAACCAATGAAGACGGAACTAATGAGACTCAGAAACATCAGCCTCGCAAATAGGTGGTTTACAAATAGATGGTAACAATAACTACAGAGGATAAATAATAACCGAGGTAAGATCTCAAAAACTAAGACACATAAAAAACCGCACCTATTCAGAGCAAACTCAAGCTCTGTGCACATCAAGAGTCCCATGAAGCCTATAAATAACGAGTAACGACAATAAAAACCAAATAAATAATGATTGTGCATGTGCCTGTGCACGGTCTTTTCTTGATTTGGGAGAGCATCTCAGCTGGCCCCTATCCTCAGAGCCCCCATGCGAAAACATATTTATTGAGCCAACCAACATTGTCTACTTAGAAAAGGCAGTTCGGTGCGGGCCTATACCTCTTCCTCTTCCTCCTCTATCATATCTCTTACCTTGCTCTTTCCAGCAATCAGTAGCCAAAGAAGTTAAGAGTGGTTCTAAATGTCATACAAAAGGGGTATATTAGTAAAATATAACAAGCCAGTCCCTCCCGTGCTATTTATTCCTTGTGATACTGTCAATTACCATTTGATAACTTGGGAGCGCACAAAGAGCATATAACCACCAGCATCATGGTGAGCAGCACCACAATTGGTGTTACTGAGGAGGGGCAGTCAACCTCGTAAGATCCTGGAATTCCTATGCCTTCCTGAAAACACCCTACCGACTGGAACAAAGGAATGGTAGTCAAATGTGTAACAATATTGTCGCACACATTAGAGGAAAAATACTCTAACTCTAACATCTATACAATAGGAAATCAACTAGCAACAAGGATTTGCTACTACTTATCAATAGGGAATTTAGCTGTAGAGGAGTACTGGTGAGGAGTGAACTACAACTACTACTAACTATGCTACTCTAATACTACTTACAACTACACTCCTTACTTTACAGAGAGATGTGTGTACAACAACATCAGAAAAATACAAGAAACAAAAAACGCCTGGTTATCACTTAATCATCTTGATTCATCCGAATAACCGACCGTACGCTGTGACCTTACATCGATCAGGGTGGTTGCCAAACATCTCTGGAATCAACAGAACGGGTATCAGTCCGCATTATCATAAGGCGTCAAAGAAAGTGCTACCTCCGCAAAATAAACACCTTGCAATGCACCGCAACAAAGTGTTCAACGATCCGCAACACAAATATTTAAAATATCCTCCACATTTTTATCCTTCCATCATCCCCGCTCCTTTCCTTTTCCGTCGTGTTGAAAGGCAAAACATGCCAGATTGTGCTAACGCAGTAGGTCACAAACTAGAGCTTCACACAGGCTCTTAATTATTCCGACACTTAAATATACTAAGCTTTAAAATGGACTTAAAAAGAATAAGGTCCTCAATCAACATCAAAATGGAATATGAGCCCACAACCACCAAACAAACATCATACCTACAGAATTAATATGAAGTGGCACATATAACAACAATAACCCTAAAGATGATCCCATGGTAAAAACTATTCTCCGTGACCTTGACCACGTATATAAAAAAACCAGCGCAAGAAAGATGACCCCACTCCCGTGGACAACAAAGAAGTAAGATGACCCCACATAATGAAGGACACTCCCCCACTAGACTGAGAAGAAATACCATCATTACTATTAAATTACAAAGGCAACCTAAAGGTGATCCGAATAAAGACACATAGTCGTATAGAATAAATAATCGTAAAAGTCGTACCCTTAATATCGTGTGGATTTACAAGAAGGGAAAGTTGCTGGCTGTTTACTTTGATGATACGAAAGTGGTTTATTACAAGACGGTAAAAAGGTTAAAAAAAGACTGACTATCCATTACGTATCAGAGTGATCATTTATTATACTCTAAAACCTCAAAATAAAATCAAATTCCAGGTTCCTTCCGACCCCCCCAAGAATTTGATGAATTAAAACAAAAAATTATGCAGCAAGCAAGCAAATGCAAGCAGCACCTGACTGACTCAAAAAAATATTGCAGCAACTGCACACTGGACTTGGGAGGACATAGCACCTCATCCAACGCGGAGCAAAATGCGACAAATATTGCAGCACAGTATGTTTGCATGCACAAGCACGCTCCAGCAGCACGTCACAAGCACAGCACTACATCACGACTCTCAGTAGTGCTGGACACATGGGTTTTTCCCGTACTAAGTCAAGAGTCCTTGCGGCTTTCTTTTGGCCATTGGTAAACAAGGACATACGGATTTATTGTCGATCTTGTAAAGTATGTCAGGAGAGTTAAACTCCAATAGGGTCCAACTGTCACATGCTGCACGCCATTCCAGGCGGCGGACATTGCCTATTATCGGCCGTTTCAAAAAAAAGGGCCATATACATTATGGGTCCCATTTAAGATCAAGTCTGCCAGAGGACATCAGTTTATCTTGACGTGTGTTGATATGTGCACACGTTTGGCCCAGTAGGCTATTGCCTCTCTGAATTAGGCATTATTACTACTGCTGATATTGCAGATGCTCTTTGGCTTATATTTTCTCGTCTGGGGTTCCCCGGAGAGATATTGACAGACCATGGCACCCAACTAATATCAGATACCATGTCTCAAGTAATGTCTACCCTGCAGATAGATAGATCTTTAAGTAGTATCTACCATCCAATGTCTTCTGAATTGGTAATAGTGGTCGAACGCCTGCCTTACATAGAACACTTAAAAACTTACTAGGAAGAAGATAACTGAGATGATCATACCATCAAGTCTGGGAACGAAGACTTTATACCTGCGTGCTGGGGGCAGCGGCACTATTTTCGTCTCTTTCGCTTACAGAGAGAAGGTAACCACAATGAACATACATGTATTATTAATCCCCTTATTAACACACGTCTTTGTGCGTCGAGCGTTCCTCCGCGTGGGCCGCTAATGTCGCTTTGCTTCATGATTCTCATAACAGCTTGACAATATTGACGAAGACACAAATCCATTGTTAACGTGCAGCATCTTAGATATCTTACAATGAATAATAACATTTGTTGTATGCTTGTTTGTGTTCGAAAATATTATGTAAACAAAATAGATACTTTTTTAGGTGCTTGATGAATAAGTGCATTATTGAGTTGACTATCCCCACGAAAAGGAGTGCGTCATTTTCGAAATGGCGAACTCCCGCGGATGAATTCGGCCAGTTTTTTACTTGTTTCGAGTAATAAATTGTGTTGTTAAGGTGGTGGTAAGTAAATATAGGTAGGTTTCCTATGCTTCAGTGTATCTATGGTCCGCTGAAATTTATGTTGTAATGTGTTTGTCTAAGTAGGACGAGTCAGCCTTACATATATCTGTATAAATCTTATACATAATTCTTATTAGTCGAACTAGTATATGGTCCTTTGTATCGATTAGTAAAGGACAAAGGGGCCTGTTAACGGCGGCGATGTGTCCGCTTAGAGAGGTGTATGATTTGGCGTTCTGCCCTGATGGGACTTGCAGTTGTTTTTCTATGAATCCGGACTTGTTCAGGCCGGATAAAGTGATGTCTCAAGATTGTATGGGGAAAGTGATATTCGGTAAATAGGACTCTATCCAGTAATCGCTTTATGCTATTACCCCCAGTGTTTAATTCTTATATGCGCCAAGTGAATGGCAGAATTCATCATTTCCCCTGATACCCAAGGTAAGGCAATAAGATACTCCTTTACGAACTCTGGCTTACGAAGCCAAGGCCGATTTCTCGATAGAGACACTGATTTGTAACGTGACTCGAGAGAATAATATATAACTAGAATGTGAAAACGACAATTCATATCGCTAAGCAGGGGGGTCACCTGATAACTTGTATGAATGAAGTCAATTGTATCATGATGAAGAAATCCTAAATAGTAGCAATGAGAACATATTACTGAAGCTTAGTCTAACTTAAATAACAATGTCATTCATTATGCTTGTATCCAAACGTGGAGTTGAGCAGCTCACGAGAGAAGCCACACTTTGTATCCAAAGTAATGGATTTGTGACTTTCAAGAAGATAGAAAGGTGATGCCCGTCCTATTATCGCTGATGAGATGCTCAGAGATCACTGGGCTACACATGAGAACCCATTAGGCTAGCGGTTTCAAATATGAATTATATGGAAAAATACGTGTGCTGAACATTATTGTAAGTAGAATCTTCGCGCTAGACGATAGGTATGAGGTACAAGTAAGCCATCGTTGAATATTGTTTATAATCTGACGGTGGGCTTTGTCAGTAAACTTCAGATGAAATATATAATATGGGCAATTACTGAGTTGCTTGTCCTACTTGACGAGTCCAGCCTTAAGCTTATTATTCTACATGAGTGCGTCATGTAACTGCATTTGGCAAGACCATTTTTATAACCACTGTAGCGCAATGATGTATTAATGCCCAACCTGTGATTTGTCCCACTATTATCGTGTGCTGTCGAGTGTTGTAAGTTAGCGTCCAATTAAACTGTAGCCAAAGGTACACAGTCGTTGGCTGTGTCGAATGACTTCCAGCTCAAAACAATGATGTGAGAAAAATGACCATGTCAGACCACTAGCAGAACTCTTCTTCTATGATTCCGCACATTATAGGGACTCAACAATCTATGTCTACAACACACCACTGCGTAGGGACAAGTTGACAATTACCATATCTCAAAAACGTTGCACATAGCAACACACAACAAAGTATATTTTAGCAAGTGATCTCTAGGTGAGATGTTCGAGTTGAGCTTCGAGATTTCCCAGCATAATCTTTACAGCGGTGGCCACTATAAAAATTTTATCCCATTGAATGCAAAGAGGTTGAGTAATCAGCAACACGCCATCATTAGATGACTATTGCTAGGAGAAATTATCAACTGTGGAGTACGCACTTTCTGGGCAAATGTGACACTCAGCAGATCAAGTGGTGGAGAAGTGCATATACTAGAGCTGACCTCGCAGAAGTGACTAGAAGCAGACAAGATTTACGAAAACCGTACCTTTCTCTGTGGTGGCATGATACGACACACTCATTCTCCATGAACCCAGTAAATTGCAGTTATGCTAGCTCTTTTGTTCAACATACTTCGTCACGTGACGGGCCATGTCAAGTGAATAGCCGTTTAATGTAGGAGTCAGCGATTGTTGAGACATTTTTTACATTAGACATTACTTCAAGAGTGTTTCAAACAGAACTAGTGGATCAATTCTTGTCAAATTATTAAGCAGGAAGGACAGTTAATTATTGAACTAAAGAAGTCCTATTTTATCATCGATGGAATGCTTCTTAGTTTTTGTCTATTATGTATGAAGCTTCAATATTTAAGGCCAGGAATTTTGTAATTCAATAAAAGTGGCTAGTTTATTTAATTTTCATATAAATAAAAGGAAACTTTGCGCCATTACTGGTAAAACTGAGCCTATTATAATGCAACAGTCATACTAATCGATACACATAATTTATATATAATTATGTTTACATGTGATTTGTTTTTGTATATGTAATCGATTAGGATTTAAATATGTTCATCGGGATGTGTTGTGTTTAGGTTGGGCGGTGTTCGCTCACAACAGAATATCCCGCACGTCCATAGAAGGGTTCCGTATGTGGGGCAGTTTATCTTTAGGTGCATATTTCCTTAATTGGAAAATTTGCTGCAACCAACTAGTTGCTATTTGTGTATACTAGCATTGTGAACACTGAGTAGTTAATTGTTATAATTTTTATGTAATAGGTTATTTCTTTGTCTTTATGAGTTTTTTGTTTTTTGATATTGTTTGTAATTTTTGTTGGTCTACCTTTTCTATCTTTCAGTTCTATCAAATATTATATTTAATCATATACTAGTGACGTCCATTTGTGTTGTATTATTCCTTTGCAGATTCAGTGATTATCTTTCATTGATTTCCCCTATTTTGATTTATTTGATTTCTAGCAAAAACGTTTTTCCGTCATTGTCAGTCTCTACTATGTGTAACGGTTTATGTGAATTCTGTTTGGGTTTGACATAATGTTTTATAGAAAGGTATAGTATTCATAAGAACACCTATAGCTTGTGCACTGCAAACTAGGATTATGGTATAAACCAGTAACTATTGATTATGATTACTCATATAAACAAGGACCATGATTAAAACATGTGGACCCACAGTTAATATTTAGGGTATAGGTAATACTTGAGTAAACATGAAGTCTTTGAGATACCATTTGGTTAAATATATTACTTGTTTCAATTGATTTGAGTTAATTATTGTGTATAACATCTATAGGTCCTACATTTAGAATACTTCATTAACACAAGGAGAAGAACCTTGATAAACTGGGTGGGGGGTCAAAAATTAAGAACAGGGGACATCGCAAAATATGTCAAAGAATCATATAGCTCAGAAAAGAGAATAACGATTGGTAAAGTAAAGCTCATTATTTAAGTGCAGAAGAAGTAGTAAAATGCTATGCGAAGAGAAAAGATTAAAAGAGAAGCTGACTGCTGCTGAACAAAAGAATTTGCTCGATGCAGGTTGACGAGATAAATTGAAGCTGAAACAGAGAACAAGAATTAGAGAAAGAAGCTCGGCTGAACAAAAAAGATTATGACATGAACTGAACAAAAAAGATTATGAACATGGAACTGAACAAAATGCGTTAACATTGAAGCTAGAACAAAAACCTTCTACTTACAAGGTTTAATGGAGGTTAAACCACCGTTCCAATATGACTAATCAGAAATCCAGTGACGTAAGATATTATGAATTATGAGGCAGGATATTGAGATTTGCGTTATGAAACGTTTCATTTTAGTCAGGGTACTCATAATGAGTGGATAAATCACAAGGTTAATACCTACTCCAAATTCATCCAGAAAAACTTCTAGAAGAGTTGTAACATTTCTGGACGTTCTAGGTTTTGGAAAAATCACAATACGCCTATGAGCGTAGTAAGTAAAGCAGTGATAAGGAAAGCAAATCAATGATTATATGATTACTCATATAGGGGCGGCTTTGATAAAAAAAGAAGCCAGCTAAGTGAGAAGGATAGGCTATCGCCTTTTGTTTAAAGACGGAAGGAGGTGCCTTGAGACCAGGTGTATGAAATTCTCAGGGAATTCATTGCAAAGGCACGTCACTCACACGTTGATGTGATCGTATGATTGAGAGCTTATTCCAAAACAGAAAAAAACGTAATGAAGGACTTAAGGATTTCTTTTGCTCAAGATAAGATTATGAAGCATGTGTATAACAAAACCTTTCCTTGAATTTAATACATGAATGTAAACCCAAATCACTAAAAGAAATGGAAGAATATTGTTCCCAATATGTCACTGCACACCCCGACGTGACTGTTGGCAACACTAAGAATAAGGAGAGTATGCCAGTTGCTTCAGCAACACCATACAATCCCAATTATTCACACAGATTTCAGGGACCTCAAAACAGATTTGATAAAAAAGGTAACCATAATAGTTATCAAAACCAAGGTAACCAATCATTTCAGGGTTCTTCTTCAAAGAACTGGAGACGACCTGATAGCTCTCGACACAGGGGTGGTCATAATTATAGGAATTTCCGTAGAGGAAGTAATTAGAGAAACTATCAGGGTTATCCGTCTTGGAGTCAACAAGATCATAATTACAGAGATACTCATTATAATGAATATGATAATGGTAACCAAGGGAACTATGACTCAAACCCAAATAGGGGTTACAATAGAGGTAACAATAACTACAGAGGTGATAATAACCGAGGTAGATCTCAAAACAAAAGACATAAACCACATTTTCAGGCAAACTCTGTACAACAAGAGTCCCATGAAGCCTATAAACAGAGTAAAGATAATAATGATGCTAGTAATATGGCATGTGCCGCTTTTGATTTTGGGAGAGCATCTCAGTGCCCCCAATGCAAAACATTATTTGAGCCAACCACAGTGTCTACTTTAAGCTGTGGCCATCCTCTTCCTGCTCTTCCGGCATCAGTCGCGCATGATGGAAGAGGTTCTCTTGTCTTACATAAGGGTTTAGTGAATAACAATCCAGTCTCTGTGCTATTTGATTCTGGATGCACCACAATTGGTGTTAGGCAGTCCCTCGTAGATCCTTCCCGTGCCACTGGACAAGTAGTCAAATGTGTAACATTTGGCGGCACATTAGAGAAATACTCTACTGCTATCATTAGGATTGCTACTCCTTTCTTTACGGGAGATGTACACGCATGTCTTCTTCCGAATCCGATCGCTGACCTCATCATCGGTCGCATTCATGGAGTCAAGGAATGCACTCCGCAACAAATTTCCACGTGGGAAAGGCAAAACATGCAGATTGCTAACGCTGTAGTCACTAGAGCTCAGGCTCTTAATATGCCTCAAACTTCATCTACTGAAGATAATGAAGTGCATAACCAAGATAATCCCTTGGTAATTTCTCGTGACTCGTTTATAAAACAGCAAGAAGATGATCCCACTCTGAAGAAATTCTTCATTCTTGCAACTAAAGGTGATCCGAATAAAGACACAAGTCGTAAATCGTGGATTACAAAGAAGAATGGCGTACTTGTACGTATGGTTCAAGACTCCATTACGTCAAGTCATTCTCAAATCCTGGTTCCCAAGAATTTGAGAGTTAAAATTTTGCAGCACGCTCACAACTCTCAGTGTGCTGGACACATGGGTTTTTCCCGTACTAAGTCAAGAGTCCTTGCGGCTTTCTTTTGGCCATTGGTAAACAAGGACATACGGATTTATTGTCGATCTTGTAAAGTATGTCAGGAAGTTAAATCCAAAGGTCCACGGCATGCTGCACCCATTCAGGCGGCGGACATCCTATTCGGCCGTTCCAAAAAATGGCCATAGACATAATTGGTCCATTTAAGATCAAGTCTGCCAGAGGACATCAGTTTATCTTGACGTGTGTTGATATGTGCACACGTTGGCCAGAGGCTATTCCTCTGAAGAGCATTACTACTGCTGATATTGCAGATGCTCTTTGGCTTATATTTTCTCGTCTGGGGTTCCCCGGAGAGATATTGTCAGACCATGGCACCCAACTAATATCAGATACCATGTCTCAAGTAATGTCTACTCTGCAGATAGATAGATCTTTAAGTAGTATCTACCATCCCATGTCTAATGGTATGGTCGAACGCCTTAATAGAACACTTAAAAACTTACTGGGGAAGATAACTGAGGATCATCCTCAAGACTGGGACAGAGTTTTACCTGCGGCCCTCTTCGCTTACAGAGAGGTACCCAATGAACATACGGGATTTTCTCCCTTTGAACTCGTCTTTGGCGCGCGTCCGCGTGGCCCTATGTCGTTGCTTCACGATCTCATAACATCTGACAATATTGACGATGACACAGAGTCATCCTACGAATATGTCATCGCGTTGAGACAAAAGATTATCGAAGCATGCAAATTAGCAACTTCTTCTTCTGAATTTGCGAAACAGAAGGCAAGGCAATTTGCCAATAAGAAGAGATGCTTACGACAACTTTGTCCTGGTGACAAAGCATTTGTATTACTACCTTGTAGGGAGGGAAAACAGACTACTTATTTCTTGGAAAGGTCCGTACGATAAATATCGAAAATTTCCGATGTCGACTATATTGTCGATATTGATGGGAAGCATAAAACCTTCCACATCAATATGCTTACTGAATTCCATGAACGTCCGGATTATTTGCAACCCATTTTCCAAGCAACGGACAATTCTCCAGTACAACATGGTCATTACTCATCACTGTCCGTGATACAGGATGAGGAAACAAGTTTTTCAGATGTAACTCTTCCTCTTCCAATGATCCCACTTCATTCCAGTGAATCATGGAAGAACGTTACTGTCTCTCCTGATTTGTCTCTAGGAGAACAGCGACAAGTTTCAACTATGTTGCAAACATTTCAGGATGTACTCACTGACATCCCTGGACAAACGAATGTCATTGAACATGACATTGTTCTAACTGACCATACTCCTATTAGGGTTAGACCTTATCCTATACCTATACATTTTCAAGCACAGGTCGAGAAAGAGTTGGATGAGATGATAGATTTGAAAATAATCGAACCATCCACCTCTGCATATTCTTCGCCGATGGTTATTGTGCGTAAAAAAGACAATAACATACGTCTTTGCGTTGACTATCGAAAATTGAATCAAGTAACGAAGTTCGATGCCGAACCTATGCCTTTACTGGAAGAGCTACTTACTCGACTCTCCAAATCTCATTTTTTTCACTAAACTTGATTTGTCTAAAGGATATTGGCAAGTTCCTTTATCTGAACGCGCCAAACCTCTCACGGCTTTTTCAACACCTAGAGGTTTGTTCCAATGGAATTTTATGCCTTTCGGTCTTATGAACGCACCAGCTACGTTCGTACGCATGATGCGCCGAATCCTATCTTATCGGTCAGATGTCATTGCATATCTAGACGACATCTGTCTTTTCAGCGATACTTGGGAAGATCACTATTCAGGGTTAGATGAATTGCTGTCTACTTTGCGTGAGCACAACCTGACAGCGAAACCCTCTAAAGCCTATATTGGTTTTAGCGAAATTTCTTTCCTAGGCCACCGAGTTGGTCATGGTTTCCTAAAGACAGAGGACCATAATACTAGTAAGATACTTAACATCTCAATCCCTAAGACTAAAAAACAGGTGAGAAGTCTGTTAGGTCTTATTCAATTTTATGGCAGATTCATTCAGAATCTATCCTCTATCATGGATGGCACCTCTCTCAACACTTCTAAAGAAAGGTTCGCCTAATGTGGTCCACTGGTCTCAGGAATGCCAATGCTCTCTGGATAAGATTAAAACATTGTTTTCAACACCACCTATTTTAGTGCTACCTACTAAAGATAAGACATTCGTTCTTCGTAGTGACGCTTCATCCACTGGGATTGGAGCGGCACTAATGCAAGAGTACTCTGGAACTCTGCATCCTGTAATGTATATTTCCAGAAAACTTAATGCGGCAGGAAGGAATTATTCGGTTTTAGACCGTGAGCTATTAGCTATGGTTTGGTCGATCCTCAAACTACAGAGATTCCTTCTAGGCGCACATTTCATAGTAGAAACCGACCAAAAAAGCTCTTACTGCTATACAGAGTAAGAATTTGAAGAGCTCGAGGTCTACTCGATATGCAATTGCTCTTCAACCTTTTCATTTCTCTGTGCGAGCTATTCGTGGATCAGATAATGTGATGGCAGACATTCTGTCAAGATGCCCACATGATTCCACATAACTATTAGGGCTTAGACTTCTTGATATGTCTAGTTCTATAGTAGTTCCTTTTCTATATCCTGATAGATACACATTTGTAATTTAATAATATAATGATTGTATCACTACATAGCGGTTCATTGATGTTTATTCACCGCTGTGCTTTGATGATTTTTTCTTCATAAATCATAAATTTAAGATATCTAATACGAAATGATGATATGAATTTTTTAGGCATTGTGTAATTGCCAGAATTGTATTATACTTTGATGACACCTTCCTGGAAAAATTTACTTGTAGAGAAATAATTTCTCTCAGTTTATGAGATACATTCTCACCAGTCGCCCCATAAGTCGACTTAGCCTCATATTAGGCGTTATATTTATTCCTGATATTTTCATCTGCGCATTATTCATGCGTTGTGAGCCTATTGTACGTTGCTCCTAGATGTATTTCAAAAAAAAAAAAAAGTTCCATTTTTTTTTCCCGCGAGGTGTGGTAAGACTGTTACGTGCAGTCTTTGATATGTTACAATATAATACATTTGTATGCTTGTTATGTTCGCAAATATTTTGTAAACAAAATAGATACTTTTTAGTGCTTCAGGAAAAATCATTATTGAGTTACTTCCCTTGAAAGGAGTGTCGTCACTTCGATCGAACTCCGCGGATGAATCTAGTTTTACTGCGATATATTCTTTGTTTGGGTAGAAATAGGTTGTTCTTGCTTCAGTGTATCTATGGCCTGAATTTATGTGTATTGTTTGTCTGAGTAGGACGAGTCTGTCTTATATCTGTATATCTGTACATATCTAAGTCGAACTATATGTTCTGTTGTCTCTAGAGAGGTCAAAGGGCTGTTCGGCGGATGTGTCGCTAGAGAGGTGTGATTTGGCTTCGCCCTGATGGAGGCTGTGATTTTTGTGTAGCGGCTTGTCGCCGGAAAAAGTGATCTCAGTATTTATGGGGAAAGTGATAGTCGTCTAGACCTATCGTGTATGCTTTACCCCAGTGTTTATTCTTATTGCCAAGGAATGGCAGAATCATATTTCTGATACCAAGGTAACAAAAGATTCTCCTTATGAACTCTCTTTCGAAGCCACCGTTTTTCGATAGGCACGATTTGTACGTCTGAGAGAATATATTTAACTAGATGAAGATGACATTCATTCCTAGCAGCACTATATCTTGTATGATGAAGTCAATTGTATCATGATAGAATCTACAGAGCTATGAGAACATTTAATGAATGACTAACTTTAATACAGATTCATTATCTGTATCCAAACGTGAGTGACAGCTTACGAGAGAAGCCATCTTGTATCCAAATATTTTGTGACTTTCAAGAAGAGAAAGGGATACCCCGTATTATCGCTTGATGAGTCCAGAGATCACTGCTACACATGAGAACCCAGTACTAGCGGTTCAATATGATTATATGAAAAAAATATGTGCTGAATATTATTTCAAGGAATCTTCGCTAGACGAGGTTAGGTCTAGAAGCCATCTTGAATGTTGTTTATAATCTGACGTGCTTTGTCAGTAAACTCAGATGATATATATATATATGGGCAATACTGAGTGCTTGTCTACTGACAGTCCATTATGCTATTATTCTACATGAGTGCCCATGTATCATTGCAAGACCATTTATCCACTGTACCATGATGTATTATGCCAACCTGTGATTTGTCACTATTCGTGCTGTCGAGTGTGTACGTCCAATTAAACTGTAGCAAAGGTACACAGTCGTTGGTGTCGATGACTTCCAGCCATACATGAGTGTGAGAAAAAGACCATTTGTCAACACCACGAACTCTTCTTATCATTCGCATATTATACTCACAATCTATGTCTACACACCACTGCGTAGGTCGAGTTGACATTCCATACTCAAACCACAAGCAACACAACAACACAGCATGTAGCTCTGGTGATGTTCTAGTGAGCTTATATTTATCAACTGATGATGAGCAAAGAAAATAGAGTTATCAACTAGAAGAGACTTTATCAATGTCCCCTATAGAACATCTGTGGGACGAGCTTGGACGCAGAGTCTACAGGCAAGGTTCTCCAGCTAATCTGCAATAGCTCGAAGCTGCTCTTACACGTCAATGGGACTTGATTCCCCGGAATTTCCTTCAGAGACTTGTGCGTTCCATGCGGAGCCGCTGCCAAGCTTGTTTGCAAACACATGGTGGACATACCAGATACTGAGGATAGTGTGAATGAATTTTTTTATTGGTTGCATTTTTGGTTTTCTCCCTTGCCTGCACAGAATGCAATGAATTTCATAACAAGCAAATGTACAAATTAATGACCAGCATGTATTCATAGGAAAATGAATAAAGATTCCAAATATGTAAACTTGTAAACACTTATATTTACATTTCACACTCTATTCCTGGATTATACAGGTGGTGCGTTGTTTAATGTGCTTCAGTATATATTTATTGTCTTCAGTCTCGTACCTTGAACCTGGGGATACCATACTCTTAAATCCCGGCGGGAGAGTGTCCTCTAATGGAGAGAGGACTAGATTGGAAACAGGTCAAGAGGAAGACAGCTGATAGGATAGCGTGGCGCTCTTTCTGGCAAATGTCTACACCCCATTGTAAGAAAAAACATGACTAAGTAAAAACATGACATGAAAAAATAAAGAAAAATATTTAAGCTAGGAAAAGCTTTGTCCTAGCTTAAATATTTTTCTTTATTTTTTTCCCCACTTCCGTCATGTAAAGGTCTACCAAATCATACCCTGTTATCTACAGTTAGTTTAGGATCGACTGATAGCCAATTCCTGTTTTAGACAGTACGTTTGCTTGTTGCAGAATTTATGTTAAAAAAAAAAAAAAAAGTTCGTTAAAGAGATACGTTTAAACACATTTTAAAATAATTTACAGAGAATAATTGGCAGAGCCTACGACATATAACAGGATGAGACAGAATAACGCATGCGCGTAGGTTTGACACAGGGTCGGCTTGGCTGTCCGTTAACAATAGGTTTTTTTTAACTAGCTCTGGAAACACAATGCCCGAACTATGATTTGTCACATAGGAATATTGACCTGCTTTGTCTGGCGAGCTGGAAAACATAACAATATGTTAAAATTATGGGTAGTTTTCTTTCTTAGTGTTGCTCATTTCACTTTTTCATTTTGTAAAATTCAAACTCAGATGTCGTTGTCCAACCGCCATTCAGGAAGTAAACAACAAACAAAATGGCGGTCAGATCTAGGCGCCACTTTAGTTCTAATGCAGGGTTACCAACATGGTGGACATGTACCCTCCTAGGGCTATAAGAAGTCTATCAAGGGGCTACAGGGAATGTTTGGTAAACAAAATGATATTATCTAACTGAAATCATCCAAACTAGTAGTGATAATGAACAAACTAGTAGTGATAGTGAACAAACTAGTAGTGATAGTGAGCAAACTAGTAGTGATAGTGAACAATGAAAAAATCTTGCAAAAATTGACAGATTAATTAATTTTACATAATTAACTTGCTTACTTAGTCATGTTTTTTCCTACAATGGGGTGTAGACTTGCCAGAAAGAATGCCACGCTAGTTCCTTATCGGACTGGTCCCTCCTCCATGACCTGTTTCCAATTCTAGTCCACGGACCAATATCGAGACTAAATGTTGACTCTCCCAGCTAACCTCTGTCGCAGGGCGTCGTTCGTGGATCCCCTGTGTCTCTAGGCTTTTCCCATAATTGTCGAGGGTAGGCCGATCTTTCTCCCTTTCTCTGCTTGACAAGGCCAAACCCATCGTGAATCTTGGGAACTGTTTCCTACTTGGGTCATGAAGGGGCTAGGAATTGAGGCCATGAAGATTTATCGTGTAGGAAATGCGGAACCAATGTCTGTTATTGTTATACTTTAACCCACTTATTCCTTTCAGATCTATAACCTCATTATCTGAGGTTTAGAGTCTTGGCATTAGGTGGGTCCGTAGTCAATGCTACATGTATCAGCCCCCAAAAAAAAAAAAGAAAAAAAAAAAAAAAATATCTATAAGGCAAGACTGGAACATAGGTGGAGCGGCATACAGCCATCTTATAATTAAATTAAAGTACATAAAATATCAATATGAGCATAGTATTCGTATTGTAATCATCTAGAATGTAATTAGCCCTCTCATACTGAACAGGTAGTGTAACGGTGAAACAAGAAAACGGCAATTGGAGAACCAGTAGCTATAATTCTCATATTGCGCTTGTCAGTGATTACAACATTGAACAAAGTCAAAGAAATGAGATGCTGTGAACTGGATTGACCTACAGTGTTACACTTCACAGACTATGTCAGCAGTACATAAAAGAGTTGATGATACAGTGTGATCCCATTCTCACTGCCAACATCCCTGTGAATTGAAGAGGCTGACAGATTGGCCAAGGAAGGGAGAAAACTTCCTCAACTTGCACAAAAATAAGCCCCCCCTAATTGAGTGAGTCCAAGAAGGTTTTTTTTTTAATCAAGGCCCGCAGGATACAAGGCACAAAGTGTGGGGGGAAAGAAAGGAGCAAATTCCAAGGCCACCCACAAAAAAATGAATCCGTATTTTAAACCAGGAGCCCTCCCAAGCAGAAGAAGTGGAACAAGTGGGGTTATAAATCCTTTCGTACCAGCCTATCCGCAACTTGTGTCCCCCATAACAGATTTAATGTTGTGTGAGAATACAATCTGTTAATAATCAAAAAACAAAAATTAAAAAAAGAATAAGAAGAAACAACGGGAAGAAATGAGATGTGGTGAAAACAGTGGTGGGACCCAACTGGATAAAAATTGAGCTGGCCGGAAAACATTCTGGCTTTCAAAATGTGGCCCCCAACCAGTAATTAGAAGGAACAGAGGAAAGAACGCCAATGATTGGTCCCATCCAAATTTTTGTCAAGAACCATATCCCTGGGAAGAAAAAAATGCTACGAGATATATGAAGAGACATCCATCAGCTAACCACTATGAAACCAGCTGCACCCACTTGCCTTTTTATCCCCCCCCTTTTGAAAACTTTTAAAAATTTCCCCAAGTTGACATCAGTGAGAGGTGAACGAAAGAAGAAGAAGAACTGGGAGAACGGGTAAAAGAAAGTGCTGGGAACCTCTGCTTCCTAAGATACAAGCATATGCAAGCTGTCTGAACGATGGTAAATCAAAAAAAAAAAAGAACTGAAAAAAAGATATTAATTGCCTAAAGGGATCGAAGAGTCAACTTAAAGATTGCATAAACAAGGACAAAGTCGTGTAGCTCAAGTGAAGATGAAAGCAGGCTTATTGGTGTTGTAAGCAGAGACAGGGAACAACTAAGTGTGGTTCCCCGGGGGGGTCACTGGGGTGACAAGAGTGGATAGAAAACACCTACATGATAACCCACAGGCAAATTTTAAAAGGGCGACTAATATTGAGGTGTGTGCATGGGAGGGTTATGCAACCCTCAACTTTTACAACATATTGCCCACCGAACCAAACTGCTGCAGGCAGGAGTAAATGAGCTGTCTTGTCAGGGCTTTTCATTATGGAACATAGATCAACTGACATACTGTCAACGTGGTCTACTATCTACTGTTCTACTGATCTACTATCTTACAAACTCCTTGACTGCGCTGTCTACTATCTACTATCTAAACTACTGTCTACTAACTACTGTCTACTATCACTGTCTACTAATCACAGTTCTACCATTACAATCAAAATAATAACATGATACATAGTGAAGCACAAAGGAAAAATATGATGAATAATATTCAGAACTAATCCGCTAATATAAATACGCAATACTTTCAGTGCAGTGATTTAAAATGTTATTGTCATCCCACAAAAAAACTGTCATAAAACAAAAGATAACAAAACAAAGATAAAACATTCTGTAATAGCAAACTGCAAAGACGCACAAATATGTGCGCAGTATTATACGCATTTAATGGTGATCCCGCATTGTTTTGAGACTTTACATCGATAATGAACTGCATGGCATTTTTCCGCCCGCGTGGGTCAAATAAAATTAATATTCTTTATTTATTTTACAGCGCTGATCGTAACACTAAACTACCCATGAGAGACCCCGGCAACAAGTGCGTGATAACATGCCTCTCAAAAAATGGTAGAGGAAACACGCATCGCGCAAAAAACAAAATCTCGCTTAATTAAAAAAACAGCGCGGAAAATTCTACATTGGTATTCTCAATAGAGTTGAGGCAGAACAAAACAGGCAGTAGAATATTATCATAATATCAAGACAACCACTGCGTACGAACAGACAAACACCTCTAGGACAGGCTTGGCTGTGTGCATATCCTTACACACAATTGGTCCATGAGATTATTTCTGACCTGTCCTCCGTCGGAGTACATTTTTCACATGTTCATTATTCCTACTACCACACATAAAAACCGCGCCGTTGACTGGAAGAACTATTTCCGATTTTTTAAACCAAATGTTGGATGATTTGGCACGTTCTTAAATAAATGTGAAATGTATCCTTACTTATCCATAACTGCAAGTTGCCAGGTAAAATAATAGTACTGAATATAAAGTATTGAAAAGTGGGTATTCTATTGAGTAATGATGTATAAATAATCATAATAAATCAAAGTACGCAGTGTCCGTACGTTAAGACGTATTGTGTGGCAACCCATGGCTTATCTTTCCTTTGGTACTCGCCATATTAAAAACACAACACACAATAATTCTATTAAAGTTATGAAGCAAATTTGATATCAGTAACGAAAGGTGTCAAGTCCGTCCATTTATCAAATACTGCTGTAGGAGTTGTTGATAAGTGAAATATGACAGTGCACTAACACTAGATCCAGCAATCGGAGAGATGGGGTAACCAGTTCCTTTCTCGCTGTCCAATTATCCCTATCCCTAACATCAAGAGGCAAAAGACAGTGAGTACCCATTTACAGCTTGGCTGAACCTGCGTGTACGATAACCGTGGTGAATCGAACCTGGCAACCTGATTTTTTCGCGAGAGATCACCAACAAGAGGCACACAAACCGAATCGGACGCTCCAATACAGTCTGTCATAATAGTAGTCCGTGAGAAGGTGGCACCCCCTCCTACCTGGCTGTGGTACAACCCTGTCGCGTACCACCTTCATGCCAATTGGCCACCTCTTAGTGCGCCACTGCAGAACACGTAGATATTTATGTGTGTTTGTACCTCGCTCTCTCTTTCCTCACTCTAGTCATCGTTATTCTTCCTCTTGTATTATAAAACATGTACGTATCCAAGTGTGGTGGGACAAGTAATGTAAAAGACCCAACGAAGAATCATAGTCCTGATAAGAAAGGCCATTTTTGTTAGGCATGTTGGGTGGGGGTGTGGTAGTGGTTGCTTGTGCTTATGCAGGTACGAATAGATTGTACCTATAGGGAGTGGGGTTAACATAATTTATATATACATTTAACGAGAAGATGTGTGGAATGTGGTAATGTGTGTGTTATAATAAATTAATAGATTGTACTTATTGTACTGACATGAGAACAAATGCTTGTGAAGGTATCTAAAAAATCTAATATAAAGGAGTAGAGTAAAAAATTAGAAGATAATCCTTTACTTGTGCACCAACATATCAAGATATCACAGTCAGAATTAATTCAGAATCGTGTGATTGACTACGTTATGTGGTATTGTATCGCAAGGGTAATGTATTTAAAAAAAAGTAAGAGTAGAAGGTCCACGAACAACAGGACAGATAAACAATTTTAAATTTTAATCCCCCATAACACTTGGACAACACTCCGTGTGACAAATTCAATTCATTAAAACATCACTCAATGAAGGAAGAAAAACAATAATGGGAGGATTCCACAGTATGCGAACTTAGATCCAAATAACAAAATTTAATATCCCATGTGGTATATCAATAAATGATAATTATTTAGATCCAAGAATACAAATACAAAGGAACCAGGAATCACAAATCACATTTAATATACAAGAAATGTACAGAAAGGTAATAATAAAGAATATAGTACGTGACTCTCTTATTACAAAATATCCAATGTGGGTGTCAGTTGTGTAATGTAAGTAAAATGAAGGTAATACGTGGTTATTATGTTTTGGTACACGCTCTGATGTGGTAAGTGTCATCAAGACTTCCAAAAGTTAGTTCCTTAAGGAAAAACTAGTATCTGTGGAGATGTGTTCTCAGTTACCTGAATTATTAAGAACAAATAAAATTTCCCCACAGAAATGATTTAACATTATAACAAGAGTAATTATAACACGATGAGGGCAATAATGTTTGGGGCTCAGTGGCTAAAAAAATCAGCTTATCTATGATTGATAGAGTGTGCGGGCAGGAAAGGAACTTCGCTCTGGCATCGTTTTTCTCCTCTGGGCATTCTGGAGGGGGGGACATCAACATCCACTGACAGCCTATAAGGGGGGACCAAAGGAGTTCGTAAGTGCTATTCCGGGATAACTGGGTGGTGATTCATGCCAATATCTCTTTGAACCAAGATGCTAGCTTCCAGTACCATTTCACAGGGTCCACTGTTTTCCCACCAATGGATTTTCTACAACCTGAATAAACACATAGTTATACGTTCTGCTTTTTTGGATTAGCAATTGCGATTTCTGGCTTAGTTCTATACCCACCACATAAAACAATAACTGGAACACACGGAACATTGAGATTCAGAGCGTTAGTTAGGTTAGGCCAACTTTCACGCTTCATCTGAAATTAATTAATACGGGGAGAATTATTTTTTAACCTTACTTAATAACACCACCCCTAAATAGGTTAAAAAGACTCGGCCGTCTGTCTAATAAAACGCACATGATTTTGCTAGTCTTAATCGGGAATCAATTGGTCCATGTGTTAAAAAAAACAAGGTGGCCATTCCATGGCCGTATTTATATTACTATCCCTCAAAGTGACGTACATCAACCAGCTCGTGGTTCAGGCTGGTAAGCATTAATAATGGGGGAGGCAAGTTATCTCGGGGGGACAATGTTTTGCCACTGAACTTACACATAAATATATACAATTGCAATAAATTAACCAATTTACATCTCAATTTATCATTAAAAGAACTGAATGGGTTAAGCTTACCATGACAATTTACATGAGAGAATAAAACCCAGATACGTTGATGGTCTAGCAACTGAGATTTCTGGCACAATCTTGTTACTGCGCAACAAAATTCCCGGTGGCCATCAGCAATATGTTCCAGGAACTTTTATTTTAACACAAATACGTTAGCCAGGGCTTATCAACGTGCACTGTTGCTTAACGTATCAAGATTATTTGCATCTAGTAGTGTCTCGTGAAAACTACAGCTCCAAGTGGAGTAAAGATATCAAAAAGTCTAGCCAATGAGGCCAGAACGTTCGTCGACAAGTGTTTCGGCTGGTCCAGGGGGGGCAGGGGGGGGGGCTCCTCCCCTGGTTACGACAAGGGGGGGGGGAAATTGGGGGCGGTGGGTTGGGGGGGGGGGGGGGGGAGGGGGGGGGGGGATGGTTAGTCCTTTCATTTCCTGGGGGGGGGACTCCCAATCAATTTGCCCGATTATAACGGTAGGTCCTAATTTTGTAAATATGTTACGATTTTTCAAGCGAAACGTCTCCCTAACGGGGGGAAAAAACCACAAAAAAAAAATTTATAGATTTCCGACCAAACTCGGGATGTTAAGTGGGCTGTCCATTTGTTGCGCTCCACAATCGATTTGGGCAAATTTTGGTTCTTAATTTCCTGTAACGGAAGGTTGTTGCCGGATTCATTTGCAACTGTTACATGTTATTAAAAAAACCGTTTATCACAAGCCCTAAGGAAAAATAACCCCAATGCTTTAAAAGCAGGTTATTCAATTATTTTTATTATCGCCCAAAGTGTATGTTATGATTTTATTGATACCTAACCTGTAAAAATTTCTAGACTAAGGATCGTAAACCTGTCTGGGTACCTATATTCCACATCAATTTGTCAGCAAACCGTAAGGGAACATCCATACAATTAATAAAAGGTTAGTCTATACGTAGGGCTTTTCCCAAGAAGGGACCGTTTTAACCTCATGTATTTTTATTCGAAAACCGGGAGTGCTGGCTGGGGATCGGGTGAGTGATATATTTATGCCACATGTCCGTTACCTGAAAAAAAAATTAGTCAAGCATCTTACAACCTACAACTCTTACACCGTGATGGCAGCATCTTTGTTGTTATTCGCCAGACGTAAAGCCGTAGTTTAATGAATTGTCGCTAGAGCGTTCCTGTAATTTCAGCCCTCCCTTCAGTCTTACGGTCTTTTTATCCTTTCAGTCCATTCTGTTCGCTTCTCGTTCGTTTTGGTAACGCAGTTGTAGAGTATAATTAATGCAAAGGAATATTAAGAAAGTTTATGGTCCATTGAAGCGATAATTGCCTCTCAAGGTTTATATCTCTCTATAGTTAAAATACAGCACAATGTTTTTTAATATGTCTAAAAAGGTTGTGTTGTTCAAAATACGCTAGTAAGCCTTTCAAAATACCTATTGGCAACTTGGACCGGCGATACAATTAATGCAGACAGAAAAGCAAAAAAAACAAGAGGGATCGCGACTTTTTCGAGTCTACTTCTTTTGTGGGGGACATAGCCACTGTTATTTTCCCATTTGCCACTTCTTCTTTTTATTACCTTAAGTTTATTTATGTATTGCTTTAGCTTTATACTATATTTACCTACAAAAAATATATTATATCGTCTGGTTATGATAATACGAAATATTCCATGAACAAACCTTTCCCCTTCTTAAAACCGGAGAAAACATTTTATAATCGAGACTTCAGTCCTTTTTTATTCTACTCATTACATCACACTACATAGAGGAAAATTTCACACTATTATTTTCTGAAGGGGTTTATCGGGTGAATTACGTGGACATTCTTCATCACTAAACGGTATGGGGGGGGGGGCGGCTTAAAAAATCCAGCATTTTCCCCAAAATTGGTATTATATTTTTCCAGAATATATTTATTTCAAACTCAGCGGCTAAAAATTTTTATATGGAGCCCAACAAAGGCTCCGTAAAAAGGTCCTCGCGAGTGTTAAAGTAACCTGGAGTTCTCTCATTCTCTAATCCTTAGCCATGTGCTAATAAAAACGAATATAAGGTTTTTGTGGGTTCGTCTGCGTTCTTCTGCCAACCATCACAACCTTAATGCCTCTTGGGGCCCCACTCATCTACCATTACCCATATTGGCCCATTACATAATGGTTCCATCTTACGTTGATACAGTCTGGGATAACATTATGTTACTACGCTGGCAAGAACCTTTCTACATTACTTTTATCGCGCTAGTTAATTTGTAGCTTATGGGCAATGATTTTCCAGCTTTATTTACAAACTTTCAGTTTCTACTGCCTAAGTTCCAATGGCCCATCTCTATTTCCGCCTTACATTCCCCATTGGGCATCCAAGTCTCGCAATCACTGCATAGAGTCTAGGTAGTTGCAAGCATTTAGCACACTTTAACCCATACCAATATTACTTGCATTGACCATCCGTCCATTACTACTCCGCTCATCGAACTTCTTTGACTAAAGTTTCAGCCGGTAAATTTCAAAATATGGGCCTTTCTCCCACCCTACTTGTTGCCTGAAGCTTCTTCCTTCCCTACTTCAATTCAACTTGGTTTTAAGATACCCACCCCCACCAACCCCCATTTTTATATTTCACATTGTCGGTGGGTCCAATGTTTAATGGGCGATCTGAGGATAAAGGATCCAGCTTTTACGTGTGGTTCCAATCTTCAGTTACAACCCGGCGTGCAGAACATACTGCGACACATTAACAAAGTTTTTGATGACACTACCCTACTTCCTGAGGTAGAAACATACCACATAATGAGACATAAGGATCCTCACGCTATCCCAGTCCTTCGGCCCTAATGGTCTTGTCGCGGTCTCACCAGACACCCCCATTCGCGGCGGGCGGATTCCTAGTCTCATTTGTAGCCCTTCTCATAAATTATTTACTTGGGGTCTCAGGGGGTTCAATGTCGCGTTTTCCAATATGGATTTTAACAAACTGTTGCGGATGTTCCCAAAAATTTCCAACACAGCTCTTTACACAAAACTTCCAACGGCCAACATTTGGAGCGGTTGGTACGGGCTGTTAAAAAATATAATGCGTGACCTCCCCTAAGTAGTCGGCTTCATAACAAACAGCATGTTTTCAGGAGAGTCGCAATGTTCGCGTGTTTCCTCAAATTGTTTTCTGTTTGCGCCATACCAGGCATATCTTCATACCAAGGGATTATCTCATTGATCTCAATACCCATGGGCATTTAGTCCTTATATCACAACGGGGGGGGGATTATTTCAGAGGTGGATCCCATAATACCTAATTTTTTTACTCCAGACTCCCATTCTCCTAGGAGAAGGGCCTTCCCACCGACCTCACACTAGGCGGCAGCGCTGTCACTTCAATCTTTCACATATCACCACCAAATGCACCGCGCAATAACTACCAACCCCTAAACCACTCATTTAGTGTTACCTGCGCAAGCGTGTACAAAAGCTCCTGGCTGACGGTATCTGGGGGGACTTAAAACACGCTACTATTATAGTCTAGCGGTCCCACTCACTCAGGCTTTTCTTGGGATAGCATGATTAGTATCCTTTTACTTACCAGATTCCACTTGATGGAGTAATCAATATTTTAGCTTTATTTAGGGGATGGGAGAAAGTAGCTGTGCTGAATTTTGTATAACCTCCGGCAATTGGAAATCAACCTGTCCCTTCTGTATAAGAGCATTCAGTACAATACCTGTAATCTATACAGAGTCTATTTGTTCTCCTAAGTGGAGGGCTTCCTAAGAGTTACACCCCCACCGGAACTATACGGAAGACTTCGACTGTGCGAAATATAATTCCTTCCCTGTCAACAGATTTAGTCTTATCTCTTCGTTCAAAAGCTTTCTGTTCCTTAGCACAAACGGAAATCGAATATTGGAATATTACAATTTACATACAAGCAGTTGTGGATTCCAAAAAGTGTAAGTAACAATATCATATATTCCCAAAAGGATTGTATGCGCCTGGTACTGGTCTGCTTTAACACCGTCTGCAATGATTATTATATAACCCTGATGTTGCGAACCATCCTCCTCACTGTATGGTCACTTCTGTGAAGTTTGTCGTGATTAAATGTGTATTAACTGATTTTCACCCTGGGACTGACTTGTCCCTCACAGGGGAAATTGTAAATACATGAATGGAAGTTTATTCTCAATGATGAAAAGTGCGTTTCCTTTTGTAGTCATCTCCATGATGTGCGGTAATCGGACAAAAGGTCAACAGACGTGTTCACTCTATTTTTCACCGCACACACACGGTTGTGTTGTCTACCTACACTTAGTATCGTTACAACTTTCCAAAATAGTATCTCAAAATCCTGTCAGTGCATATTACTTCAGATGATAGATTTTTTCTTTTATCCGCATAACTTGTATCTATCATCGTATTATATTTGTTCTAGACACAAATTTCTCCTAAGAACTTGTAAAAATCGAGACCCCACTGACTGCCATTCTCAATTTGAGTAAACTTATATTCTTTTTGACTTTCCCGTTGGCAAAAGTAAGACAATCATACTTGTCCTTCTACCCACAGCACAATTATCCACTGTCTTTCAGATCTTGCTCGCTTACATGTTATAAAATGTAGCATGGCAATGTTACTTCCTCGGCATTGTTGTCAAATTTTCGATTCGGCAAGTTTTCCAGCCCAAGTTTTTCCAAACGAGTATGGTGGTCAGACTCAGATTCACATGATATGGCTTCCCGATGAAGGAATCGTAATGGTCACAAATTTCCTGTTGATCTGCCTTATCATCCAAGATCCACGTATATACTTCAACACATGCATACTATATGGTACCGTTCTAACAATTGTGTTATGGAACCTTATAAATGTCCATTGCCACCACGCGGTTTTTTTGCGGACTACTCTCTCACACTCGAAGCTTATATATAGATAATGAGTGATTCCCTCTTCCCAGACATCTATCAATTCACATTAAAACTGACCTAGCTAGACCTTAATATTCTCTACTTTATGGGTTGGCATGTCCTCACCCTCCTTAAAATTTTCTTGAAATGAGAGATTTTTTTTTTCCCCCCATTCACTAACAATCCTATTCTTTCCATCCAGTTTTGTTTTAAGAGTTTACCCCGATTGAGGTGGATTTTCGGCCTTATCCTGGTGGTAAAGACTCTTTTTGCAAATCTTTTTGCACTCTCCGCATAAGATAGTGGCCAATTTGAAAAACAAAAAAACAGTTTAAGTTTGAAGCTCTTGCAATCCGTGAAAAAGGGGCTTGTCCATCCAAATTCCATTTGTGTATCCACTTTTTCATTTATTCCCAAATCCTATTCTTTTTAGTTCATTTTTTAAATTTCAAAGGCCCTATTTAATTTTGCCCCCGTGGAGTGTCCCAGGTCCCCCCCCCCCCCCCTGATCCATGCTTTATCCCCACTTGGGGTGGGGTGGAGTTCCCTCAAGAGATACCTCATCCACTACATGTGTCAATCATGCTACAGTGAACCTTTTCTAACAAGAATAATTCTCAACTGTCCCCATCTTTGTGACTTTGGGCTGGCACAATAATAATAATAACTAGTGAAGCCCGACTCTTTTGAATGATAGCGTTACACTATTATTCTTAATACATTAGAGTCCCCTCATACTGAGTTTACACATGTAGGCTATCCTATTATTAAGAATCTGATCTGCCCTTATCATCTTTATAGGACTTTTTACACCATGCTCAACTCAGATGTCATGACCCTTTAGTGATCTTAGCTCACAGTAACTACCTTTATTCGGTTAGTACAACTACTCAACTTGCTTTTTTCATGATAAAAAATCACCCTTGCACCGTGGAGTATAGAGTATGACACAGTTGAACAATTTTCTGTGAAAACAATGGCCCTTAGCCAATTGTTAAAATCCACAGCCATCTGGTGCCTTCGCTCATTCTCTTATCTGGATGTGATGAGTATCCATAATCATAATTACTCCTCCTGTCGCTTGTATTGAGGTTTCGACTCTGCACCAAGAAAGGAGTGTTGCCATGAGATACACAGGCTTTCCATTTCAGCATAAACGGCTCTAGTGTGTCAATGATTGGTCCATACTGACTGAATTCCTTACACCAACACTTTTTCATTCGTTTGCTTGAAAAAGACTCATGATCCTCTACTATCCCACAATATTTCTGTCATCGAATTGTGGGGTGAATTTAATATTTTTAATTTCATTACCGTGAGTGAGTGCCCTAACAATAAGGTTGCATATACCAATATTATTTTAGATGACCTCATGGTACAAATTATTAAATGATCAGAGTGCCGCTCAAGTATATCCACTGAATCTATATATAATTACCAAGATATATAGACCAGGTTACCTGCATGGAGCTGCTTGATAACCTTTCCAAGACAGCAACAATGTAGCAACTACACCCAGATCCGTCTCTGTCAAACCATAGTTTCCATGAGAAACTTTTTACTTTCTCGAGGTCCTGGATCCAATGACTCCTCTTAGGTAGTCTCTATAAGTGTGACTTTCAATTCCTTAAGATCGTTCTTCGGGTTGTCCCCAGAGAATGTCCATATCTTCTCCAAGTATATGTATCTATCTATTTCGTGGTGCAGGGAGAACTGTAGAATAGGATTATCAACCTGACAGTAAGTTAATGCATATCCTAAATTCTTTTAATCCTATAGAGATTCTGCATATCTTCATTATTCGAGTACCTTAACAAAATATGCAGTCATATTAGCAAGTCCATGATATTTTTTTCCTGATCACCGTTCGTCATCTGGCAGCATAGAAACATTTTTTTTAAAGCAAAAAACTTCATAAGAAGCTGGTGCCCCACAGAAAGTTCCCAGAGATAACTTTAAGACTCCACCATTGTTGTCTACCTCTCCCTCTCTAAACAACTCCCATACGTTGGTTAGCTTAATAGATATTTCTGAACCTATTAAAATGTAAGCACACTATATCATAGACTGTCCATATTTCTATCAACAAAAAGAGATCTAAATGACAATTCATAGTTGAGGATTGAAGAGGCTTCCCTGATGTACCCGTAAGCATCAGAGGTGCAAAGAATGGGAATTGGTCATCCCATTATTCAGGAGCAATGACCCATCGAAACGTCAAACTCCATACTGCCCTAGTATCGAGTAACTTCATGTTTTATCCCTTTAGATAGAAATCTCATTCCCCATTCTAAATTTCCCCCCTACCAAACCATTTCTTCTATATCGCTGACACATCCATCTGCCTCCATTACCTCTTACCCATCGCACAGAAGGGCGAACAAGAGCCTTCCCCCCCAAGTTTCCTGGAAAAATTGGTTGAATTAGTCGGGGCGTCCGCGTCCTTATCTTTGATTACCTAAATTTCATATACTATCCTGCAAACCTTCTTTGCTTCTCCACTCTAAGATTATCCTTTTTGCAGAGCCTACCTCGCTTCCACAAAGCTTTAGCGAATAAGCAGGAGCGCCACTACGTTCCTCATCCCACGAAATCAAACCACGGTTGACCACCTGTGGTCTTAGTCTCAGCCTCAAATCTTGCCAGACCGCGTTAGATCCCCTCCACCCCACTCAGCTTCACATTAAAGAAGGGTACCCCACCCATAATTCTCCCTTCCCAAGTGCAGCATCGGATAGGAGTGTCTTTTCTCGGCATACCATAAAAGTCAGCTTTCAAACCTTCGTAATGCTCATCTTTCTTCGAGACGTTCAGGGAAACCTGTGACTGAAAAGACGTAGAAGACACCAGGAAGAACATTCAGACTATATGGCACATGGCCAATTCTCTGATGACCAACTAGGTCCTAACTATGTTTGGAAGTTGGTGTACAGCTCAGCATAGAGATGAACATCATCTGTACTCCATCCCCAGGTCCACCTATCCGGTTCGCAATCCGTGGTAGAACCAACCCCCTACCGTCCCGTCTATGTGCGTAACAGAACGTAAGCCCCATTCATACTAAGAATAATCGTAAGGACTCCCCAGACGCCATATCCGCCTGATGAAGCTAAACCACATCGCATCGCACTATCACATCCACCCCACCTGAGAAGGGGCCCGGAACGAAGAACTTATTTTCCAATTGACAGAAGATGTGAATAACTATGGCCCCCAATAATCTGTAAATAGGGAATAGAAATCACTACTCTCTCCTTTCCTAGCCATATATTTCCCCCTGGACCAGGTGGTCCAAGGGGTGGAGTGAAGTGTATTATGTAATCAAATTTTAATAGGGGGGGGTGGACTCTAGTGTTACTGACACAGAAAAGCCTGCACCCGGAGAGTGTAACTAGATCTATTATAGGATTACGCTAAAGAAAGCATGCTAACCCTAGTACATTGACGAGACCAACAAAAGCAATATATCTCATGAGAATTAGACTGGGAAAGAGTGGTAATATCCGGACGTTTTAGGTGTGTACCTAGGGTATCGTTTATACATGAAGTGTTCTGTCAAAACAGACCAAGAGCAGCGTAAACCCATGTATTATCTATTCGAGACAACCTACGATAATCTTTACCCCCTATCCCCATGCCAACCGCCACCGCACTTGTGTGAGACTAACTCCCTGCCTTACAACTCACCATTTCCTTCACGCCCCACAAGTTCCCCTTCCTCAGAGTCCCCTCTCTAAACCGTATCACCTATTCAAGAACCCCCTGCCTTTCAGTCAACTCCTAAAATCTAACACCAGTGCAACATGGGTACAGATAACCAACCTCTACCCAACGGTAGCTGAGTGAAACCCAAAGTGGAATCACCCACCCCCCTAAATTATCCCCCCAAGTGTAACCTAATCGACATATTATAAATCCCATGACCCACCTGTCCAGCCCAGACATATTCTTACTAACCACAAAAATACACACAGGTCAGTAGGTTGACACATAGTGTAGAGTCCACGATAAATGTGAGAAAGAGTAATCCTAAACAACTGTGGAAATTATCAAAAACTCTATTGAACCCAAGCTACGTGGATTCAATAATTCTACAAATTATTGGAGCACATCAATAGTTACCCTACTGGCAGTGAGCACCCCTACCTATGTCACGACGTGACAGTCCAACCTACAATCTCTGAATAGTTAATTCTTATTACACACCCCTCATTCATAGAAGTAACTATAGCTGGCCCACGCCTTATATCACAGATGACGCTGCACGCACACCTAAGTTTATGCTTCAGGCTTGCAATATGAAACTTCCATCTCGAGTGTAGCCGGATGTATGTTAATTCACTATTAGGACTCCACTGCTATATCGAAGTTCTCCTCTGTCTGTACACTGGGAGACACTACCCCATCACTTATATTAACATCTAGCTGCCCCTCTTTACCTTCAATCAAGACTGGGGAATCGACAGAAACTCTGACCCATTTTCTCTACATCGTTCGGCCTCTCGCAAGAGCCACGGTCCCATTAAATTAGCAAGACCCACTATACAACAACTACCTTGAACATAACTATTGTCCAATAGTGTTGATGACTACTAAGATCTACCACTCCTGAAAAAGACGGATACGCCCCCCACAGACTTTAGATCTTTGATGCGGATTATCTTGACCTGCTTCTTTAAGCATGTCATCTCAACCATATACCCTTGAAAGCTACCTCTAAGTGTAACTAATCAGACCATTAAGCCCCTTATTGTTTCGGCAAGGACCATTACCATACTTGTCTTTATTATCGTTGCCTTCCAATTGTAAATGTAGGTATTTTCTGGATATACTACAGTACCAAATTGACTATCCAGGATAAAGATGAACTTATTTGGACCGATTCCATAATTGTTCTTATACGCCAGTAGTTTAGCAATCTGTACTGCTTTTTGTCTTAAACTTGCCTAAACTTACCCAATTTGTTCTTATTGATACTGGATCATTTAATATGCATTTTATACTCACCAGAAATGCCATACATCCCTTCCGTTTACATAATATATTTACATGCAAAAAATTATAAATACCTAAAATTGACCTATCTTTACATATCAATTCTGTCTATTCATTAAACGCATATTACAGTAAGGTTCAAGTCTTACCACAATTTCCAGGGAAAAGAACCCAGGATTGGACGTATTGATTAGCAATCTACATTCGTGGCATAACACAATGATACGTTAGCATTACTTTGGCACAGTTAATATCCCACCATCCTGCTGCCTATATATTCCCACGAAATCTATTGGATTCTTATAGCACACTATCCTGCGACTGTGTAACAAAAATGTATCAACATCCATCCTGTCTACCAGTATACATCCATACTCCTTCCTCCTTTATCATGTTTCTGTTTTTAGCACTGAAGACCTATTTCTCAACAAGTAAAATCTAACTTCAAAAAGAAGCTAAATCAGCAAGTTTACACCTTTGGCTCATAGCTATATGGCATCAGTTTTGCATATATGACCTAGATAGTTACACCATTATACTCATTGAACACCTTTATTTTTGATATACAACCAGTTACATTCTCTATATAGGTCCAGGATCCAAATCGTTCCATTCGTCTTTCATTTCCTATGACACTCCTAAACAATTTCATGTTATGCTCTCGTATAACATATGGTAATCTTCTTGCATTTCATGTATAATTCGCCAGCAAAAGAATCTTCTTTGACAAACCTTTTTCCCTATACACAACTCTTAGATTTAAGCGACAAATGAATTCTATGCTGTCAGGCATCTACGGACATATTTAATCTTAAATGCACAATACTAACAAAATCACATGTTCAATTATACTAAATTTGCGAAAACTTTACTTTTCTTTGACATATTCTTCGCCTGATCTAGCCAACGACCCTACGGTACAGTTTATTCCTTCTACTACCTCTGTATTTATATCAACAACCTACTTGTATCGATGGTTCAACTAGAGCCTTCCACAATATGGAACTTTGATACTTACTTATTTTATAGAAACACATGTGTCCTGTCTCTTCCAGTTGAATACATAATGAAAAGTACTTTATCCCTGGTACTCTACCGTTTAGACGATTTTATCCGTGTACATCGCTAAATGAAACAAATTAAGCAGAACCACCTATGGTCCTAGCAATTTGTTGTTAGGTCAGTCGTCTTGAACGCCGAGGTATGTCTTTTATACTATGGCTAGTACTAAACATAGCATCCTACGAGTTCAAGCCCTCCCACCTCTCTGTACTTCTATCAAAAGTCCATCTGTGATCGTTCATTCCAAACTTATACCTGGTAACTCTTGTAGAGAAAGTAGACATAAATGGAATTTAAGAAATTATTTAGTGTTCCAGCTCACATATCCTCACTGTGTTTAATCCATAGATCGTCCATCAATCACAAGTAGCGATGAGTTTTTGTGAAGTAACGCGTGTATGGTATTCACCATTCCTAAAAATTAACGAGGACAGACGTACAATTCTCATGAACGAACTAGCCCAAAACACCAAAGTCACTCTTTCTGAGTTACTTGTCCATTGAGATACAGCACTGTTCACTACACACATATCTCTTGCTTATCTTACTAATTTTAACAACACTATTAACTATCATTAGGTCCTATGATTTGACATCTCTATGTATAATTAGTATAATATGTAGAGACACTGCTTTTGCCTTTTTTCGTTTCAGATTCTCAAATCGGTGAATCGAAATGAATTATCCGTTCCACCACATTTAGTCCCACGTCATAGCGAATACGTAAGAATTACGAAGATTGACGTCTTCAATGCACAATGAACAAGCAGCCGGAAGAAGGAATTGAGGCCCCTGAAATGTGGATGCATAGAAGAATGAAGGAGAATCTCACGGGAAGAAAAGAGAAAAATTAAAGAGGAAATAGAAAACTTAGAAATGAAAAGAGAATTAATAAAAGAGATCAAAGATTTGCAGCTAAAATATTTTGGCCATAAAAAAAAAAAAAAAACATTGCTGAAAACCGTAATGGAAAAAAGAGTTGAAGGCTTACGTGGCAACTGGAAACTTCTAGCTTGTATTTGTTAACACCAAAGGGCAAAAGTATTGTTATATATAGGTGCCGTCTTTGTGAAGCCAAACTTCAATTTATAACAAAGCGTGTGAGCTTGAACTTGGTTTATTTCACTATTGTATGTACTTTGTTTATTTACCATTAAGTAATGCAGTATCTTCTTGTATGCAATTATTTTTATTGAATGTTTGAACTGCTTTATTTTAGTTACAAGCAGTTAAGGCAGTTTCTTCTTTTATGCACTTATTTTTTATTTAATAGTTGTATATTTTATGGAACTCATATATTTAATCTTTGTATGCCTTTGATGTCCTTCGGGTTGTTTGAGGTTGTTTCATAGAATGCATAACCCCATCATTTCTTGGCAACATACAACAACAGTTGATGATATACTACTATATGTTTGCAGCTCCAAGGATGGCCGACAACGTGTGGGATTAACACCGTCATTTGTTTTGAATTCCTGGTTCATGTCATTTTATGTAATAATCTGACTGATATCTGAGACTGGTTTATAGACCACACTCAGGACAATAATGCCTCTAACCAGAGAGCTAATTAGATTGTTCCTTTGTCTGTATCTCCTAGCTCACTGGTGGTGATGAAGGCAGGTGATCTCTCAGTTGTGCAGTAAAACCTTGCCGTAAACACCTAAGAGCTACTTCAGCAACTTGGCCAGGGGAAACAACTTACAGTGGCGCTGTGCAGTCAGAAACAGCGGCAGCAACACCTAGGATAAGTTATTACAAAAAAAAGGGACCAAACATTACAAGATCACATGTCATACCAGTCAATGATTAGAATAGGACATACACCTTAGCCATCTTGAGGGGTACCCTATCAATTAACATACCTTTTGTGTATACTATTTTTTTTTTACTTTACTCATTACTATATTTTTTTTTTTCTGTAATAAATATAGCTTCGTTTATTTATATTCCTTGAAGAGAATTTTACTATTGGTTTTTTCTTTTCACTAAATGTTCTGTATTGCTTGGTAGTTAATTTTGTGTTAATTATTGTCTTAATTACCAGCTGGGGGTCTCGTGAGCCATATCTGTACCTCAGGAGAATTGTGGCTGAAGAGCTAACATACCCTCAGGATCCTTGATGGGATCTGCTTCTTGGCTTAACTGAGAAGAGTTTAAATTTCAGTATCCTGAAATATTTCATTCTACAAGTGTCTGACTATCACCTACAGCGAGCCAAAACCCACTGTGGAAGAGATTGGTACTCTTTTTTATTTCTTCAGTCCATCCTCCCTTCTCTACTCACCACAAAGACGAGAGACAGAAGACACTTGAGATCCATTGCAGCCGATCTTCGACAGCTGATGATGATAATGATGATGAAGTTGTGTTTTTTAACTATTTCTATCCCCGCCTGATGGGTTGTAAAGAGTTAACACAACGTAAAGATCGAGGTATTTCCATAAAATGGATACTGCCGTTGAGTAGTGAAGTACTAGATACTTCACTACAGTAGATCCAGCTTTATGACCTGTGTATGTGTGTATGTATGTTTACACATACGTACGTATGCATGCACATTTGTATGTCTATATGAATGTATGTATCAATTTTGTGGTTGTGCATGTCTGTTTATTGTATTTCATGGCGTATTCTTCCTTCCTGTATCCACTTGGCTGCCCTGTTTTTCATCACTTCTAGTATTCTGTCAGTCATCTTCGTTCTGTCAATCCTCTACGGCAATCTTGTTCTCTTCCATGCTGAGAGTGCGCTGCATATCGTTTGGGGGTTCTGCCTGTGTCTGTGCAAGGTCTTGTAAGTATAATAGTAGTCTCATGTTTTGCTTTTTTTTTCTAGCAAAGCAGTTCCTCTGAAGTCTCCCCCAGTTAAATCCTTTCATCTTTGACACTGAAGAAGGACAACACAAGATAGGCAGATTAATGAAAGTTCACGAGAAGGGTACGTTTCTGACGTACTAGAAACAGTTCGAAGACTATATCTCAGCGAGACATCTCAGGTCACAGAATGATAAAGGTAATGATGCGACTGACGCAGACTGACTGCAGAGGCTCCAGGTAAGTATTTGTAGAGTTTAAATCCTGCTGTTTTCATAATACATCTTGACCTGAAACTAACGTGGCTGTTACTTGCTGAACGTTCAGACCTTATGAGCGAAAAAAAAAATGGCATGGTCAATTTCTTGCGGGTCTACAGTAACTTCAGTTCGGATCTCGCAAACAATTTGAAAAAAATAAAGTGTTAATGAAAGCAGTCGAAATTCAGGGTAAATTTAACCTGCTGTAAAACTGCGAAGGGCTTGCACTCATCGTTGATTTCTTATTCTATTCTTTACATTTGTCATCACAGCACACAAGAAGACTCGTCAAGAACATGCTGGTAAAGACATATTTCAGTTAGCTATCACCAAAACCGTGTAGTCGCTGTGGGTAGTGAGGAGATACAGACCAGAATAGGACCATGCTTCATTATTGATGATGTAAAAAGCAACTAATATAAGGTTGTGCTAGCGGCTGACAACCTCGTCATGTAAAATAAACTGCTACAACAACATCGCTGCAAGAGTTTTGGCTTCGCTGCCAACTTCTTCAAGCTGACCATATGCCGTGGTGGCTTCATGCGCTATAAGGAGTAAACAATGAGATAATAGATGGATGGATCGTCTAAACCCATCAATTTCAGAAGTTTGATTGATTCATCTTTTTCTAGTGCAAAACAATCAGACCTTGTTTTATCAAAAACATTCCCGTCTCCCCACAATGTTCTTTTACACACTTAAAAACATCCTTGTCATCAGGTAACCGGTGTATATAGTAATTGGAAAACCCTGTGACATGCAAATTAAGATTGATGTTAAAACGATACAATCTTTGAGAACACGGACCAAGCAGAGGCACAAAGATTGCTCAAGTCTTAGACAATGATTTGTCGTAGCATGTGGTATTCCGCGTCGTCGCAGACAGAAGAAATTATAAATCTCTCCTCGAATAATCGTCTTCCTCGTTATCTTTTGAAGATTGGCTGTGATTATAAATAGGAAAATAACCTTCTATTACCGCTTCAGACATGCCCTCGACGGAGGATAGAGTTAGTCAGAACTCTGCTCTGATTTCCTCCCGTTAAAAGTCTCGAGGAAGTTTAAAACAGGATTTTGATAACTATCAAGGAGCGAATATGCTACGTCTGATCTTAGAGTCGTCACAACCGGAGTTCAGTCTGGGGCTAATGTCAAACCTGAAGACATGGAATCATAAATTCATCTTTTTTGGATATTACAGACAACGCAGACATACTCAGGTGTCAAGGTCGGGAGCAGAGGCCGACTTTGATTGACATTTTCCATCTGGACTCGTATAGGATACCAAAAGAGATGACGGCGCATGTCTGGAGAACTTGCCGAGATGGTCACTGTTTTTCACTTACTCTATAGTTAGGAAAGTTGTACTCACGATCTCACTACACAGGAGACCAGGGGGTGTATGACATCATTAGGACCACTGGTTCTGAAAAAAAAAAATTTCCAAAAATTATATTCCTTCTACTGGGAATCGAACCCAGTACCTTTAAAATTCGAGGCAAACGCCAAACCGAACTCCTAAACCGGATATCTTAACCGGATAGAACAGGATAGGTGTCTTGGTGTGTATTTGCTGAAGGCATGTGCTCCACGCTGAGGGAAAATAAACATTGAGAATACATGTTATTGCTAAGCCCAGTTTTGGGTGGTGACCCATGAGCTGAGAATCACTGATCTATACGAGCAAAGGTAAAAGGTAGTCCCGTCGCCAACACTGCCGCAGGGGGGTGAAGTGTTAGAAACTTCACTATACTAGGTCCAGCATCGAGATGGTGGGATGACCAATTCCCTTCTTCGATGCCGTCTACTAACTGACTCAATAGCAAAGCGAAGTACCTTCTTCGCCGTCGTTCACTCTTAAATAACCACATCTATCTCCCTTATACAGTTGGCGGTTCGTCTCAGGCTTCTCTCGTCACCATACAGTTTCTCTCTCAACTGGATTGGAGAAGGCCAGTTAGGTACCCATTTACAGCTGGGTAGACTGGAGCGTGTCTATACCGTGAATCGAACCAAACACTAGAACGATAAAAAAATTATTGTTGGTGTTTGACCACACACAGACACACACACATACATACACACAGGAGAGAGAGGTGGGGGTATAAAAAAATACATGTCACAGCCTAGTGAACTGGTGAAGCAAGAATTAAACTAAAATTTGTATTTCTTCCAGGGATTCTCAAACTAACTGATGAAAGCACAGAATTAAACTAAAATTTGTATTTTTTACGGAAACAACAGCAAAGGGATTTGCCTCTAAAACGCCATTACTGATGGGAAACTGAAAACCTATCTACTGTTGCCCTAAGACGCCACTAGGCGTAATGGCCACTGACTGCTTTGACGGTCGGTGGCTAAGGACGGAAGAAGAAGAAGAAGAATCTATAACAACTTCTTTTGCTTATTCTGTGCAGCGCGCAACTGTCCTAGAGTCTACCCCAGTCAAAGACTTTCATCTCTGACACTGAACAAGAACAATACAAGCAAGGAAGCTTAGTGAAATCTCCTTCAACGGCCCCGTGACGTGTCGGGGGGGGGGGGCCTCTTAGGGTACAGACAAGAACATGACTACTTATCCTGAGGCACGTGGTTAGAGGCGGCTAAAACCAGGTTGTGGATGGGGCTGGGAACCTCAGTATGTCAAACAAACTGCTACATAGATGATCGCTGCATAAGCAAGTCAATAGTCTGCCTCTTGGAGACTAGTTGATATGGGGGCACTCTATGCTCCCTTCATAACGGGCCTAAAAATGTGGCACTCTGTGCTCCCTTCATAACGGGCCTAAAATGTATGTTCATAATGGGAACAAGTTCATTACATTTTTGTCACGAAACGTCACATTCTCCAAAACTGGAAGAGTGAAGATAAAGTAAGATGTGGGGACAAGGATGTTGGAGGGGGTTGACTGGATATATTCACTAAAATCCAACGTTAATAGCCTTTCAACTTTATTTTTTAAAATACCAGAAATGTGTACTGTAGTGGCGGAATGTCTGGATGTCCTTGACAGCATAGCATATCTGTCCGTGTCACTCAAACTTTCTATCATCTTTACCGGGCTAAGGTCACAAGGAGTTGGTATTCTCACAACGTCTGTCGGAATCTGGGAAGGGGTACTTCACATTTCTGCTCACATCTAAACCAAGGGGATGAACCCGGTTATGTAGACATGTAAGGGAAACAAACAAGCTATCTAAAATTGGCTAACCGCATAGATTAATAAGGTCAATTTATCCTCGTGCGCTGGTTTATCTCAAAAAGGTAATAACAAGCTAAATTTTAACGATTATAAAAACAAATCTACAAGTCTAATGGGTATTTCATGGCTTTGATTAAAAAAGTTAATGAAAAAAAGTTACTTAAGAAGGTTCAAATTTGCTTTCGCTTACATTTAGTGCAAGTAGTTCCCAAAACTGTCAACATGTTTTTCCACAGCGAAATGAATATAATTATGAGACATAAATTAGCCGAACTGCAGCCAAGTGGATAAGAAAAAAATCAAACGTCAATTTGCATAATCAAGTCTGAATGTGTAGACATGCCCAATTTTCTACTTAACAATTAACACAACCTTAAACAAATCCAATTGGGTTCAATTTTAACTGGCAGACAGCAAATGCACTGGGGACATTGTAATTACGCAGAAACTGGAAGTTATGAAACGAAGGTAATCTTTCGAAAAACCGCTAACGATGGCTGTGTTACGCTTAAAAGATTAGCACACGGCAGATAGACCAAGGTTAATTTTGGAATTATTTATGGTCATTTTTTCCGCGGAAAAAAAAAATGTTTCTGTTGGTTTGGTTAAAATGTGACAAATGCTCAGCTTGAGTAACCGTAGGATGGTGTGTGCGTGTGTGTGTGTGTGCGTGTGTGTGTGCGTGGTGTGTGTGTGTGTGTGTGTGTGTGTGTGTGTGTGTGTGTGTGTGTGTAATAGAAACATTAGGAGGTTTCTTAAGAACTAAGTGAAACGTAACGAATTATTACACATTCCCACCATCTTTAGAGAAAAGGAGAGCTTTGCACTGTGAAAACTAAATTGTACACTCACTGACAGAACTCGCAGGCCTTACAATTTTTGTTAATTGGTGAAATAATCACAATACATAGATTTCCTCGTAATTTTTTAATTTTATATATATATGTTGCTATATATATATATATATAATTTTTTAAAGAAATGTCTACATTTAGAAAAAAATGTTGCACTAAAAGAGCTATTAATTAATAAGTTAAATATCATTTCATTGGCTACTTCAACTTCTCTCTTCGTCATTTTTGACGGGTAGCTTCATTGCCAAAGAATCCAGAAATTTTGAGTAAAAAGATCCAATGTGACAAAACGTCTGTACGTGTTCTTTTGGTGGCTCTCTCACACCTTCAGTCACTACGGCAGCTATCATTTCTTCTTCATTTTCTCACCGATCGTTTTTATTTGGCATAATTGTTATGCCCTTTCATATATTATTTTACTCTCTATGATGAATCTAGTAGGGTGAAGTCTCTAACACTCCACTCCCCTACGGAAGTATCTGCTATGGGACTGTCTTTATCTTGTTTACCATCCTAGACTGGGTTCACGTTCCGCCAGGTAATTAGACAGCGAACCGATTATACGTTATCACATAAGCCGGCTGACCCCTTTAAACGTGACGGCCCAACATTTGACCCCAGGTGGATAGCGACCATCCCTGTGTTTGCACAAGACGGGAGTGCACTATATGCTTAAAGAAAGCCACATTGTCTGTCGGCGACCTTGTCTGGTGGACAGACGAAGACAAAGGTGATAAATACGTAATTCGCTTCCGCTGGCCCCTGTCTGTATCAAGATTACAGATAACCCGTCTGGGCGGAAGGTGTTATCGAGGGTTGAGTCACAAATTTGTGTGTAGGAAGAAGCCATCGGAAGTATTACGCTTATTAGACAGAGGTCACGCGTGGAATAATAAATGTAATATTTTAAACCACGTGGGGGATATTGTGAATTAAAACACCCCAACCTAGTGCTAGAGAGATTTGATTGAGATACCGGAATAAACAATGAATTTCATTGGGGAATTAGACGGAAATACAATCTGTGATTGAACTGAGAAATGAGAGATATAATCTAGCGAACTCAGCGACACAGAACAGACAGCTTCGCAACTTAAAACGAGCAACTCCCATACCACCAGATAGAGAAGGGTCGGACCTAGAATTCCTTACTTTTAAGTGACAGATCGAAGTATTTGGGAAACTTAAAACCTTAAAAATTAAGCCCACCTTTATAAATACAGAGACTGACAAACTTAACGGACCAGGACTTTAAATACAGAGTCTGGACACCTAATGGAATTAGATCACCCGTCAAAGAGGAATTATTACAGTTTTCCCAGGCCAAGTGATTTCGCAGTACACCCGCCGTCAGAGGAATTAACTCAAATTTCCCAGACCAAAGTGATTTCGAAGCTTCTAATACAGAGCTGCGTCCATCCAAAGCTGTGCAAGAAGATTGTATAACCCAAAACTTTGGGGTAAGTTGTGAACATTTATTTTACTAATGTGAAATTAGACATGTTTCTTGCTTAGTGGTTATAAACGATGCTGGCAACCTCAACATATGAAAATACTATATTCTTGAACCACTACAGCAAGCGCTGGTGATTGTTTCTTGCTAGTCGTGCGAGAAAACCCGACAGCAGAGGTGACCCCAGACTCCGACTGGAGCAGTGATGAGTGATGATTACATCACATGTGCCTCAAGTGTATCATATTATTTTGTGAGATATATGTAGCTTGTTAATGTTAGTTCAGGCACAAGTCATTATTCGCGCTGTCCAGATACATTTTCCCAGTTAATACCCAGAGGAATATTGGTGAATTTTATTCATATTTCCTGAGGTGCACTGTGTATACTCAAGAATTTAATTCTTCTGAGAGATTAACATTGGTGGGTGGACAACGGAAGAGTGAGCCTCTCAGAATGCTTCAAACAAATGTACTTAGCAGAGGCATTTGTTTCCTATTTTGTCCAATAGTTTGTGGAACGAAGCTATAAGACCGTTCTAGGACGAAGCGGCAAGACTGACGTTTCTACGCCCTTAGTTGTGACAGCAGTGAATCAACACTGACAATCTACATAAGACGAGTTAGGCAAAGAAGTGCCCGCATCACCAGAAAAGTGACGATACAACGGCGGCAGAACTCACGTAGACATTCTAAGTGCTTATTAACAGACGAAAGCAACGGACACTGATAAAACCCTCTATTTAATCTCCGTGAGGAGAAAATTTGATTCCAATATAAAATTTCACCAATCTTTCCATATTTATTTTAACTGTTAATGACCAATTCATTATTAAAATTGTTACATGTTGTTTTAAAACTTAACAATCATATTCGCTCCAGTTTTATATATATGAAAGGAAACGTATGAGCCAGAATATATATATATATATATATATATATATATATATATATATATATATATATATATATATATATATATATATATATATATATATTGTGATAGGGTGGGCGAGATGATGATGATGATGTTGTGATATGTGATCACTCTCTTTTCACACTCGCAACCGACCCGATTCAACAATAAAACTCTGATTCTTGAGGCAGGGGCTGTATTTATTTTTACAACCCATTCAGTGACTAAGGGCACACTGAAACAAACATTAAACAAAACACCAAACAAACACCCAGCCTGTGCTCGATTGCTAATCTGAAGAAGCAAACAAAGCAACGACTGGTTAAAATCATAGTTAAATAACGATACTCTCACTTGCCAAATAGTCCTTCCACGCCACCTGACACCCTCAACTATCACACACGCACACACTCATGCGTGTCCAATCGTCCAATGCGCAATCTCACGGTGTAACCTCGGTGTAAGGTGGATTTTGGTAAACTGCCACCCTTATCGACACCTGGTGTTAAAGTGCAAGATGTAGGTGTCTTCTCTGATTTAGGATGTTGCTGTGTATGTGGTAGTGGAACAGTTCACAGGGTTATCACACAGGCAACATGACGTGTAGAGTCATAGAAAGGGTAACTTCGTTGTATAAGTTTCTTCCATTTATTGCACGCCACCAAACAGTCATGATACTTATGACATCAACATAGTTAACGAGTTCAGCAAGATGATATGGCACATTGAAAACAATTTCTGTAGTCAGCAATGACAGCTGTTGTATATATGCGTCATAAGACATCACAGTTCAATAGATTCAGAAATTCATAAATCATAGAGTTCTAGTTCGTGAAGCTGTATAAATAATAATAATTTCTATAACTTCTGCAACAGTGTCAGCTACAGATCTTCAATGTTCATAAACAATAATAAATGCTCCCATTCTGATGCTAGCAGATCAGATGTATACAATCAGTCCGTTTACTGTCTGCACGTGAATAGCATACATGGGCTACAGGTCAGCTCGACCTTTATAATGTTCCTAAGTCTAACCATCTGACTTGGACGTGATCTCTGATATAACGAATCCTGGAACACAGACAATAGTCTTGTTGGTCTAGAGCGACCCATATATATTTAACTAGTTCAGGTATACAGATACCGGTGACTTAATCCTAGTCAAAGTACCTCTCCATTTTGAATCACACAGGCGAGCAAATAGGCGACAAAATGACGAACCTCTAGATGATAGCATAAAGTTCGATACAAGAGGAATTACCTTATTTCGGAAAATCAACCATGAACATATGCCTCCACGCAGGCGTGAATAATACTGGGAAATAGTCTAGTTAGCTAACTAACTCACAACGACACTGTATTTCCCTCAGAGAATCACAAGACGCAGGTCGCGTCTGCTCGCTTCTTAAACCATTTCTCAACTCCCGAACTGGGCGGAACACACAGAACGAACTCCCAGCTTTTGACATGCGCAGAACGACAATCTCTGAGTTGCCGTTCACAATAAGACGATTCTAAGAACATTCGAGATAAAAGTCTTATAGAATCGCGCCTTTTATGGTCATGAAAAGAAGCGTTAAGAAAGGTTTCAGACATCTACCATAGTTGACTGGTACTACCAAATAAGGAGATGTGGTCACGCTTCGTTCAAGAAATTATAGACCGAACGTGTCTCTATACAAGAGAAGGCAAACTCCTAAGAAATTGTAGTTTCGATAACTCGGATTATGTCCCTTTGACCATAGAAAACATAATACACACTTCAGTCAAAAAAATGATCATACATATGAAAAATGTTTATACAAACGAAAAATAATAATGATCCGTGCGTAACAATCGGTTGCTACCGAAACCACTACTGCAAGAGCACACATTCAGCTATCACAAACACTCATGCATTCGTCCAATGAGACTAGTATGGTGTTGTGCATGAGGCTGGCAATCTCACCATGTAACACAAATTGCTACCTAAGCCACTACTGCACGAGCATATGAATACTTCATACGGAGGCAAACCACACTGGTGGCCCCATGCTCCCTCAGGAGCGGAGAAGAGAGATATACATCTCTAAGTGAGCCCACGTGCTCTCACAAACCATTCTACACATAACCATAATTAAATAATAATAACATGGACATAAAATAATATTCAACTATATGTACAACAAATACTCTCAATAATGAGAATAAGCCACCACCTCGCAACTGATCCATCTCAATATTCGGTCTGCACTCTGAAGCATGTCGTATGTGATAACTGGTTGTTGCTGTCATTTTCGACAGAGTCATCTGTCAAGTTATTTGCTTATGTTTGTATCATAAGTATAATTGTGTCTTTACCTGCGATGTCAGGTTGATTAGGGGTTGTCTTCCCTTGTTTATTCATTCATTGTGTTTGACCTGTAGGGTCAGAGGTTGACAGTTCGGCGTAGGCCTATGGGAAGGTTTTTTAAGCGGGAGTGAGATATACTTCCGGGAAGCCGGGAGGTCCTGTTTTTCTGAAGGGACCAAGAGTCCATTGTTTTTTCGGGGAGAATCTTCGAAGTAACTGCTATGGCAGTTTTCCCCAGTGAATCTCTGTGCGTCGGGATGACGACAGAATTCCTTGTGATGTTCTGAGGATTCATTTGCCAGGTAATACCGACCTTTATGCATTATTACGCTTTTCGGTGGCAGAACATGTAAAGGATTACCTAGGGTGAACAGCAGCTCACTGATCCGCCATTTCAGAACTTATATATTTGTGCTCGAGGTAGCCATCCAAGACTGTTAGTCTTATATTGTCCAGAAATCCAGTGACGAAGATATATTGTGGGAGCCGCAGATTGGCGGAGTTCATATCTACAATAAGTATTACTGCAGGGTTGATGATAACCTATTTAACAGAAGTACACGGCCGACGTCAGAACGAGGCCTGTGCTTTCGGCTATTATACTACAGCCTGATATGTGCAATTGGCGGGGGAGTGCCAAGTTGCACCTATGTGTCCAAGTGACTAAGGCATCTGACGCGTTTAGTCAGAGACGCCAAGGGCGACGCTACGAACTGTCATTATTGAAGAACTTTGCTATTGACCATGCACGTCTATTCTGATGTTTACCTTTTTGAATGCCAAATGTATACCTATCGATGTCAGGTCAGCATGACCTTGTTACACTGACTGTTCCTGTTGATATTATGTGTGTTCCCGTCAATAAATGTCTTGAAACATGCCTGCAGTGTCAAAGCATCCTTGATTACTGCATGTGAGAGTATGGGTTGCAGGATCTACATCTATACGAGCCTAAACACATTCGCGCCTTCATTCGCACCCACACTCAATTCATCATACGCTCGCACTACACATCTAACAACATGTATACTGTCTTGGGCCAGTGATCACATCAACAAGAGAAAAAAAGACAGTTACATTTCTGGTGGACCAGTTACGTGGGCTCTTATGATACATTTCTTGTCGCCAATGTGGCCTAGAAACTTACATTTCTGATGGACCAGATCTGTGGGTTTAAAAAGAACAGAGCGAGCATTTGACATTATTGTTGACATTTATGGATCCAGAAATTTACATTCCTGGTTGGCTGTTACATGTATGATGTCTCCAGTTTTGTCGAGAAAGTTACAAGAAGGACAAGTACACATTACACTTCTGATCTGTGGGTCTAAGCTACACACGGGACAGCCGTAACACACAGCGCTAATTCTACACTTGCAAGTTTTGGCTACAACAGGACAGATATAGGTCATCAACGACCCAAATAAACAGTACGAGCATTTATATTATAATGCTAGATAAACCATAACAAGACATGTACTGAAGTTAACTACTAGGCATTTGCTACGTGGACCATAACTGCATAGAAGGCGGGTTCCTATTGTAAACAGTACTGCTGGTTGTTACACGTTTCATTCAACAACAGACTTTTCTAGGTCAGAGCATTCAAGCTACATTGTTGGAGGTCAAGTGTTTGTAAACAGTACGTGGAAATTGTAAACATTCAATGTGCAAGGCGTAATTTGAGAAGGTCATAGTAACTTTGGTTCGTGAATACCACTTTATGTTACAGTGGATTTGACGTTCAGTGCGCGTTTGACATTTCGTTTCTGTGTTCGCAAGGAGCAAGGAATTTATTTTAGTTTCAGCTGTGACTGAACTTGTTCTGCAACACATTGAAATTGATTGCTATATTATGTTACTTCTACTGTTTTTGGTGTATTTTTCTGCGGGTTTTTTCGGTTGGTGGGTCTTACGGTAAATATGCCACTTGATCGAGGCTTACTGTAAGCGTTCTGTAGGTGCAAATTTTCTTAATTTGGAAATTTGCTAGTGACAATTGGTCGCTATTGATGTTAGCTGTGATGTAATTGTACTTAACGTTGTTTTTGTAATATTTTGTCTGTTTTTCAGTTTTGATTGTCGATTTGTTTTGTTTGTATTCTGTAGGTCTCTCCTTTCTTGTGTATTTCTCTACACATTTTTGGTTAAAACAGTGTTGCCATTTGTATTGTTTTGTATTTTTGTCTTTGTATTTTTTTTTTTGGTTGTACTACATTACTGTCATGCACAGTCTACATACACATACTTGGTCATGTTTTGATATTATTGATAAGGTAGACTCTTCATATAGAGTTTGTTAAATAATATTATATAAGATATTTATACAAGTTCTTTGATAAAAGACTTGTTATCTACAAAGATTGAGACAAGGTGAAATACATATTCAAGTTCTTTATAAAAAAGACTTGTGCCCATAGTGAGTGGGATATAAGGGAATTTTTTTTCCACAGGTACTCAGGTGATTTTTTGGGTACATTATAAACAAGACTAAGACAGTAAAATAAAGTGAAGTGAGTATACAAGTCTAGCATTTCAGACTTGTCTCCCATTAAAGTGGGATAATTTAATATATTTGCTTCTGCAAGTTACTGATCTCAGTAGACAAGATGTCTACATTGGACTACTTTATTACACAAGGGAGAGCCCTTGATAAGACTGGTCAACAGTTAGAACAATGGGTTGTTGCTCAGTATGACAAAGCATTAGCTGCAGAAGAGAAAAAAGCTCAGGCTGAAGAGAAAAGATTAGAAAGAGAAGCTGCGGCGGAACAAAAAAGGCTAGACAGAGAAGCTGATATTGCTGCTGAACAAAAGAAATTGCAGATGCAGGTGGAGGAAAGGAGATTTGAAGCTGAACAAAAGAGATTAGACAAAGAAGCTGCTGCAGAGGAGAGGAAAGCTCAAGCTGCTGCAGAGGAGAGGAAAGCTCAAGCTGCTGCAGAGGAGAGGAAAGCTGAGGCTGAAATCAGAAAAATGGAACATGAGGAAAGAAAACAGAAGATGGAACTTGATGAAAAACTCGCAACTTTGGAGTTAGAGAAATTGAAATTGGCGAGTACGGGTGCTCAGCAAACAACTTCGAGTACGACAAGGGAGTTTGTTAGTAGGATAAATTGCCTCATTTCAATCCTTTAAAGGATGACGTAGCAGATTATCTAGATAGATTCCAATTTTTGTGCGATACGCATAACATAAAAAAGGAAAAATATGTTGAACAACTGATGCCATTTTTTACAGGTGACACAGTGACTACTCTTATGACAATAGACGAACATGAGAGGACTAATTATGATGTTGTCAGGGCAGCATTACTAAAAAAATATCAACTAAAACAAGAAGACTATCGTCTTCGTTTTAGGACAATGTTGCCAGAAAATGGAGTAGATTTCTCTGATTTTGTTACAAAGATACGTCGTACATTTACACGATGGGTTGAGTTGTCTCAGATTGAGAAAACATATGAAGGTCTAATGGACTTATTATTGCGAGATAAGGTTTTGTCATCTGTTAATGATTCTTTTCTTGCATTCCTTCATGAGCGTAAGCCTAAAAACTTAAAAGAAATGGAGGAATACTGTTGTCAGTATGCCACAGCACATCCCCATGCTACAGTTAGCAATTCTAAAGTGAAAGAAGGGTTGCCAGCTGCTTCGGCAACACCATATGGCCCTAATTTCAAAAAAAAATTTCAGGGTGCTCAACAAAATTGGAATAGGGGAAGTAATCAAAATTACACTCAGAAGCGGAGTAATCCAACACATGATGGTTCTTCGTCTATGCAGTGGAGACAAGATGGTAGTTCTCGTAATTTTAGTGGTAATAATTTGAGACACTTTCGCAAAGGCTATCCAAATAATAACTATTCAAATTTTCGAGGTAATCATTCTCGACGTCAAGATTATGACGATGGTGAATTTAGAAACCGGGATTCAAACCGGAATGATGATTACAATAGACAATATGATAACAATTACAGGGGAAATGATAGTCGAAATAATTACAGGGGAAATGATAGTCAAAATAATTACAGGGGAAATGATAATCGAGGTAGACCTAGGTTTAACAAGAAAAGACCTTACCAACAGGCAAACTCTGCGCAACAAGAGTTTGATGGAGCCTGTAATACAGTAAATGATAGTGGTAACTCTAGGGCTATCACTGGTTGTGCTTTCGATTTTGGGAGAGCAACTGAATGCCCCCAATGCTTAACATTGTTTGACTCATCAACTGTATCTACGCTAAGTTGTGGTCACCCTCTTCCTGCTCTACCTGCTACAGTTGCGCATGATGGGAGAGGATCTCTCATCTTAGATAAAGGTCTAATAAATGATAGGCTAGTCTCAGTACTTTTCGATTCGGGATGTACTACCGTCGGGGTTAAGGAGTCTCTGATAGATCCTTGCTGTGCCACTGGAAAAACAATCAAATGTGTTACATTTGGTGGTACTATGGAAAGCTATCCTACTGCTATTATTAGGATTGACACTCCTTTCTTCACAGGAGATGTCCATGCATGTCTTCTTCCTAATCCTATTGCGGATCTTATAATCGGTCGTATTCATGGGTTAAGGAATGCACCCCGCAACAAATTTCTAGTTGGGAAGAAAAAAACATTCAAACGGTCAATGCAGTGGTGACAAGAGCTCAAGCTCTTAATCCCCCAACTTCATCTGATAATAGTAATGAAGTTGATAGCCAAGACGAGCACTTGGTGATTTCCCATGACTCGTTTGTTAAACGTCAAGAAGAGGATCCTTCTTTGAAGAAATACTTCCTTCTTGCAAAGAAAGGGGATCCCAATCAAAATACGAATCACAAATCGTATATTACTATGAAGAATGGTATATTGGTACGAATGGTACAACACTCGGACAAGTCTATGCATTCGCAAATTCTTGTGCCTAAGTGTATGAGAGCCTTAATTCTTCGGCATGCACACGATTCTCAGTGTGCTGGACACATGGGTTTTTCCAGAACTAAAACTAGAGTCCTTGCGTCCTTCTTTTGGCCATTCGTGAATAAAGACATCCGAATTTATTGCCGATCTTGCAAAATTTGTCAAGAGGTCAAGTCTAGGGGTCCGAGACATGCTGCTCCTATTCAGGCTGCAGATATTCCGATTCGGCCGTTTCAGAAAATGGCTATAGACATCATTGGTCCGTTCAAAATTAAGTCAGCCAGAGGACACCAATTTATCCTCACTTGCGTGGACATGTGCACGCGTTGGCCAGAGGCTATTCCTCTGAAGAGCATATCAACTGTCGATATCGCTGATGCTCTTTGGCTCGTATTTTCTCGTCTGGGATTCCCCGGAGAAATACTGTCGGATCACGGCACTCAGTTAATTTCGGACGTTATGTCTCAGGTAATGGCTACGCTAGACATTAAAAGGTCTCTCAGTAGTATTTATCATCCAATGTCCAATGGATTGGTAGAACGTCTTAACAGGACACTAAAGAACTTACTTGGCAAGATAACGGAGGATCATCCTGAAGATTGGGACAGGGTTTTACCTGCAGTCCTCTTTGCCTATAGAGAGGTTCCCAACGAGCATACAGGGTTTTCTCCTTTCGAACTTGTCTTTGGCGCGCAACCGCGCGGGCCGATGTCCTTGTTACACGATTTGATAACTTCCGATAATATTGACGATGATACACAATCGTCATATGAATATGTTATAGCTCTTAGAGAAAAGATTATCGAATCGTGCAGGTTAGCAACTTCATCTTCCGAATTTGCGAAAGAAAAAGCTAGGCGATTTGCTAATAAGAAAAGACGCCTACGTCAACTTTGTCCTGGAGACAAAGCATATGTCTTACTGCCCTCAAGAGAGAATAGACTTCTCATTTCTTGGAAGGGTCCATACACTATAGTCTCAAAAATTTCTGATGTCGACTATATTGTCGATGTGGATGGAAGGCATAAAACCTTCCATATAAATATGCTAACAGAGTTTATTGAACGTCCAGACTATTTACAGCCTATTTTCCAGGCGACGGACGACTCTCCAGTTCAACATGGTCACATCTCATCCCTGTCCGTTATACAGGATGAGGAAACTATTTTTTCTGACGTGAACTTACCTCTTCCTGCGATTCCACTTACTTCAACGGAATCGTGGAGAGACGTTACAGTCTCTTCCAACTTGTCTTTTGAGGAACAACGTCAAGTATCCTCTGTCATAGAACATGACATCATACTTACTGATCGTAATCCGATCAGAGTAAGACCATACCCAATACCTATTCATTTCCAAGCACAAGTCGAGAAAGAATTGGATGAAATGATTCAACTACAAATAATTGAACCATCCACTTCAGCTTATTCTTCGTCGATAGTTATTGTTCGAAAGAAAGACAATAACATACGTCTTTGCGTTGATTATCGCAAATTAAATCAAGTTACGAAGTTCGATGCTGAACCTATGCCGTTATTAGATGATCTACTTATTAGACTTTCTAAAGCTAAATTCTTTACTAAACTAGACTTGTCGAAAGGTTATTGGCAAGTCCCATTGACGGAACACGCCAAACCTCTCACTGCTTTTTCGACACCTAGGGGTCTGTTTCAATGGAATTTTATGCCTTTCGGGCTTATGAACGCCCCAGCGACTTTCGTACGCATGATGCGACGAATTCTATCAGATCGTGCAGATGTCATTGCATATTTAGACGACATCTGTCTTTTCAGCGATACTTGGGAAGAACACTATTTGGGTCTAAAGGAATTGCTATCTACTCTACGTGAGCATAGTTTGACTGCTAAACCCTCTAAAGCTCTTGTTGGGTTTAGTGAAATTTCCTTCCTAGGTCATCGAGTTGGTCATGGTCTGTTGAAGACAGAGGACCAAAACATTTCAAAGATATTAAATATCTCGGTTCCGAAGACAAAAAAGCAAGTGCGTAGTCTCTTGGGATACTGGGATACAATTCTATGGAAGATTCATTGCGAATCTGACCTCCAATAAGGCGCCACTTACAACGTTTTTGAAAAAAATGGTTTCCCTCATATGGTGCGTTTGTCTAAAATATTCCAATCTTCATTGGTTCAGTTTAAGAATTTGTTCTCATCTCATCCTATCTTAAGACTACCGACGATTGATAAGACTTTTGTCCTTCGTAGTGATGCCTCTTCCACTGGCATTGGAGCGGCACTAATGGAGGAATATTCAGGAACTCTGCATCCTGTAATGTATATTTCTAGGAAGCTGAATGCGGCAGAAAGGAATTACTCGGTTTTGGACCGTGAATTGTTGGCTATGGTTTGGTCCATTCTTAAGCTACAAAGGTTCCTTCTGGGCGCGCATTTCTTTATGGAAACCGACTGAAAAGCTCTTACGGCTATGCAAAGTAAGATTTGAAGAGCTCGAGATCTACTCGTTATGCTATTGCTCTTCAGCCTTTCCATTTCACGGTGCGAGCTATCCGTGGTTCGGATAATGTGATGGCGGACATATTGTCTAGATGCCCACATGATTCCAGTTAAATCTTGTGTCCTAGTTTTTCCTGATATATTTTCAGACTTAGGTCTGTCCTTAATATCATAATATGTTGTAATACAAATGTATTTGGATGATGTTTAGATAATTTAACAAATTTCATTTGTCCATCCATCAGTGATATGTTGCTAAAATAGCATTGACATTTGTATATTGCTATGATTATATTATTTAGTAATGTTTGATATATGATTGGTATTGCCAGCAACTTAGGTTTCTTGAATGGTATCCCTTAGTTTGTTTGGCTAAAGGAAATATTTTCTCCTATGTTGGGAGATGATTTGTACCCTCTTCTATTGTACCTGATATTAGGTTCATTGTTTGCATGAGCACAGAAGTGATACTGGTGCTATCTTGCTCATGAACATATTAAAAAAAAAATTGCATTTTTTTTTTTACAGGGGGGTGGTAGTAATGTTGCTGTCATTTTCGACGGAGTCATCTGTCAAGTTATTTGCTTATGTTTGTATCATAAGTATAATTGTGTCTTTACCTGCGATGTCAGGTTGATTAGGGGTTGTCTTCCCTTGTTTATTCATTCATTGTGTTTGACCTGTAGGGTCAGAGGTTGACAGTTCGGCGTAGGCCTATGGGAAGGTTTTTTAAGCGGGAGTGAGATATACTTCCGGGAAGCCGGGTGGTCCTGTTTTTCTGAAGGGACCAAGAGTCCATTGTTTTTCGGGGAGAATCTTCGAAGTAACTGCTATGGCAGTTTTCCCCAGTGAATCTCTGTGCGTCGGGATGACGACAGAATTCCTTGTGATGTTCTGAGGATTCATTTGCCAGGTAATACCGACCTTTATGCATTATTACGCTTTTCGGTGGCAGAACATGTAAAGGATTACCTAGGGTGACCAGCAGCTCACTGATCCGCCATTTCAGAACTTATATATTTGTGCTCGAGGTAGCCATCCAAGACTGTTAGTCTTATATTGTCCAGAAATCCAGTGACGAAGATATATTGTGGGAGCCGCAGATTGGCGGCACTTCTATCTACAATAAGTATTACTGCAGGGTTGATGATAACCTATTTAACAGAAGTACACGGCCGACGTCAGAACGAGGCCTGTGCTTTCGGCTGTTATACTACAGCCTGATATGTGCAATTGGCGGGGAGTGCCAAGTTGCACCTATGTGTCCAAGTGACTAAGGCATCTGACGCGTTTAGTCAGAGACGCCAAGGGCGACGCTACGAACTGTCATTATTGAAGAACTTTGCTATTGACCATGCACGTCTATTCTGATGTTTACCTTTTTGAATGCCAAATGTATACCTATCGATGTCAGGTCAGCATGACCTTGTTACACTGACTGTTCCTGTTGATATTATGTGTGTTCCCGTCAATAAATGTCTTGAAACTTGCCTGCAGTGTCAAAGCATCCTTGATTACTGCATGTGAGAGTATGGGTTGCAGGATCTACATCTATACGAGCCTAAACACATTCGCGTCTTCATTCGCTCCCACACTCAATTCATCATACGCTCGCACTACACATCTAACAACATGTATACTGTCTTGGGCCAGTGATCACATCAACAAGAGAAAAAAGACAGTTACACTGGTGCGCCTGGCAACAAGCGTGTCGTATATGACCACTGATGAGCCTGGGAATCTCATCACATGAAACACATCGTTATCGAAAACCACTAGATAGCAGAAAAAGTCGCTTGTGATCACATGCTCCACAAGGAGCAAACAAGAAACACCTGAAACGTGCCTTACGCACCAAGGAGTGCCTCGCGCTCTCCAGAAATCAAAATACTCTTCTCACTCAAAGTAAAACCCACTAAATATATACAGTAGATAATCAATAATCGTGACATACACTTAATTACTCTTACATTAAAGAAAAAAAAAATTATCTTGACTTAACACTAGAACTAAAAGTCATCCATAAACGAAATTTACCCACAAAAAACTCTTCAATGGGGGAAAATTCACACACCCATATCACAAATAAAAACTGCGTAACATTAAGTGATAACTAAGAGTGTTAAATGCAGACTCCTTGGCGCCTTCTTTTACGCATGGTCATCAACACGTGGTCCTCCCGGTTGCCATCTTCCCAACTAGTAAATATTATCTAAATTAAAGTAATAAATCGCTTCTCTGCCTGGTTTCATGTATGAGCTAGTTTCATACTATATTTGCCTGGTCTTATGGATGAAATGATTGCTACTAAAACTCTCACATCTGTGATTTGGACTTACACTATTAAAATCAATCCACGCATATTATTTTCACTCATTTATATTTCAAGACTAAATTATAAGGTCCTGGAAACACATCAATCTATTTATTTCATTAACCATTAGAACAGACACGCTCAATATCATTTCAGAATTATAGAACTCTAATGCTATTCTAAATTAACTCACGTGCTCAAGGCATTTACAGCTTGACTCTGGTGTCTAACTTCGTTTCTCTCTTGTCTGGGCGGCTCTTGAAAGAATAGAATCTTTCGAAGGCTTACATTCTCTTTATATAAGCCCTATGGCGAATCACTCAACTTAGTCCGCGCATGCAGTAATTGCGCCACGCAAATAACACTCGCCTTTATTGCTCTATTAGGCATGAAAACATAAATATGGCCCACAACTATCAAATATAACACACGACTATCAAATATAACACACCACAACTAATTCTTAGGCTTTATTATGGCCTAGTCATCAATCTTCTACCGAGTCAGACTCTTTACATCCCAGCGTGCTGCGTGCACATCGAAAATATATGGGCGATAAATATGCCTTGAACATAAAGGGGGAAGCTGGGGGCTGTCTTTACGGCCCCATCACACATAAATAAATAAATACTTACTTACTTACTTAGTCGTTCCCCTTCTACCGTGAGGTGTAGAGGTTTGGAAGAGAGAGCGCCAGACTATTCTATCGGCTGTCTTCCTCCTGGCCTGGTTCCATTCTAGTCCTCGGTCCTTCAAAGATTATCTAATGTTGTCCTCCCAGCGGACTCTGGGTCGTCCTCGGGGTCTGGATCCTTGGCTCTTTGTTTCCCATGCTTGTCGTGGTAGCCGATCTTCTCCCATTCTGCAGACATGGCCAAACCATCTTAGTTGGGACTGTTCTACTTGGGTAGAAATGTAAGAAATATATATATATTTACCTCTAAACAGAGCTATACCATTATAAGAGGAATTCGCTGAATTAACTCAGCTGGGGGCTTTAACGGGCTAAAAACCATTGCTTAAATCCTTCACAAAAGACGACGGACAGATATAAGTTAACCATTGCTCAGCGCGGTTCCGCATGGTTCTTGACTTCTGAGTTATCTTGTGAAAACTCCCTTCGGATAGAAGCGCCATTACCCTTCTATCTACATCTCTGCCAAGAGTAATTTTGTGCGAAGGTAAACACCTTTGACGACCCATTTAGATACTCTTGAGTTTTGGCCATTGTTGGACCACCACCGCAAAGCAGGGGAGGCAATCCGTGACAATTGGGCAACTCGAGCCGGGATTATTGAATTCGGACACGCACTTGTGATAAATCACAATTGCGGACCTCGTCTTTATTAAGTAACCTGATGTTAATTCCCCTAGGAATCTGACAAGAAACTTTATATTACTGAAAGAGTATTGTTAGTTATTAGTTATTTAGATATGCTCATACGTCTTGCATAAATAAATAAATAAGGTGAAATGTTTTAAGAGTAAAGTAATTATTGATAAAATCAAAAACATCTCTAAAATAATGGGAAGAAAAAAAAACCTGTCCATTGCTGAAGCCTAATTTGTGTTGTTGGTATTGTGTATTTTATAATTTTAGTCAGCTAGTATTTTGAACTTAGAGGGGCTAATTTTATTTTAGAGAAGTAGCAATTGCATTTTTCGTGTAACCTGTAAACAATATCCCTGCACAGCATAGCCGAATCACAAAATCTCTATACTTTTTATTTAAATGTTGTTAAGGAGATGGGCTAATCAGGCAAAGATTTATCAGACTTTGTTTCCACTTCTGTGAAAGAGGCCAAAGCAGAACAGAAAGCCGAGAAAGTCATGGCCCGAGAAGAGAGAAGATTAGAAAGGGAAGAGAAGGAGAAGCAACGGGAACACGAAAAGGAAGAGAAAGAAAAGCAAAGAGCTTTTGAGGAGCAGCAAAGAGCTTTTGAGGAACAGAAGGCTGAAAAGCAAAGAGCTTTTGAGAAGGAACAGACTGACAGACTAAAGGCCGAAAAGGAGGCCGAAAGAGCGGAAAGGGAACAGGAGAGAGCTCACGCACTCAGACTTAAAGAACTAGAGATTGAAGGAAGAAGAATCGAATCTAGCTCTAGCACTAATGGGTCTGAGAGTTCGCAAGGTAGTGATGGAGGAAATATTTCTCACCCGATAGTTCCTAGTGCGGCCTCTTTTCAGTTAGATGTCTACTCTGAGGCTTCAGAGGAAATAGACATTTATCTTGCAAGGTTTGAGTCTTTCTGCAGAATGGGAGATCGGCTACCACGACAAGCATGGGAAACAAAGAGCCAGGGATCCAGACCCCCAGGACGACCCAGAGTCCGCTGGGAGGACTACATTAGGCAATCTTTGAAGGACCGAGGACTAGAATGTAACCAGGCCAGGAGGAAGACAGCCGATAGGATAGTCTGGCGCTCTCTCTTCCAAACCTCTACACCTCACGGTAGAAGGGGAACGACTAAGTAAGTAAGGTTTGAGTCTTTAGCTGCCACCTATTGATTAGATAGGGAGAGATACAACATGAAGTTATCTCAGAGTCTGCGAGGACCTGCTTACGATGACTTCCTCAAAATGGCACGGGAAGACAACAACAATTATGATTTGTTGAAAAAAAGCTCTGCTTTAACGTTTTCAGTTGAACGCACAAACTTTTCAGTGCAAATTCCGGGAAGCCAAGAGACAAAAAGACGAATGTTATAAGCAGTTTGCTACACGTCTGGCTATGCACTTTGAGAAGGAGGGATCACTAAGCGTCTTCAACGAATCGTACTAGGGATTACAAGAAATGATTATCGTGGAGCAATTCAAGAATTCGCTCACCCCAGACACGAGACGTTCCTGGCGGGGGCATGGGGCCGAAACTCTTGATCAGGTGGTACTGTTTGCTGATCGGTACCAGAGCGCCCACACAACACGACACAACAGCAACAACAGATACTACAACCACAGGATCACCATAGGCAGAAACAGAGCAATTCAGCCCAGGGAACTGGAAGAGGATATTGTAAGGCGTACAAATCTGACACGCACTTCACATCGGACTGTAAGAGGCCTAAGACATGCCCTTATTGTGTCTCTTGCCTGATCAGGGGGCCGATAGAGAAACATGACCCCCAGGCAAATGAACAAAATTCCAGCCACCCTTCTATTACTGAGCAAGTAACCGTGGGTAACCAAACTATACGGTGCTTGAATGATTCGGGCCTCGAATACTCAGCTTTAGTTTCCCCATTTTTGGAGAAGGCCCACCAATACACTGCTGAAACTGTAGAAATACAGGAGCCCCGGAAGAGCATAAAGCCTATGACTCTTCCAGTTGCGGAAATTGAGGTTTCCACCCGCTATGTACAGGGGAAAAATCAATGCCGCAGTTGTAGACGATTTAGTCTACCCTCTCATTCTAGGGAGGAAATATGTGTTTCTTGGAGATCCCTCACGTGACTCCAAGTTGACACAAGAGAGAGAGAGAGAGAGAGAGAGAACACAGGAAACGCCCAAGCGGCCCCTGAACTCTTATCTTTAAACAGCCCGAATATTTCGCTGAAGCAGGCACAAAGGGCCGATAACACCATAAAGCCTTGCTTTTCTAAGTTGTGTGGTAATTACTCCCATACTCCTCAGGGAGCATTTTACAGGGAAAAAGGTTTGGTTTATAGACGGGTGGGGAATAAGAGACAGTTAGTTGTCCCATTACCTATCGCACCCGCCTACTGCAGGAAATGCATTTAACCCAGCCCCACCCCATTAAATGTTTATATACCCTGGTAAGGAATACTTGCTTGAATTACTTCTGGCCAGGTCTGCGACACGATGTTAGACAATTTGTGAAAAATTGCTCTGTTCTTGACTGCGCATGCCACATGGTCCTTGACTTCTGAATTATCTAGTGAATACTCCCTTCGGATAGAAGCGCCATTACCCTTCTATCTACATCTCTGCCAAGAGTAATCTTGTGCGAAGGTAAACACCTTTGACGACCCATTTAGATAGTGTTGGCCATTATTGGACCACTAGTGCAAAGCAGGCGAGGCCATCCGTGACATCCAATGAAAGTAAAATGAAATGCTAAAACTGAAGTGACCACAGGACATGAAGCACCGTCGTTAAGACGTACTGTAGAGGGAAGACAGCATAATTCATTCCCGACATTCTGTGGCTCGTTTATGATAACTGTGATCACATGAATGCATCTCAGAAGTGAAGGGTAGAACAACCCAGGCACAAATCATCGTTCCATAAAATAACAAGTTGGTTGCTTAAAACGTGCTTGTAACTTTTAGTAAAGTTTAGATTTCTAAACTTGCTTTATCAATGCAAGTAATAAAGATAATTTGTCGGTTTTGTTTCGTGCTAGGCCTATTTTATGGAAGCGGGTTATTGTTATTGTGGTGAAGTGGGATGTTATAAATATTTATAGGGGGACTTAGTGTACTGACTGAGATCAGCTGTGAAGGTATCTATATCTAATGAGAGTAGTGTATTATAGATAACCTTACTTGCTGCCACATATATATACCTCAGTCAGAATTATTCTGGAATAGTGTGATGACTACGTTATATGTCTAGGGTATGTGTATGATGAAGTGTAAGTCAAAACAACAACAGACAGATAAACAATTTAATTTATTCCACTACACTTGACAACACTGTGACACTCACATACATAAAACACTCTACAAGGATATCTCAAAGAAGTCACTGATAACTTTTCAAATAACAATATGTATTCATTGCTGTCATGAATGAATATGTGTGTCCTGATTCAAATACAAAGGAACCAGGAATCACAATCAATTTTAATTACAAGTTATGTACAGAATGTATTAATATGAATATTGTAGTGACATATCTTATTACAAATATCCTATGTGTGTCAGTTGTGTAGTAGTAAAATGAGGTAATACTGGTTTTGTTTTGTTCAAGCTCTGTTGGTATTTGTCATCATGACTTCAATAGTTTGTCTTAAGGAAACTAGTATCGGAGATGTTCTCAGTTCTTGATATTAACACAATTTACTTCCCCTCTCAACATTATGTTACTTTAACCAACTGTTAATTTTAAGACGGGGTACATAATTTTGAGCTCAGCTGGCCACATCAGCTTATCTGGCGTGATGGCGGCAGGAACAGACTCCTCTGCTCGATTCTCCCCTCGGCTCTGGAGACACCTCACTGATAGCTAAATGGACCAAGGAGTATGCTGTCCGACTCTGGATTCAGCAAAGCTCTGACCAGGTGCTGCTCAATACCATCAAGACCACGGTCCAACAATTCATGGAAACAAACACAGATACGTTGATTAGCAATGAATTCTGGCACAAATTCCCATCTGCTTATGTTCCAGGCTTTTATTTAGCAAAATATGAGCTGGCTTCAACGCACTGTTGCTTTATCAAGCTTATTTGCACTAGTGGTCTCGAACTAACGCTCCTAAGTGAGTATATCAGCGAGTCTAGCCAATGGAGCCACGTTTCGACAAGTGTTTGAAAAAATGTTACCTTTCACGTCTCCCCTAACAACGATAGATAGTATTTATAGCCCGACCAATCGTGGTTAGTCTTTCATTTGTTGCGCTCCAATCAATGTGGAGTTTACATGGTAGGCTATTTCTGTAACGTAAGGTTTTTTCAAACACGTTATAAAAAAATTTTATGAGCAGAAATGATTCCATGTTGTCAGGCATCCCCACTATTTTATTTTGGTTATAATTTATTAATTCCTGGACTATTTGCGTAACGTTTTACATATTCTTTGTCAGCAAGCCCTAAGGAACCCAAATATCCAAATTTAAAAGAGCTACGTGGCTGCGTTCAAAATATGCAATTTCTTCAACCTCCTGTTTCGAAGATGTGCTGTCTGGGTACTGTAATGTTTTCAAACGTAAACCCATCTATTGTTATCTTTCCTAATAAGCGTCTGTTATGATTTATAAACCTAACTCTGGGAAAGGGTAGTGTATTTTATCACTGTCCGTCTGAAAAAAAATTAGTGCATGTAGACTTACACGCGTGATAGTAGTAAATTGTGTATCGCGTTACGCTTGTTGGGGGTGGCATTAATAGCGAGACGCGTGTTTAATTTTGCATGCGTTCCTGATTTTATTCGCCCCTCTCTCTTTCTATTTGAGTCCATCTGTTCGTTCGTTTTGGTAACGCAGTATAATTAATGTTAGGATTAATTTAGGTCATTACGCAGTCTGCCTCTCAATGTTTTTCCAAGAAATACAGCACACGTTTCATTGAAGAAAGCGGGTATAATACAGTAAGCTTTTACTATCAACGTGAAAGCGTTACAATTTGCAGACGAAGCAGAAAACAAGGGGATTTCGAGTACCTTCTTTGTGACAGCACTGTTATTTTACCATTGCTCTTTTCTTTATTAATTTTATTTGTTAGGCTTCATATTTACCTAATAATTTATATATGTGGATTTGAATATTCCACGACAGTTATTGACATTCGGTTAACAAGTAAGAAAGTCCCTGGAGGTACTAAAGACGAGGTTTTACAGGGAAGGGGGGGGGGGGGGTGGTTAACCGTTAACAGTTCAAAATAGAGTTATAAGGATGTCCTGAAAGAAGACAGAGCTAAAATTAAGCGTGTCACTCATAATAGAAGGAATCAATCCACTTTCTTTGAGATGACAAGAGGAGAATTGGATTGTCTTGGCACTGACAGAGATCTAATGACATTAAAGTATAAATATAACAGACAAGAGGAGATTTCATTGCATTAAGAAAGACGTGAGAATCAACGGAAGTAACTTACAATAGACAAAAATATAAGAATTTAAGCTCACACACGTCAAAGCTGTTCTGTTGTACGGTTGTGAAACATTTCGAACAAAACAACCGACAATCAATAAATTACAGAGTTTTAGACATTTTTAGTTTTCGCGTCAAATAGAAGGAGTAAAACGACATGACAGAATCAGCAGCTCAGAGTTAGTGGACAAGACCAGAAAATACCAGGGCAATAAGACATGAGGAAGATACGTTGGTCTTTGATAGGATAAGCTCTACGGAGACTACTATAGCCTCAAGCTGACAACAACTTTCTTTGAAAACATTTAAATAGATATCTGAGAGTGTACGAGAAGAAGATTCACATATTGAGGAAATCAGCTGATATCATTGCAAGGCAGTCTTACCTAATGTAAGAGATTTAGAAGGAAGCTTAAAAACACCTGGGGAGGGGAACTGGACACAGACGTAACATCGACAACGAACACGAGGAAAGAAATTGAACAAATGGCACAAGACTACTGCTGTCTTTGTATGGTGTGATATGATTGACGGATACAAATGGCACAAGACTACTGCTGTCTTTGTATGGCGTGATATGATTGACGGATAAAAATGGCACAAGACTACTGTCTTTGTATGGCGTGATATGATTGACGGATACAAATGGCACAAGACTACTGCTGTCTTTGTATGGCGTGATATGATTGACGGATACAAATGGCACAAGACTACTGCTGTCTTTGTATGGCGTGATATGATTGACGGATACAAATGGCACAAGACTACTGCTGTCTTTGTATGGCGTGATATGATTGACGGATACAAATGGCACAAGACTACTGCTGTCTTTGTATGGCGTGATATGATTGACGGATTATGCTTCATAAGACACTAGTGTAATGAAAGAAAGAATAAATCTTCTTCTTCGATCACTTTCAGATTTCAACTTGAATAAGTTTAAATAAAACAGTGGTCAACCAGAGGTTATCGGTATTTCTACAGTTTGTCCAGGAGTATCACTGGTGATGGCCAAATTTTCTTTCTCTGTTTTTCATATATTGGCATTTTTGCAGCAGATGTTCAGCTGTCATTTTATAGTTTGTTGCGAAATAATGAATGAATGAATGAGGGAATGAATTATAATTCTAGTGTCTACTAAAACAGAAATAAAAATGTAATAAAAGCATCTTTTCGAGAAAGCGCTATCGTGCATGATATGTAAGTGCTAACTACCCCATGCATTTTAATGTGAACACCAAATGACATGCAGAGATTGATTTCCCATTACATACTTCCTCGTACTAGCTTCGAATCTTTACGTTACAACATCCACCTCTCATACCGATCCACTTTAGACTGCTGTAGGCATCCCAAAATATGTGGGGATCTAATTTAGAAACGCTGAGCTCTCGAAAGATCTATCTTGATAAAGTCAAATGTTTTCAGATTTCAAGTATTTAGAACTTGAAATAAGTGCATACTTATCGTAACTTTTATCTCTGCATGGCGATCAACTTCCTGTAACTCCATCAACAGAGCGGTGGAATATTCAAACTAAATGATATTTTAACGAATGTTAACTTCACGCCAAACAAAAGATTTTTTTCCTATCTTATGTGGTTCACGTTAACTTCACGTCAAAGAAAAGATCGTGTTCTTATCTTATGTGGTTCACGTTAACTTCACATCAGAGATAAGATCGTGATCCTATTTTATGTGGTTCACGAAAACTTCACATCATAGAAAAGATCGTGTTTCTTCTATCTTATGTGGTTCACGTTAACTTCACTTCAAAGAAAAGATCGTGTTTCTATCTTTATGCGAATAAAGCTAATTTAATAAGTTAGCTAGTGGAGTTTTACTCGAGACATGGAAAAGTACCTTTAACTTCGTGTTCCTCGCTTTTACATGCTTTAATTTCATCATCTCCTAGAGGTCTACCAAACCACTTCTTGTGAGCTAATTCTAAAGCCCGCTCGACCAGTAGCCGACTCTGCCTTAAGGCCTTCAGTGTATTTCCTACATCCTAAACTGATCACTATCGCCTTGCTGGCATCTTCTGTATCTCTATCTCAGTTTATAAAAATAATCTAGTTGTGTACGTAAAAGTGTAAAAATATGTGTTTGTTAGGAAACCTGGGCGAAGCTGATATTGCCAATAAAGAACTCCCTATGTTTTACTTGCATGTATATTTACTGGTAATGTTTCAAGAATTTGAACACGTAGACGCCAAAAAGCCAATTTCAAACCTGGCTATGCTGATTCGTACGACGTGATATCGAAAACTAAAACAAACTAGCACTCACATTTTTGTACGGAACAAAAAAATTCTGACATTAAGAGCTGAAATATTCGTTGAAACATAGTTTTTTTTTTTTTTTTTTTTTAAATCGAGATTTAGTAATTGAAGTAACGCAATGTAATGGTATCTTCGCATTTGATTTTCTTTTTCTGGACGTGTGTGTGTTATCTAGATTACTAAAGTTATTCTCATCATAGCTCAGTGTTAAAATTTACGATATTTTGAGCTTAAATAAATGGTGGACCTAGTGCCCTACCGTTCGGTGTCACTTTCCTGCAGATATAGATAAATATTATACCAAGAGGAGTCGGGGGCTTCCGGCTTCAAGGCGGGAAATTATCAGATTTCACGGGGCGTTGAACTGGTGACCTTGCTGTTCAAATTTTGATTTGTCTATACAGCTGTGTATAAAAATATACCAGGAACTTGTCCGCGAGTGTTATTGTTAAAAAAAAAAGTATACAGTTAACAGATGGTAAATTGTATTTGACATTGAGGAAACTTGTCGATAGCTCTATAAGGCAGAGCTTGTTCTGAAATTATCATGGTTAGAGAAGCAGAGGGATAGGTAAAAACACACAGAGAAGACAAACGCAGGAAGAAATGAAATGCATAAAGACATGATTCAATAAAATGTTGTATATTTTGACATACGCCTTAATATAATCGACGGACTCCGAGTCTTAATTGAAGGGGGCGCGCCTCTCCAACACGAAGCAAAATTAAAGACATGGAAAGAATAAGTCTCGACTATTACTTTCTCAGGCAAGTCGTATGAGGCCACTAATATGAGGTTGCGCATGACGCTGGCAACCTCATAATGTACAACAAATCGCTGAACCACTGCTGCAATAGCACATGAATACTTTGGTGCAGACTTAAGACATATGGGTCATCTGTACAGATGTCTTCATGTTTCAAAAGAACGAAAGACGGAAATACTTATGAGGATGATGTCTGTCTATAAGATCCCAGCAAGTGGTAGCTGCTGAGAAATACCACAAGAAAAGTTGCAACTGCAAGATCTCATTCGAGTTCTGAGATGCAATTCCACTGCACATTGCACCACGGCCTCTCAAACTTTGGTACGAGTGGCACTGGTGGTACAAGATGGCGTAAGATGGGTCTCGGGTGGCAATTATTGTTATCGGTTATAACGAAAATAATTATAATCTAAATGATAACAGTATTAATGATGTAAATATATCATATATCGTGAAGGTGGTACGTGAATTAGTGAATAACAAAATGTAGTATACTACACTGGCTGTCGTACTTCTCGCGCGTTTATTGATACAGCATTAATTAATTGAAATAAAAAGCTTCTGAAATTCACAAATGAGTCCTTGCGCAGACTAGAAGGTTCAAAAAGGTATGGCAAAATCACCGATGAGGAACTCATCGAGACAACCAGGCAAATGCCAATGGAACTAGAGGTGAGTAAAAGACCATGGAGTTGAATAGGACACAAACTAAGAAAATTACTTGGTAGCAATACAAAGCAGTTCTAGTTCTACAAACCCCAAAGTAAAAAAACATTTATGGCTTAAGAGCTATTTGTTGAAGGTCAAAGCACCACGGGAAGCAGAAGGGAACTGATGATGATTGACGATGAAGATGATGATGAGGATGATGCCAGGCAGGAGTATGATGATGAGGATGATGACGATGATGATTGATAGTGATGAAACGCATAATAAATAAATAAAAAGAGAAGAAAAGAAAAAAAATCCAACATTTCAAACATTGTCCTTCATTGATTGAGCTTTCAGACCAGTTGTAGAAAATTACTCAAATGCAGGGTCAATTAAACTCAACCATTTACAATTGTCCACCCCACTATTAATTGATAATGAATACGATTGCAACAACCACAACTTCATCCATCACAGCGAACGTCAATATCTTAGACAATACTGCTACCAACAACACGATATACTCCCATTACCATCACCACACTAAAAGCATCATCATTAACGACAGCACTTTAAATAACGCAGACATGATGGCATATTTCCATCCACCGGTCTAAGAGAATATCCAGACCAATGGTTTTCCGACCAATGGTTCTTAAACCTCAGGTCCATGTATTCCGCGAGATGCCGACCGAAATCAGTTCGGATCCAAGCAAGCCATCGCTCAGTTTAACAGATTACAATGCCTAACCTAAATATGTTCATATTTAGTGACTTACTTCACATCTTTATTTAAGGTTGTGTACAATCTATAACAACATAGTTCTGGAGTGGGGTCTGCGAAGATGACGACATATCTAAAAAGAGTCTATGCTTCCCCAAAATATTGAAAACCACTGATGCAAATATCTCCGGTTGCACAGATGACTTTGGAGTCCGCGACAAATTTCCTTCTATTACCTTCAAACTAAAATTAAAGGATTACGGGAGAAAACCCTGAAGGAAATTCTGAATGACAATGTATTCTCAAAGTATAAACTGTTCGGGTTTAAACTGTCACCTTAAGTTCTGTTATAATTTCTAGAACATCACAACCCATAATAGTTATAGAAAACAGGGGAAGAAAAATCCCACGGCAATTAAAGAGCAGGAAAAAGAACAGCCGAAGTATAATTAAATATCGCTGTCCCCAAACAAGAGTTATATTTCTTGTTTCCCGTTGTTGTTGCTGCTCTTGGACGAGGCCAAATTGCCTTTAATTGGTCGGTGATTAAGCAAATGACTTCAGAAACAATAATGGCCTGGCGTTTTTCAATGTGTCGCGTGAGGAGTGAGCGTTCGTTCATCTCTTCAAGAGTTCCCACACAGCATTCTGATAAGGTCGGATCATTTACAGACCACTCCGACCCGCTGGCTTCAGTAACTTGATTATCATGAAGATCACCACTGGTTCTGTCAATGTTATCTTTACTCTTCGTTTGTCATTGTTATCTTTACTGTGTAACTTTAATCAGTGCTGGCTGCCAAGGAAGCTAACCGTCCTTTTCAGAACTAGCCCTTAGCAGGGCACCATGTTAGCTTAAAGACACTGGTAGTGCTTTGTCATGTTTAGCATTTACCAATGCTCGTGTAGTTATTAATTCCCGGGGTCTCTGAAGAAACAAAGACAGAAATAGGACAATTGCCCACTGAGGCGTGTCATACAAGGTGACAAAGGTGGGTGCACGAGGCTGGCAACCTTATCATTTAAAACAGATTGCCATAGAAACGACCGCTGCAGGAGCATGTGAATGTTTGATGCAAGCTTCCTGTAAAGGAACCAGCTATAATGATGTAAGAACCGCAAACAAAAATGATGATGCTAATGATGATTTACCAACACTACACTCAAGTTTAGAGTTCTCTATATTTGTTCTAGGTTATTTTTACTGGCAACTGCGTCTGATATAACCGACAGGTTTCAGTCTGGGGTGAAAGAAGCGTGCCACGCCACACGAAGACAAACATTTCAATGATACCAAATATCTATTGATATATACAGCGTTTCTATTGCTTAATTTTTTCTTCTGTGTCACTAACTGGTTTAGGGGATTTAGCGGTCGGAGTAGCTAAGAGGTATAGCGTCAGCCCCGAGTTCTAGAGGTACCGGGTTCGATTCCCAGTAGAGCGGATATAATTTATGGACAATTTTTTTTTCAGAACCAGTGGTCTCAATGATGTCATACTCCCCCCTGGTCTCATGGGTAGTGAGATCGGATGCCTAGCCTTCTCGAACAAGGGCGAAAAAATAGGCCATGATGGAGTTGTCCGTGTGCAATAAAGAAAGTCCTTAAAACCGAACCAAACACTAACTGGTAGTAATAACTTTACTACTAAGCTCTAGCAGGTTATAACTCGTTGAAGTCATGTGTTAATTCGTGACTTTCCTCATAGCTCCGCGCTGCTCGTACATCAACATGTTAACAGACATGTGCTTATGTTCTTACTAAATTAGTGTGGCTAGCACGAACCAGGTATGAGACCTTTTCATTTCTGAAGTGAAACGGCGGCTTAAAAACATGGCATGATAATCTCTAGACCACTGGTTCTCAACCGGGTTTACGACCAAGACGCAAATTTCACAGTTGGTGATGTTGGCGACGCATGGAATGAATATATGAATTTAGCCAAAGGTAATGCTTCTTAAAATAGACTTGACACACTTTAGATGAAGGTGTATGCTACGTGGGGAGCTGAATGGTGATGATGATAGTGGTGATGCTTAAAACTTCGAGTAAGGGAAACTTAAGTAATGCAACCCAGTGACTCAATTTTGGGTCACGACCGATCAGTTGAGAATCACTGCCCTAGACCTTTGACCTCGTGTCGGGGGCAGGGTCATATTTAGATGATTCTAGAATATTAACAGAATGTAAAGTAGAATATGGCATATACATCAGAATAAAGGCAACAACATTTGCAAGTTTTCCTCGTTTTGGAGTGTAATTAACGTGATGAAAATGATGATTTATTTTTCTAAGACTGTCAAGTTACTAATCATAATTTCTTCACGTTTGTAGACATCTGCAGCAGGCGTCGCGACGTGATAAGAATTTTGTTGAAAACGCCTTATCTCTGAACAATTGTTCTTTTTATTTATTTATCTTTTTAAACCGGGACACGTTTTGCAAAAGTATGATGAATTCGGGAGAAGGTATTAGTAAACAAAAGGTTTTATTTAGTCCCGTAGCAGATACTGCCGTAGGGTAGTGAAGTATTCGAGACTTTGTTATATTAAGTCCGGCTTTATGAGGTGGGTGTGATCAGTTCCCTTCCTCGCTGTCTTTGCCTTCCCTAAGCCAAGAGCAGAATGAGGTGCCCGTTTACAGCTGAGTTGACTGGAAGCGTGACGCCATCATTTTTAGAAACCAGCACCTTTCCCGCGGTAGGCTAGAGCTCTCACCACACTGCCGACAGAAAATAATTATATAATGCTCTTTTTGCTGCATGTCCTGATGACGAAACTAATTCTCCTGTAGTCATTTTATTGCCTTCCATTCCATGTCAACTTTATTGGATCTTTGAAGTCAAAGTTATCATGACTTATGGTCAATGGTCAATGCACCACGAGAAAAATTGAAAAGGTTTGCATACTCTTTTAATAAATGTTAATTTAGCTGTCAGGGTGCAATGTGCACATTCTCCGTATTTTCTTATAAAGCTCGAGGAATTATGTCAATGTCCCTTACAGTATGTTTCTCTTAGACATAAGTAATGTGTGGATTATATATCGGTTACTTACAAATTATACTAGCTCTGCATTTTAACATCTGAACAAATTCATTGCATTACATTTTAAACACGTGAAAGGATTGTGTGTGCTCGTGCCAACAGCATATTGATGTCTATTCACTATTGTATCTTTGAACATAACTTCAGATAAGATATTTTTTTTTTTCCTCGTGAGATTCCATCATGTATTTAGTTTTACATCTAATTTGTTGAAGTTTCTCATAATCATATTTATTTATCTCAAATAGATATTGATTTTAATATCCGATCTAGGATAATGTTCCTATAACTTATGCCTGTTTTGTTTTCTTACACACGTCTTGAACATTTGAGGGAAGCTGAGTGTACGAAATCTGAAGAGAAAAATATATGTGACTTTCCTATTATTTTTTTGTCTTTTTTTTTTGTCTTTTCCTTTTGTATTTTTAATTTAGTTTTCCTCGTCGTTTTCTTCACCTGATCCTTGTTCTTTTCCCTCCTCTCTTCTTTGAATCTATTGCATGATGTGCAAACAATGATTGTCCTAGTCTTCAAATCTATTATCTATTGCATGATGAGCAAACAATGATTGTCCTAGTCTTCAAATCTATTTCTTTGTAACGTTTATTTAATCTTCTTTTATAATGATCTTGATAATGTAACTACGGCATCGTGAAAATATGTTTCTGTATCTTCTTCTTCAAGTAACACGTCGTTGGCGTAGGCGATCATGTCTGTCCATAATCTCCGGTCCCCAGTGCTGCTCATTTAATCTATTCATGACTTAGTACATGTTTACGTGCCTCTAACTCACTTTTTTTTTTTTTTGCTTTCGACTTTACCTAACAATATCTACGCTTCAATTATAAGTTATTGACTACTGATAGAGACAAAGATAACAGTCTTTGTTCCTTCCTATTTTGTGACTAGAAATATATTTGTCTGGTTCGTACAGAAGAAAGATTAGGCAAATAAGAGACAGATGTGGAGGTAATAGCCACTATTTCAAGCATTCTCGGGATAAAAAGATTTGGCGGGTGTCTGAAGTTAAATCGATTAGACGAACGGGAATAATATTCTCCCGTTATTATTTGCCCAATTATGTTCACTGGCATGCCAGATATATTAAATGTATTTCGGAACTTGATCTGTGAGTATCTCCAGAGTACGGTGGTTGACAATGTCCAGGGGGAATAGAATAGAAGACAGACTTACAGAATCATTAAAATATAACCCAGCAGCAAATTGTAACTATAACAACGCGAGACAGGATGCGGATATCTTGCAGTCCTGTTACAGTCAGAGATGGTTTGGAATGAAGGATGTGACAGACAGACACACAGGCAAGCAGGCAGAAAGATGGACACACAGACAGACATAGAAATAAACGTGCAGAGACAAACCAATACAGGCAGGCAAACAAATACGATGAGATTAGATGAGATAGATAGATAGATAGATAGATAGATAGATAGATAGATAGATAGATAGATAGATAGATAGATAGATAGATAGATAGATAGATAGATAGATAGATAGATAGATAGATAGATAGATAGATAGATAGATAGATAGATGGGTGGGTGGGACGGGTGGGACGGACGGGGACGGACGGGACGGACGGAGGGACGGGACGGACGGAACGGACGGACGGGACGGGACAGAGAACAGATAGATAGATAGATAGATAGATAGATAGATAGATAGATAGATAGATAGATAGATAGATAGATAGATAGATAGATAGAACGAACTTTATTTTCAAAGGGTTAAGAATTGGGCACGTAGGCCCGTCTGACATTCTGCCCTTCCTCTCTCGCTCTCATCATGCATACTGTATCCTTTCATCCCCCCCCCATTTACTGCAAGCATTATTTAGACATTTATCATTAAAAAGTAATATCTTCTTCTTCTTCTTCTTCGTTCACCCTCAGATGTCAACTTGAATAAGTTCAAAGAAAGCAGTGGTCAGCCTGAGGCTGTTGATATCTCCGTAGATTTTCTCCATAAAAACTAATATAACATCATACATTTGCAATATTCATCATAATCAAAGTATGTTTTTAAAATAAATTAAAACAAAAAACAAACAAACAAAAACCAAATTAAATGAAAAATTAAATGAGAAAAAACAAAAAACAAACAAACAAACAATAAGATTGGCAAAAATCGAATTCCTCATATAGTAAATTAGACAGTGATTTGAGGCATAATCAGATGGTGTGTTATAAGAACTCGTGAAACATTCGAACAGTCTGCTACTGAATGACTAGGGACTCGGTTTATTTTCCAGTGTATGCGAGAGATTTGACCAGACGTGAGCAGCTTTGAGTCCTATAGCAGATACTGCCGTAGGGAGTGAATTGTTTAAGCCTTCACAATACTAGGTCCATCATCATGAGGTGGGGTAAGCAGTTCCTCTTCTTCTGTCTTTGCCTTCCCTAACTCAAGAGCAGAATCAGATTAGGTAGATAGTTAGACAGACATATACGAAATGAATAAATTTTCCAACCTCTTGCATTCTACTTGCAAATGTTCTTTCGCTATAAATACTGCTCATATTTTATACGTGGCGACCTACTTTTGGACCTTGCAAAACCTCGAACTGACCTCTTCAGAAGTTGTTTTAGTTATGGAGGTGGTTTAGCATGGAATTCCCTACCCAAGTCTGTCAAAACTGATAATTACACCACATTCAAAAGACATCTGCATTCACATGTCATGAAATCTTGTACACACATTTAACGACAATTCTGTTTCAGTTATTTCAACATTTCCACGAATTTTTTATATTAAGTAGCTCTATTGCTTGACCTCTCTCTCTCTCTCCTCTCTCTCCCCTCTCTCTATGTGCGTGAATGACTATGAGCAAATGTACTTGTGTGTGCTAAGTTTCTGATTGTGATGATAATATTAATTGATCCTGTCTGAAGCGGTTAATATTTTAATTTTTAAAACGCTGAAAATTGTATTGCAGGGCAGAAATATAAAACGGCAATTATGCCTATTTCTTTACCCTGATGAAATAAAGATTTCTTTCGTTCGTTCCTTCCTCTTGCTAATCTTATGTTACTGTTGCTCAAACATTCTCCAGCGTACTTAAAGTATAAATTTAAGGGCAATGAAACATTACAAAGCAGTATAATAGCATACATTAATAGTACCTGATCACAAAATTAAAAAAAATAAGTATATTGTAATGAAAAATTAGATCATCAGAGCCTCCATACAGTATAATAGATACTAATTCGAAAAATAATCAGTTAGGGTGGCATGTGATGAAGTCAGAATCCATCTCGGCCCTCATTCAAAACATTACACCATACAGAAATTCCGAGAAGTCAAACAACCAATCAAAACGGCAGCTCAGTTCACGCAATGTAAATAATTTGTAAGCCCTTTTAGTAGGAAGACGAGAAAGTGTAGATGTTGACAATTTTTCGAAAGGCAATGTGCAGACTTGAACGGAATATATCAATGATGAGGAACGTAATTCGATAATATGGATCATTAGCTATTGGCAGATATCTATAATTTCACTGGAACCGGAGAAAATGTGTATTTAAGGCATCGAAGCATGAACCATGTTGAGCTTTGTCATGTTTAGGCTGCTCCAGTGAAAAGCCGGATTAATCTAGACATAAGAGAGATACTGCACTAGATAGTAGATAGAGCTTAGCCCTAAGAATAATATGAGCTTTTGATGAAGGAAATCCGTTTAGAGATAAAGAAACTAGAACGATTTCAGGTTTTTCATACTAACAAAGAATGCCTAAGATTTTCACTTTTTCTAGTCTACAAAATACTTTGGCCTTGATGCTTTCTCGTACGGGAAACCTTGACATATAAAAGGTGGAAGGTACCAATAGTAATACACTTGCCAGACAATTCAAACTTCAGAGACGAGCGAAATCGTTTATTACCAGACACCATTGCCATCTGCAAGGTAACACAGTCTGTAGAGCCAATAAAATCCGGCCTGCGTGTATTTGAGGGTAAGAAAGAATGTAATTACATATGTATATATAATTATATTATTAATATGTGCCTTATAGAAGTGGATACGTGTCTGTGAAATCACTGTGTAATTCTTGGAAGGAATTCAAACATGTGTTAGCTCAATTTAATTGTGAAATGAAAGCAGATGGACATGTAGATTGTGATGCTAGTTTTAAGAAAGTATTTTGAAGATTGTAAGCTTGCTGGAATGGACCGCCTTATTGGAAAGAATGAAAGAAATTATTTTACTGTACAAATTGAGTTATAACATAACTCTTTCCACAAGGCCATATGATTGTAAGGAAGAAAATCATGGACAAGCTGTAACCAGAGAGTTACTGGAATAGTGTGCTATTAATTACATGAATTATGTTATTTTTGACTTGCTATGATTCTCATGAGTAACCACATCTTGTCTGATCTGTCTCATCTTACCTCCTGACTGGTTAGGGAGTCAGTGAGAGATACTACGTAGGTTATACATATTATATTTCAGGTTATATCCTGCTTTGAAGAGTTTACTCAATTCTACGTGCCTAACTCAGCTGGAGGAAGCTTTTGTTGTTCTGAGCCCTTGTGAAATGTCAGAGGGTCTTCAACAGTGCCACCTTTAAGATTGGAAGAACCGCAGTTGTGGGATTCTTTCCAGTTCCATTGCTGGGCCAGGCCTAGAAGCACTTTTCGAAGATAAGTAGCCTTGTTTGGGGCTAATTGACTTTACAAAAAACCACCCAAAAGAAATTAAAATCTTAAGATTAGAAGAATCTAAAGACTATGGACCATATAACGTACGAGTTTATTCTCTACAAGTGAACAGTGAAATGATGAAACACAAGTATGTGGTGTTAAAGAACATAGCAAATGCCAATATAACTTGTGATATAACACTATTAACATTTGTTCAAGTTTAGCACAGAAGAAAGACAGTTTTCATCAAAGATCAAGAAAACAGATGAAGATGCACTTTAATTAACTGTAAATGTAATATAAATACTTGACGGTGAAACTATATCCCATCCCATCCCAACTAACATAATTACCGATGTATGTTACGTCGGTCGGTCTCACTCAAAATAGTAACTCGCGCCAGAAAAAAAAGTGCGCAACGCACGGTGTGCAAATTGCGCGGCGTGGGTGTTATATAAAACAAATACTTTGGTTTTATTTTTTTATTTTTTTTTAATCTTTCACGAAATTATTAGCGCTCGACAAAAGGAAAAGTGCGTAAAAATTGGTGTGCATGAGCCCTCACCCGATGTACAAATCATGAAAACTTGAAAGTTTTTGTTAAAACCACTTATTATCAGGGAACACTCTTTGAAAACAATCCACGCACTTTCACACGAAATGTTGTCATCAAAGAACTTTTAAATTGAATCTAAAATAACATAATTCTCGCCGTGTGTACGTTGGTCACAGCTGAGGAATGCAACTGTGTTGAAAAAATTGTATTGTTTCCATTATATATACTCTCCCGAAAATAGTTCCAATCAACAAAGAAAAGCGTTCAAATGACGGTGTTCATGAACAGTTTGATTACAATGTATAATGGAAAGAAACCAAAAACACTCTAAGAATGTACTTCTATCTGCTCATCCGGGAACGGAAACAGCATACTATAATTAAAAACCCGTCAAGTTTGACGGGTTATTGCTAGTGTATATATATATATATATATATATATATATATATATATATATATATATATATATATATATATATATATATATATATATATATATATATATATATATATATATATATATATATATAAAATCAATTTTAGTTTATTTGGAAATGATCCAACAGAACAAAGAAAGATCCTGTACATAAATAAATTATAAATTGTACCAACAGTGCAGTTTTTATTGAATTATTTAGGTTTGGTTCTTAATTCTTGTTGGTTAGTTAAGTACCCCTAGCAGAGTCAGTGTCTAAGGTTAGTCTGGAGAAGGGCACCATAGGAACCTAAGAAAGTACATTACACTCTCATCTAGGAACCTATACAGCTTGACTATACCCTTGATGCCGATACACCATTACTCTTTTCAGAGAATGGGGTATTTCTTGTAAGACCAGTCTCTTATCTGGCACTATCCTGGTATCATCTGATACATCTATTTGTCCAGGATATTATCATTATCATTATATCTTTCCTCTCACTACATGGCATATAATCAGCACTACAGTAATAAAGTATTTGATCAGTATACGATTGTATGAGTAAGGACTGTGCGTGTTTTTCAGGTCATTGGGAAGATTGTTCCAAAGATGAGCAGCTGAGTAAGCCAAATTATTCTTAAATAGGTCTAGCCTGGGCTTGGGTACCTGTAATTTGTTTAAACGCTGACTACGTCATTCATTGTATTTTAAAATCGTCCAAAGATACGTTGGAGCATTCCGTGACAGGATTTTGTGAATAAATTTGATAGATAGATAGATAGATAGATAGATAGATAGACAGACAGACAGACAGACAGACAGACAGACAGACAGATAGATAGATAGATAGATAGATAGATAAATAGATAGATAGATAGATAGATAGAGATAGATAGATAGATAGATAGATAGATAGATAGATAGAGATAGATAGATAGATAGATAGACAGACAGACAGACAGACAGATAGATAGATAGATAGATAGAAAGATAGATAGATAGATAGATAGATAGATAGATAGATAGATAGATAGATAGATAGATAGATAGATAGATAGATAGATAGATAGATAGATAGATAGATAGATAGATAGATTACATATATCAACACGTTTTTTGCTTCCTCCTGTTTTCCACCTTGCTTGCTTATTAGTTATGCACGTTTTGTTAAGGCAGAACCTTCGTACTTCTATATTTGTCAAACTCATAATTGTAGCCACGCCTATTTTTTTCGTTTCTCCATGTCTTATAGACACTAGGAATGTTTACATACAGACTATGATGCATGTAGCGAGAGAAAAGGGGTAGAAAAGCTAATGAAGAAATCAAGGGCGATAAGTTAAGACGTACTTTCGGTAGACATTGGTCAGGGGGAATTAATTTGAGAAATCAAGGGGGAGATAATCACAAGTTACCCCCCCCCCCCTCATCCGTTTGTTCGGAATGTAATTAAGCTACGGAACGACGAGATCAAAGAGACGATTTGCTCGTGGGCCAACGTCTAGCGGTCGGCGAAAGTGGCAAATTTAGCTTTCATTCAGAATTTGACCACGATTTCCCCAAAGGCGTGATATCTCGCACACGTTAGCGATTTTCTACCAAATTGACATATATACCGCATCCTTCAAACTCAGTTTATCTAGTACCCACAGCATTTTCAGACGTCTAGCTTTGAATTCTAGATCCATTATACTAGTGGAATTTCTTAGTTTTCTGATTGGAGATAGTCATATTTCTGTGTTGCGGTAAATATTATACTAGAATTTTGAGTGATTTAATTGTTAAGTCCGGCATTATATTTCACTAAGATTTTCTGTGTTGAGTGATTTAATTGTTAAAAAGTTGGTCATTTATATTTCACTAGGATTTACTGTGTTAATTGGCTAGCAGAATTAAAATAATTTATAGCTAAATTGTTCCTGCTGTAGCGTTGATTTAATGAATTGCTATTAACCAGTAAGAGATATTTTAATCGACTAGTAAACGCACTATTCATTATGAGTACTGACGAAATATATACAGTATTTATTTCTAATTCATTATGAGTAATGTTATAAATGACTAGTCTAGCGCTTATTTCACGGGGTTTTATTTTTAACGATAATAGTAAATTATACCTTTACGTGGGTTAGGATTGAATTGAGATTGCGGTTAAATGTTTGCATTTTTCTTCCTACATCTAGTACGGGTCACAAACCCAAAATCTACCAGCGGCCTTAATCTGAGAAAGGGTCTAAGTCTAGTCCAACAAATACAAGAAAAGACATCCTTATTGTAATTATCGGGTCTTCGAGGTTGACCGGGTTGGTCTCTTGTTTCACCTAGAGAGAGAGAGAGAGAGAGAGAGAGAGAGAGAGAGAGAGAGAGAGAGAGAGCGCGTACCAATATATGACACTATAAGAATAACATTTAACTGGACATTTAGCTACCCAGATTTCTTTTGTATTTTCATCTACATTCAGCCCGCTGTGGCGAAGAATATCAAATTTAACATTTCCCGACTACCGACCACTTGGGTTGTGGCGAGGATTTATCAAGAAAAGATGTATCAACCTGACATTCTATTTAACAATCGAATATTTCAAGCTACTGTACACTGTGACATTTGATCTCGAAGTTGTGTTTCATACCTGGACTAATTGCTGTGACAGGAACAGAGTCAATAATAATAAGTAACAAAGTAAGCGTTCGCCAAATAATAGGAATAATCAGTCATTTGAGGAACTGGGGCTTACTTTGCCAAAAGAACCGACACTGAATCTGTTACCTGGAGCATGGAGATATGTTCAAGCTGTTGTCAAACACTTATTTGGTAAGCGAGAATGAAATGTGATCACATGTTTGTCAGAGCGAGAGACAGCAGGGATGAATAATTCTTATATTGTATAACTAATGTACTCACTTTGTTTTTTTCCCCCCTTCTTATGTTTGCTCATACTGTTCATTTCAGAATAGATTAACCAGAAACTCGGTTCTTTACAGTATAGTCAAATTCTATACCATAGTGCTAATCTTTTGACCTTTTGGGGGTTAATAACTTCTTCTAACAGGATCTTGTCTCAACAGAGGGAATTGCACTTATGGGTCTATTTCTTTATTAACTCTTAACCTATGATTTTTTTGTTATATATTTGATATTAAATGTGAAGTTTTCTTTATGATAAATATACTTAACATAAAACTTAATTACCTGTGTCGGTCAGCTCGTCCCAATATCCCTACTCCATTAATATAGTTTCACGTTTGTGCGTCTAATTGTCGTCACTTATCTGTGTGTGTGTAAGTGAGTGGTTGATATATATATATATATATATATATATATATATATATATATATATATATATATATATATATATATATATATATATATACACACACACACACACACACACAGGAAGGAAACTGTCTGATCAACAAATTTCAGTCGTAAACGATAGGCTGGAAAATCCAGGGACAGACTCTACCTTTCACCATTTCACTCGTGAAATCTATTTCTTTACCTTATCTCTCACTGAGCACCATCTTTTTCAGTTCTATTCAGACGGGACCAGAATCGATCATAATTACCTATCAAAAATTTACGACAATGTTATCATTAATTTGTCTGCTGACTTTGGGGAATATCACAACGTTCAGATTTGATCGAGTGTGATTTCATCGAGAGTCCCCATCTGATTACTTAGTGATTTCATCGAGAGTCCCCATCTGATTACTTCCAACGTTTTTCATGGCATGCGTTGTTGGTAACAGCTGTTCGACAGTCTTCTTCATGTCCCATGCCTGATGGCGAAGGTGATCATGCCTCTCCACAACTTCCTGTTTACAGTATTGTTTATCAAATTTCGTGTTGACTTATTTCCATTCCACAATATCAAATTGTACAGTATCGTCTCTCTTTGTCGTCCCATATCTCTCTTCCGTCAACCTTTCCTTCTGTTCCTATATATTACATCTGTCATCTAATTATACGTCCAATGAAAGTTGATTGCTCCCTTCTAATGTCAGTAATAAGCTTCCTTCTAATGTGAGTAATAAACTTCCTTTTCGAACTCGGTTCTTTCAAGACATGTTCATTCATCTTTTTAGCTATTCACAGAATTCCTAACGTTCTTCTGTAAAATCACACTTCTGTTGCTTCTGGTGTTTTTCCTATTTGTCTACTAATAACTTATCATTTCCTTCCATATGTCAGGATTGGCTCTACGTAACAATGAAGAACTCTTTTTTTCTTACTTCCATTGACAAAGAGTTGTTGCTTAAATACTAAACAGTGTACATAGGTTGGAATGGAGTTTCTTCTCTCTCTCTTTCTCTCTCTCTCTCTCTCTCTCTCTGTGTGTGTGAGTGTGTGAGAGAGAGAGAGAAATATGACTCTGGTCGTAAGGTACGGCACATCTCCACAGCCCTTAGCACATTGTTGTTGATTCGATTTACCATCTTGAGCACTCCAGTTTCAACATATAGGCAATGAAATTATATTAACGCGCTTTTATTATTATGATTATTTTCAAGTTAAAATCGGCCTTTATTTGATAGTTTTAGCGTTGTATTGGGTGCAGACTAATTCTCTTTTTTTAACTTAACATACTTTTATGTCATACTGTATATAGGTCAAGTTAGTGAAAGAAAGCGTGCTTGGAGTCTGACCTGTCGCGCAGTTTGTAGAATTTAAAATATTATCTTGACATACTAACAAAAGGGGAAATATGTCCGGACAACCAGTTCCCACGTCTTGACTGACTACCCCACCTGGGGCCGTCCAGATTTAAGGAGCATCTTTGTTACATTCTCATTTTAGTTTCCCAGACTTAGCATCTATGTGGTTAATTTTTAAACCCGGACTTTTAAATCATGCTATTAAAGTAGTTTAGATTTCTTCGTATTTATGTCGCGCGATATTTATTTGGTTAGATAGAGTATTGTTTGTTCACAGAAGCCGCTTGAGCCATCTAACATACTTCGGCTTATCCGAAATTCTGGTTATCAGGAGTTTCTACCACAGAAGACTTCTGGCTGGGATCTGCAATGTTGCTTCTATTTAATCGAAATTCGGCTTAAGCGAGTTCCGCTTATCCGGACTGCAATGTGTGTGTGTGTGTGTGTGTATATATATATATATATGTGTGTGTGTGTGTGTGTGTGTGTGTGTGTGTGTGTGTGTGTGTGTGTGTGTGTGTGTTACATAGCTACAATTACTGAATACGTACAGTGTTACGGAAAAAAATCACTTTCAATTTTTTTATATTTTGGTATCCTAAAATCCACCCAGCTGTAAATGGATACTTTCTTCTTCTTCGTACACTCTCAGACGTCTACTTGAATGTTTTCAAAGAAAGCAAATGGGTACCTGACTTACTTAAGTTTTTTGAGTTAGTGAAGGAAAAGGTAGCGAGGAAGGAACTGGTCACCCTGGAACTAATATAGAGAAGTCTCTAACACTTCACTGCCCTATGGCATTATTTGCTATGGAACTACCTTTATCGTTTTTACCATATAATGATTCTTTTCATTTTGGCCTCAGACTTGGTAGGATACAGATTTTATAACTAAGCTTTTATACATTACGAACTGACGTCTCGAACTAAAGTAAAGTACTCACAAGATACATTGACTTCAAAAAAAGGGGGGAAAAAAAGAACTACTGCAGGTATGCAGCCTGTTTCCAGGACCACCACTTGGAGGTGGAATAGGATCTTCGTCAGCTCTGGTTCGCTGACCCTGACGGAAGCAGTCAAGCTATGAGTCGCCATCATCATCTCTTCTTTCTTGACATTGTTCGCTACTTTAGGGGAAGAGGGACACCACTCAACTTGAACCTTTGTCTCGAGGGCAGTAGCGTAACTACAGTTTAATGAGCCCCCAGGTACAAATAAAGTGACACTCCCTCCATTTTTTTTTTCTTTTTTCATAAGGGTCTCAACAGCTACGATGAACATACGGCAAGACTGTTTTAAAAATGTAACCACTTACCTCATCTTCACCAAAATTAACTCATTACCACAAGGATCCTGTCTTGTGCCAACCGTTCAAAATATGTCCATGTTTTCTTTCAATTCATTACCCTTAGCTCCCCAAGGAGCATAGGCCTTCAGCAAACACATGCCAAGTCCTCCGATCACACGCCATCCGCTCAAATTGTTTCCACGTTCTCCTCATCATTTTTACCCCTGTCTCCAGCTCTCTTCTCCGTGTGCTTCTTGGTCTACCTCTGCATCTCTTGCTCTGTGGTTTTCAGGAGAGGGACTGCCTTGTATGTAATGCTATCAACAGGTGCTCTCTCTTCCAAACCTCTACACCTCACGGTAGAAGAGGAACGACTAAGTAAGTAAGTATCTTCAGGGGAACTCCAAAATGTCTCATCAATTTCCACTTTGGAAATGTCTTTTCCCTTTTCATTTCTTTGTCCAGAAACTTTGACAAGCTAAGACGTTTAAATACACTAATAAGGGAAATTAAGTTGATAAATATAAACGCAGCAGTTCTTGCTGAGTATTAATTTGTGGGGGTCATTTTGTGCATAGTCCCCGGGTATGTGTCAGGTCCATCTGAGCAGAAGTTACGCCACTGCTCTAGGGCTGTATTAATGATCTCTATGTGCTATGACAGAATTTGCTTCTGTGGCCTTTGTTAAACACATCTCCTTAATCGGCTGTTACGGAATACATGATAGAGCACAGTGCGCCAATTTATTTATTTATTTGTGTGTACTGGTGACGACATGGACGCATCAACCAACTTAGTTACACGAGCAACAAAATTAGAGAAGCTAAAGGAAATTAGATACAAGTTATATGTAAATGACAATAACTTTCTTCTTTCTGTGGAGAGTCCTGGGCAAGTCTGCAGTGTGTATGCGTGTTTATATATGTGTGCATATGTGTATATGTATGTTTTAATCAGTTGACACACGCTGTTACTCTTGGCTCCGAGCCTGGAGGAGGTGACCAATATCACGTCACGTGATCAAATGCAGAAATGAGTGAAATTGTTGGCTGAAGCAACCAAGAAGTTTGTCTGAAATGTTTGGGCGTAAATTCCATAATTATGAGGTGTGGCGTGAAGGGAACTACCCAAGTGATAGCACTTTTTTTTAAAGTGCTTAACTAGTCGTCCGTCTTAACGCGTTCACTTTGACAATGGTGTCAAGGATTGGCCAGGATCTAAAATCCCGAGTGTTTATTACTTGTCTTGTTTTTCTGTTCTCCCTTGTCCTCTTACTTTTTTCCGTTCCTTCTTAAGTCAACAATTTATATATATATATAATGTTTGTTCGTTGTTTGGGTAGCCCTCTTTACCTACTTAAATGTTACAGGATCACGTCTGAAGTAATGTGATCTTCCTACAAGTATTAAACTAATCTCGCACGTGAATGCCTTCTTTCTGTGCCACCATTTTCATTCATTTGTTGTTGTTGTTTGTTTTTTTTATAAATCTTATAAAACAGGAATGCATTGATGAATTTCTAAGCTCCGATTACTAGACTGGTAATCTGCGAACTTCTTCAGGATGTCGCTGATTTTCGTAAACGATCATGTATCTCAACATGTTACCGTCTCTAGAGCTGCAGTAATGTTAAACTTTCCAATGTTTTTTCTCTCTTTAGTTTTCTTTGTCCTCTTCACAATTTGCTTGATACGCCATGGGTTTTGTGAGGGTCTGATAGCTGAACCGGAAGTATTCGAACAATGAGAGTTGCAGCCCATGAGCCTTCTGATACCGTGTTTGGAAGGTGCAGGGCTAAATCTTCTTTAAAAATTATATTAAGTCGAGGAAGATGAAGGGAACTGGTAAGACGTGCAGTACAATGGATGGGTATGATCGAAAAAAGGTGAAAGGTATTATTATGTATATTACATGTTGGCCTCATTTAGATTTGTTACCAGTTTAAATTTACGCGCTAACATTTTTATCTGAAGTCAACATGATGTATTTTACACTATAAGATATTGCTGGTGAACGCGATTATGTGTAGACGTCACTAATAATAGGATGACGTAGTAAGGCGCTGCACTATGCTTGCAACTGTCCTTCTTGGCTTTTCGTCGTTTGAATCCGTCTAAGAAAGACGTAGATTATTACTGCTCCCAACGTTATTGAATTTTATAGTCTTCCTGCGTGGCTTATTAATGAAACGAAGGTCGCCACTTTAATTCTACTGATGCAGTATTTGATTATCCTAATTTGATGAGCAGTTTATTGAAGAAATAAGTTCTGGGAGAATTGTTATATATTTCCATCGCCAGCTGTCAGTTATCACTACTCCAATGAGTCCGCTTGCCGGCATTGCGAGTATACAGGCTTGACATGCGACGATGCATTATTGACTGCCCCCCCCCCCCCCCCCCCCCCCCCCCCCCCCCCCCCCCCCCCCCCCCCCCCCCCCCCCCCCCCCCCCCCCCACCCCCCCCAGGAGACTGAATTAATGTATGTATAACCATATGACTACGTGAATGTATTGTGATGATTCGTAATTAAAGGTACTCGTCCGTGGACCCAGCCACGAAGATCGTTATTACCTTTATCCAAGTTTGACGTAAATGTTGTTGGACACTCACAGCGTATCATATATATAAATCAGCACGATTCTCAACCAACTCTCTCAAACCCCAATGTAACAACAGTACATGCTAAGAAGCTTAAAAAAAAAAAAAAAGAAACTAAACAAGAAACTACCCAAACGTAATAACAATGAGGACTGGAGATAGAGAGGATAGAATGAGTTGGAGATAGAAGAGGATAGAATGAGTTGGAGATAGAAGAGGATAGAATGAGTTGGAGATAGAAGAGGATAGAATGAGTTGGAGATAGAAGAGGATAGAATGAGTTGGAGATAGAAGAGGATAGAATGAGTTGGAGATAGAAGAGGATAGAATGAGTTGGAGATAGAAGAGGATAGAATGAGTTGGAGATAGAAGAGGACAGAATGAGTTGGAGATAGAAGAGGACAGAATGAGTTGGAGATAGATACATATTTAATTAAAAATCAAGACATATTTTAAAAAAATTAATATATATATATATATATATATATATATATATATATATATATATATATATATATATATATATATATATATATATATATATATATATATATATATTTATTTATTTATTTATTTATTTATTTATTTATTTATTTATTTATTTATAATTTCTTTAAATTTATAGAAATGGAAAAATTGAATACGAGTAGAAAGGGTCAAAATAGAATAGAAGTGGAAAGGGTGACCTCAGACAAAGGAGTGTTGGGTGTTAAGACCAGCTGGTTTTAGACACCCCATACGATGGATAAGACGTTACTCAAGCTGGACTCGGCTAGCATTGTCAGAGGAGCAGGGTCTGATCGCAGTGACCTGGATGTCGATGGGACCATGGTGGTCAGGACCATTAAAGTGTATGGCAACTGGTGTGGATTTTTGCCGAGAGATGTCATTAAGGTGCTGGCTGAATCTGTCTCTAAGCCGTTTGCCTGTTTGGCCAATATAGCTTTCGCTGCAACGTTTACATATGATGGTATAAATGACATTGCGCGATTTATATTTCTTTTTTCGAGTTTTGTTTCATACATATCCATTTAAAAATAATGGGGGGGGGAAGGGGTCTACTTTTAGTGAGTCGCTGGAGAGCCCTCAGAACGGTAATAGAACAAACGAACGAAGAAATGAACGAAGGAACGAACTTTATTTTCAAAGAGTTGAGATATGGGCACGAAGGTCCATCTAATAATATGCCTTTCCTTTGTCTCATCGTTTATATTGTATCTATTTATTCTCACGTGCATTTTAAATATTAACGTTAAAAAAAACAACAACAGTGCAACAGTAAAATAACAGTATAGCGACTATTCTAGGTCACAAAGCGCAGTCATTAATTTTGATCCGCTTTCTTGCTCTGCGTGTACATTTGTTAATTAGATTCATAATTTGTCGCGTGGGTGCGAGGAACTTAACTAAACCACGTCTACCTGGGGTCACAGCTTCCTTCAAGCTGAAAAGCACTGGTCTAAGTGTTGGGATTTGAATTTCTCGGAATTCAAGATTTTATTTAAAGCTTCGGTTTCATTTCACGGACAGTCCATTCAGGAATTTACTCGGATCCGGAATAATCGGAAATCTCGAGTTCTCACAGCCAAATTTCAGGAGCAACTACTGGACTGTGGGTCACTGTGGGTGTATCGCGCGCTTCTAGTCTAGTACCAGCGCAAATCGATTCTGACAGGTAAAGGTTCATCTGTCATTTGCAATAGGCCTCTACCCGACCTTCAACCTTCCATATTGTGTGCGTGTCCCAGATGCCAACAAGAAAGATGCATTATGAGAACAAATGCGTCTTGCAGTGACAAAATGAAATTGTATGGTAGGAGCTTGTCGGTCAGATGGCTAAAAATTGTCATGCGAAGTTAATTATAGAATTTCCGGTTTGCTGAAATGGCGGTACGCTTCCAATTAATGTAGTTGTCATATGTCATTGTAGTGATGGGAGATGTAAAACAAAAGTAGTAAATATGATATGAAGGTTCAGAAATACCTTTAACACACAGGTATTGCATATTGTCAACATAATTCGTCACCTTAGTACTGCTTTATCTCATCTATATTTATGGCCAAAACTGACCTAAGGTCATAAATCGACATCATATGGACTAATCTATCATTGAACAAAATATCTTACAGTTAACAGTTTTGATCATCATGCAAAAGTTCATTTTAATGTGAAATATCCTTCTTTTCAACTAATAATCCAAAAACTTTGAACACGTTTTTAACACTTTGTTTTATAACACATTGTTTTATAACACATTGTTTTATAACACATTGTTTTATAACACATTGTTTTATAACACATTGTTTTATAACACATTGTTACGCGGTGGATCTTTGTAGAGGTAAAGAAGGAATAAGCCTTACTACTTCATAGGGAATGTCAAACGAGCCGAAGAATATTAAATTGTATATAGGGCTAGCAACTTGATCAGGTCAAACATATTGTTACAGAAACCATCACCACATTAGCACGGGGATCATAATTCAGTCTTCCTGTAAGGAGCCAGCTTTAGCGATGGCTCAATGCTTTGTAAGGAGTAAAAAAATATATATATTTGTATAATAGATAATGAAGAAGTATTGCGTTTAATTTTCTAATGTTTGTCTGGCCAGAGCAAGGGGATCCCTATGTACTAATTTTTCTTAAATAAATGTTCTGTAATGAACAATGAAAAAAGTCTTCCGACGTTTCGGGAACAGGCGTATAGTGCACATTGAAAGCTAAACTGAACACCAATTAAAAGAGCACGGATGACTTTCAGTTATTTTGTAGTGCACTGACTATTAACCATAACTCATGGTAAGTTTCACTACAAAGATCCACTGACAATGAAATGACATGTAAAGGAATGAAATGGCCAGTGAAGAGTTAATACCATCGTCAGGACATGCAGCCAGAATAACGGTCATTATTTTCTGCCATGTTCTGACTGCTTACTTGCTTGTATGACCACCAGCTAAGTAGAGCCGTCTTAGCAGCATTGTAGGCCCTGGGCAAAGCAATGCACTGGGCCCCTACCAGGCACTGCAGCTAAGCACAATGATATAGAATACAGCTGTGGATGTTAATCTGTCTTGTGAGGCTAATTACACCCTCATTGACTCTTGAAATCATCTACACACTTCCAGGGATCCCCCCTGTGGTGAAACATGTTGAGAACCCAGCATTGAACTCTAAGCGAGGGGGGAAGTACTTGAGCCCCAGGTGTAAATCTGGATTTTTACCTGTTTGACTGCATGCAGGAGGATCTGACTGTGGGCCCATAATGGGCAGGGGGAGCTGAGAAGTGGATCTGTGTTGGACGTGACAATTCCTTGGAAGAGCCCAGAACTAGAGCACAGTATTTTAGCTCTGCTTATTCGGAGACACCCCCGCATCCCTGTTTTGGATGGCGCGGAATGCACAGAATGCCACGCGCTTCTTCCTCCTAGCCTGGGACCAGATGTGATGATCATTTAAATACCAGTCAAGCTGGAGAAACTGGAGGTCATGACTTCAACTCAACACGTTTCGGAATGGCAGAAAAGCCACAGCAAAAGCCTAGATCAACAGTGTAGATAATAGCAAGAAATATTCAATGTGGTATTGGCTGCTAATGAACAAGAAGGTCGGCAGCCCTAGTTAAACAACAACAACAACAACAAACAATACAACCAATAACACACATTTTGTCGTTTTATTCTCGGACTTTTGTTTCATTAAAAGTTAACAATGTTTTAGTTAAAATTATATTTTAAAACTTCTGGCGTAAGTTAAAGACAGTGCACACAGAAGGAGCACATTAAGAAATGATAAGTCTAGTCTCCTACATTCAGCTTTGGAGAAAATCATTCTATTTTTAGAACCCCCGTGTCGAGGACATTATATGCTTGTATCTCTTTCCAGAGATAAAAACAGATTTTGAAAGATATCCGCACATCATGTTTAGCCTATAGTGTGTTTCTTGCGTTTGTGTTTGATTGAGAACAGGAATCACCGTTCTCTTTTTAATTCACAATTATATTTGCTAACTTTCTGAATATTTTTAAATAGGATAATAAAGGTCAGTAACCAAGAATCCGAATATCCGAAACCAGAAATATTCCTAAAATCGAAAGTTGTTATCGGCCGACTGTTGGGCGATTATCGAACTGATTTTAGGGCGAAACCTTGGGGGATTTTTTGTGCTACTTTAGGCGATAACCCAAAAGCGTAAAAAATTCGATTTCCGAAACACAGCCGTCCACGAGCATTTCGGATTCTAGGTTATCAACCTGTACAGTTATTTACCAAATATTCCCCCACACACACTTTACAACCTTCTCGTACCATCTTCACCCCATCTGAATACGCGGTCCACAGGCTGAGAATACCTGACTTAGATTCTCAGCCCTAGTTAATTTGACACTTCCTGTTTGCAGGCATAATGTGGCAAAAATTGTTAATCTACTGTTTCCTCTCTTCCACATCAACTACAACTACATAGAAAATAAAATGAAATAACAGCAACAAAAGCAAAAACAGTAACAACAACTATAATGTACTAGTGTAAAAGCCCGTCATAAGACGGGAATTAAATTCAAAAGCATCAAAACCTAACTGCAATTTTACTTATTCCATAGTATTAAACAAAACCACTGTGCATCACCACAGTACACGAACTATGTAGCAGGAGCGAGGATCCCAATGTGTGTATACGGGATATCACATTCTATAAATATATTTTTGTGCACACCGTCATTTGCGCACTTTTCTTTGTCGAGTGTTACTATTTTCGGGAGAGTACATATAAGGGAAACAATACAATTAATGTCTAACTTTCAACCAAAGTTGCATCCCTTGGCGTTAGTGACAGAAAAAGCTGGGATTTTATGTATATTGATTAATCATTAGCATCATCTCATTTTATCGCTGCTTTTGGAGCAAGGAGTCACAACATCATGTAGTCCCCGTGGAAAAGGTATGTACCAAGGTGCATACTCCTACAGTAGTGAGTTATGTAGCATTGTGTTTTACATAATGAAATCGCCAGCCCCACGTGTAACCTCATATTGTTCGCATTGTAAGACATGCCTGAGAAAACAGCAACCTTATTCTTTCTTGTCTACTTTGAGACGCCAGGAAAATACAGGGGGTACAACTGTCAGCATCTTCACCATCATCATCATCATTAACATCATCACCACCATCATCATTATCATCGCCATCATCATCTTTACCATCATCACCTCCAACATCATCGTTATCATCATCTTCGCTATTATCATTGTCATCTTCACCACTATCATCATTATCATCATCATCATCATCAGCGTCATCGTCAGTAACATCATCACCACCATCATCATTATCATCATCATCACCACCACCATCATCATTATCATCATCACCGCCATCATTTTCATTGCCTTTCAGCTCCCCAACGAGCATAGACTTTAAACAGCATAAGTCCCCTTTATCCCGTGCCATCATTACCAGGCCTTTTCCATGTTTCCTCATCCCTTTCATGTCTATCTCCAGTTCTCTTCTCCATGTGTTTGTCATTCTCCCTCTAACTTTTCTTACCCTAAGGATTCCAAAACAACTACTAACGCATTAACTAATACTTCTATTACAATATTGGAGTACACACTACTACTTCTGCTCCAGTCGCGCATATATATATATATATATATATATATATATATATATATATATATATATATATATATATATATATATATATATATATATATATATATATATATATATATATATATATATATATATATATATATATATATATATATATATATATATATATATATATGATTTACAAACGGGGAATCCTATCCTTTTGAAATCATATCATTTGGACCGCGAGCCGCTCAGAACGTCGATCTAATTTTAGTAATAAAACGAATGAAAAATGTACTGAAACACTTTCTGATCTGGTTCGAGATTTTAAGTTGCCACCGGAAAACAAATTCCCAAAGCATGGTTGTTGTAGAACACTGGAAAGTTGATATTTTGTTCATATTTTTCAGCGTTTTGGGTTAGTTACCAAATCGTATAAAACTGTTTACCGTGGCAAGTAGTGATAGGACCACAAAAAATGCGTATACAACAATTGAATGATAGATCTAGCGACGAGGACAAGAGTGAAAACGGTGTGCACATTGATTGAAATAGTGATTTTGATAGTGATGGGGCGCAAGCAGTTATAATTGTGAAAATATTGCAAGTCCTCTGCCATCGGACAGCCGTTAAATAGCAACAACCTATATTAGAGTTACAAATGATGCTCATTGTAATAGTACATTCATTTATCTTTAAAATGACATGTAATTCATAAAAATATGTAAACAGTTACGAAAACTACAGCTTACTTTGTGCAAACACCTACAGGATGAAAATGGGAAAAATATTTTATTCGGCCACAGTGTGTTTTTCAATTCGGTAGCTAATGTGTTAATTATTCGAGGACGAAAATGAAACCAACCAATCAGAGGTGCGGAAATAAAACCAATCAAACCCAGAGGAGCGAAAGTGAGAAATTCATCGGAACGAAAAAAAAACAAGAGATTAAACTCAAAACAGATTTGATGCGTGATGCCATATGATGATGGATGGCATCCGCATGTCTGGTTTTGTGTAGTGTGTAGATGTGTTCAGTCAAAACAATGTTCATGCAACAATAACAGGGCAATCCACATAGGACGTCAGTAAACTCACGACGTATAAAGTCAATGAGTCTTGAAACAGCCGTTGACGTTTTTCTTCATTATTTATTGTGGACGCCACAGTGACAAAATGGTTACGCAAATGTGTAGGCACATCAAACAGTCATTATCACAGCAACATTCAATACAGCAATAGACAAGACAGACACGTCTGCCGAAGTATAAATAATGTCCTCAAAAATATCCTCTAGATAATAAAGGTTTTCTAAACCTAGTTCATTTAACAAAGTAGCAAGTAATGGTCCTTGGTACCTGCATCAACCGATGCAGTACAATGCAGCGACATGTGAGCTGGGAAAGAACATCTCGTGACGACGACTTTCGGAGACAGGCTATGAATCGAAATCGCTCACGACCCAAAATCGATAGAGTTAATGAAAAAGTCAATTTACCTTGCTTTCATGAAATACACAGAAATATCACGCCTCCCGACATGTGGGAAAACACTAGAGGTATTATCTCGACTAAACGAAATATCCATAAGAGGACCACAGCTCAAAAGTTAACTGCATTCGATACTAACGCGAGAAGACAAATGCTTACCGAGAAAAGTGACTATAGATTTCAAGCAGTTGTTGCCCTTGCGTTTATAAAACAGATATTGAAATAAAACGATGTTGCGAGAATTTATCACGCAACATATCACCACCTCCTCCCGATAAAAAAAAAATGTGGAACATATTTTTTTTTTTCAATATCAAAGAGCAAGCGATAAGCGGCTCAAAACGCACGAATTATGCGCTGATAATTAATTAAATTGCCAAACAATAGGCTAATTATAGAGTGTCTGGTGAGGATATACCTCAACAGAAAAATAAATATGTCTCAAAAAATATTCACATCGGGGAGGTGTCACCAACACACATCACGTTAGCATGTAAACACAATATACGTATGCAAGTTACTATAATCATCATTAAACAGCATACTCTAATATTGTCTTTAAAAATGGATGTACAAATCTGATAGGAAAAATTTAAATAGTACATTCTTTGACATGTAATGACATAAGTACATAGTAAAGTTAAACTACATGACGATCCAGGACATATGCTCTGGTATTCCGAGGGTAAGTACACAATCTAGAACTCGTAGGTAAGTCCTCAGCTCAACAATGACATTCTGAGAAAGTACAAGCAATATAATGCTAATTAATAACTAATATGCTTCATAAGGTACAATACATTATTAATAATTGTGGCTGTTTAGTAAACTAACGGCCCTTATATTAACTACTCAGTCCTCCTCTTTCCTCTTAAAAAACGAACAGAAGAAGATGACAACAAAGCACGATTGTGTGTACATATAAAGTAAGTACAGATGTGCTAATCTATTGTAGAAATATAGGTGTGTTATGACTCTGTAATATATGGAAATATAGGACAGAAGTATTAGTTGGAGTCATGTGGGCATCTAGACAAAATGTCAGCCATCACATTATCCGCACCACGGATAGCTCGTACCGTGAAGTGAAAAGGTTGAAGAGCTATAGCATATCGAGTGGATCTCGAACTCTTCAAATTCTTAGTCTGAATAGCTGTAAGAGCTTTCTGATCAGTCTCTAGAATGAAATGTGCGCCCAGGAGGAATCTTTGTAGCTTTAGAATTGACCAAACCATCGCTAAAAACTCACGGTCTAAAACCGAGTAGTTCCTCTCTGCCGCATTTAGTTTTCTAGAAATGTACATAACAGGATGCAGAGTATTTGCATATTCTTGCATCAGTGCTGCTCCAATCCCAGTGGATGAAGCATCACTCCGAAGAACAAAAGTCCTATCAAGAGTAGGTAATCTTAAGATGGGAGGAGAAGAAAAAATATATTCTTGATTTGGTCTAGTGAAGATTGGCATTCTTCAGACCAACGGACCAGATTAGGCGAACCTTTCTTCAACAATGTTGAGAGAGGTGCCATGATCGAAGATAAATTTGGAATAAATCTCCCATAAAATTGAATTAAACCTAAGAGACTCCTAACTTGTTTCTTCGTTTTAGGAACAGAGATGTTCAGTATTTTGGAAGTATTGTGGTCTTCTGTCTTCAAGAGACCATGACCAACACGATGACCCAGGAAAGAGATTTCACCAAAACCAACAAAAGCTTTAGAAGGTTTTGCTGTCAAATTATTCTCACGTAGAGTGGACAGTAAGTCATATAACCCTAAATAGTGATCTTCCCAGGTATCACTGAAGAGACAGATGTCATCTAAGTATGCGATGACATCCGAACGATGTGACAGAATTCGACGCATCATGCGAACGAAAGTGGCAGGGGCGTTCATGAGACCAAAAGGCATAACATTCCATTGAAATAGACCCCTAGGTGTAAAAAAAAGCAGTAAGAGGTTTGGCATGCTCTGCTAAAGGCACTTGCCAATAACCTTTAGACAAGTCAAGTTTAGTGAAGAATCTAGAATTAGAACGTCTAATCAGTAGATCTTCTAACAAAGGCATCGGTTCAGCGTCGAACTTTGTGACCTGATTCAATTTGCGATAATCAACGCAAATTCGTATGTTCTTATCCTTCTTCCGGACAATAACCATGGAAGAAGAATATGGTGAAGTCGATGGTTCAATTATATTTAATTGAATCATTTCATCCAATTCCTTTTCCACTTGCGACTGAAAGTGTATAGGAATAGGATACGGCCTAACCCTAATTGGATTATTGTCGGTAAGAATTATGTCATGTTCTATGACATCTGTGTGTCCAGGAATGTCAGTGAGAACATCCTGAAATGTTTGTAACATCGACAAGTCTCGTCGATGTTCGTCACCAGAAAGATTAGGAGAAACAGAAACGTTTTTCCAAGATTCCGTGGAATGTAATGGAACCACTGGAAGGGGAAGGTTGACATCAGAGAAGGTAGCTTCCTCATCCTGAATGACAGACAGGGATGAATAATGACCGTGAGGTGCAGGAGCATCATCCGTTGCCTGGAAAATAGGCAGCAAATAGTCCGGACGTTCGTGAAATTCCGAAAGCATGTTTATGTGGGAAGTTTTATGCTTTCCATCAATATCGACCACATAGTCAACATCGGAAATCCGAGAGACTATTGCATACGGACCTTTCCATGCAATAAGAAGTCTATTTTCCCTACTGGGGAGTAGGACGAATGCTTTGTCACCTGGACAAAGTTGTCGTAGACATCTATTCTTGTTAGCAAACTGCCTTGCCTTCTCTTTAGCAATTTCTGATGAAGCAGTTGCTAGCTTACATGCCTCAATGATCTTTTGTCTAAGAGCAATGACATACTCATATGAGGATTGAGTTTCATCGCTAATATCATCGGCAGTGATGAGATCGTGTAATAAAGACATAGGGGGCCGCGTGGACGCGCGCCAAAGACAAGTTCGAAGGGAGAAAATCCTGTGTGTTCATTAGGGACTTCTCTATAGGCAAAGAGAGCCGCGGGTAAAACCCTGTCCCAATCTTGAGGATGATCTTCAGTTATCTTACCAAGCAAAGTCTTGAGCGTTCTATTCAGACGCTCAACTAACCCATTAGACATAGGATGGTAGATACTACTGAGAGATCGTTCAATATGTAAGGTAGACATTACCTGTGACATAGTGTCAGATATGAGTTGAGTGCCATGGTCTGACAATATTTCTCTGGGGAACCCCCCAAGCGAGAAAATATCAACCAAAGAGCATCTGCGATATCTGTAGTAGATATGCTCTTAAGAGGAATAGCCTCTGGCCAACGTGTGCACATATCGACACATGTAAGGATAAACTGATGTCCTCTGGCCGACTTGACCTTAAAAGGGCCAATAATATCTATGGCCATTTTCTGAACGGCCGAATAGGAATGTCAGCAGCCTGGATAGGCGCAGCATGTCGTGGTCCTCTAGATTTGACCTCCTGACATACCTTGCATGATCGGCAGTAAATACGAATGTCCTTATTGACAAAAGGCCAAAAGAAAGCCGCAAGGACTCTCGACTTCGTACGGGCAAAACCCATATGTCCAGCACATTGCGAGTCATGAGCATGTTGTAATATTTGGACTCTCATGCTCTTGGGAACAAGAATTTGCGAATGTGCCGACGACGTAGTCGAATCTTGTACCATACGTACAAGTACGCCGTTTCTCATTGCAATCGAAGATTTTCTATTTGTATCCTGATTCGGATCACCTTTCTTCGCAAGAATGAAGTGTTTTTTTAAAGAAGGATCTTCTTCTTGCAATTTTATGAAAGAGTCACGAGTGATTACTAAGTGACTATCTTGGCTATCAACTTCACTATCACTATTCAGTGAAGTTTCGGGTGTTTGTAGAGCTTGTGCTCTTGTAACTACTGCATTTGTAGCTTGCATGTTATTATCTTCCCAAGCAGCAATCTGCTGTGGGGTACACTCCCTAACTCCGTGAATACGACCAATAATAAGGTCCGCAATAGGATTAGGTAAGAGACAAGCATGCACATCTCCAGTAAAGAAAGGAGTGGCAATGCGAATTACAGCAGTAGGATATTTTTTTCTAGAGTGCCGCCAAATGTGACACATTTAATAACCCTTCCTGTAGCACAAGATGGATCTACAAGCGATTGTCTAACACCAATAGTGGTGCATCCGGAACCGAAAAGTAGTGAGACCGGAGTATCATTAACAAGACCCTTATGTAGAATTAAAGAACCCCTCCCGTCATGCGCAACAGCAGCAGGAAGAGCGGGAAGTGGGTGACCACAACTCAAAGTAGTTATGGTACCCGGTTCGAATAAAGTACTGCATTGGGGGCATTTGTTTGCTCTCTCAAAGTCAAAAGCAGAACTAGTGACAGCGTCAAAGTTTTTACTATCAACAACATGATTACAGGCTCCCTCAGTTTCCTGTTGTACAGCATTAGCCTGCTGATATCTCTTTTTTTTGTGTTGAGATCTACCCCGACTATTATTACCTCGGAAGTTATCAGAGTTATTATTATCTCTGCAGTTATTATTGTCTCTATTGTAATTGTTATACTGGTTCGAATTCCAGTTTCCACGATTACTATCATGTTCACATTGATGCGAACATCTATTTGTTTGGTTCTGAGGTCTTCGGCAGGAATAACCTCTATTACCATATCCTCTTTTGAAATGCTTATAATTATCAGGGTGATAGTAACGACCACTATCAGGTTGTCTCCAATTCTTCGAAGAAGAATCACCATGAAATTGGTTTCCATGATTTTGACAGAAATTACCGCTGCCCTTTCTATCAAAATTTTGTTGGGATCTACGAGCAAAGTTTTGACCATACGGAGCTGCCGAAGCAACTGGTAAACCTTCTTTCACCTTAGAGTTACCCATGGTTTTGTGTGGGTGCGCAGTTACGTATTGGCAACAGAAATCTTCCATTTCTTTTATTGTTTTAGGTTTACGTTCATGAAGGAAAGCAAGGAAAGACTCATTGACAGACGACATGACTTTGTCTCTAAGTATTAAGTCCATAAGTCCTTCATAAGTTTTTTCCGTCTTAGATAGTTCAACCCATCGTGAGAAAGTAATGCGTATTCTTGCAATAAACTCGGAGAATTCAACTCCATTTTCAGGTAACATGTTTTTAAATTGTAGACGATAGCCGTCTTCGTTAAGCTGATATTTCTTTAACAAAGCGGCCCTGACAACCTCATAATTGCTCTTGTCAGGTTCATCCACCATATTTAATATACTTAGAGCTTTACCTGTCAGTATCCCTGATAACTGATAACATATTTTGCTTTGTCTATGTTATGAGCTGTACATGCTTGTTCAAATCTGTCCAGATAGAACATTATGTCATCACTGGAAGGACTAAATGTTGGTAACTTAATCTTAAAAGTATCATTATTAGCCTTCCCAGAAGATGAACCCTTGTTTGAATCATTACCATTACTCATGCTCGTCAATTTCAATTTCTCCAACTCTAAAGCTAAGAGTTTTTCTTCATGTTCCATTTTTGCTTTCCTCTCATCAGACCCTCTTTGTAACTTCCTTTCTTCAGCTTGAGCCTGCATTTGAAGTCTTTCATTTTCAGCTTCTTTTTCAAGTCTTTTATTTTCAGCTTCTTTTTCAAGTCTTTTATTTTCAGCTTCTTTTCAAGTTCTTTTGATTTCTTTACTTCTTTTAGGAGGGGGGAAGTCTTTTATTACTCAAGCTGGCCTTTTCTTTTCCCTCAGCTTCTGATTCTCCTTTTTTTTGAAGACTTTCTTTCTCAGTCATTCCAGCTGTTTGGAAGTTTCTTTCCTCAGCTTCTGATTCCCTTTTTTGTTTTTCCATTTCCATTTGGAATCTTTTGTTCATCCACCTGCATCTGCAGTTTCTTTTGTTCAGCTTCCATTGCGTTATCATATCGAGCAGTTGCAAATTCTTCTAACTTATCACCAGTCTTCCCAAGCAATTTACCCTGCTCAATAAAGTGCTCAAATGTAGACATGTTGTCTAACATATGAGTCCAAAACCTGAAATAATTAACTAATTTATTTCAAACCTAAGTGTAACAAGTCTTAATTAAGCACTTGTATATTCACATCACCTTATATTATCCCAGTCTCTGTGGGAAACAAGTCTCCAATCAAAGAACTTGTATATGAAATAGCAGCACTCAATTCTTGATCATAAGTGCACTTCTCATTCAATAGTGCACGACACTATTCATCATTCATTTATCATCAGTGTAGTAGTAACAGTGCATTAGCATAGCCCATTAACTAATTACTATAACTGTAAACAATGACTATGTAAACACATGCAGAATGTAAACATTGAAAATGTAAACAATACAAACAATGTAAACAATAACAATGTAAACAATAACAAAGATCAGCAACAATACAAATACTTTCGCAGAAATCAACTAAAAAATAAAGCAGCAGAAATTAATGAATATATCACAAACAAAAAATGTGACGATATCTGCGATAGAATTAAACAAAATACATGACACCACAGTGTATAAAAAACCAAAAAATGTTGTATGAAACTAAATTATAAGACAAAGATGTATTGGCTATACCCCCCAAATACACAAACAAATCATACCCACAAAACAAACACTAAACAAGAATGTGAAAATAATAACGAAAACAATATTAAAACATGTCATCACAGCTAACATAAATAGCAACAGAAGTCGCTTAGCAAATTCCAGTATCGGAAATTTGCAAACCCTACAGAAAACGCTCACAATAGACGACCTCTATGACGTGGCATAATCAAACGGAGACACCACCCAACCGAGAACCCGCTGAAATATAAACATATAAAATCACAATGATACAAATAACATATAGACTCATATAACATATATAGAATGAGAGATGATACACAGAAGATGACTCAGCAGATTGAAGTATAAGGTGGTCATCAGTTTACATACAAACAGGCCACTTAACTTATAGGCTTCCAATCGTAGAACAGCAGAAAAACGGATGTCAATCAACGTCCTAAAGAGCGAAGCTCCAACGATGATGGCACATCTGAACTGCTTCCACTGCTAACACGATGGTACAAGAGCTTCTGAAATACTGTGTGTTGAGTTGTTTCGGCACTTGACCTTCTAATCCAAAAGTAAGTTGATGGAAATCGGTACTTGGCCTTCTTCAGAAAACAACCCGTTTCAACCGGCACTTGACTACTTATCTCAAAAACTCGACAGCACGACTGAACTGTTACCTTGACAGCAGCAACGACTTGGCTTGACTTTGCGTTTAAAAAGATAACATGCAGTCCGAGAGTTATGTGCGGCTACATAGTAAAAACAAACCGCCGGGTTACCTGTCATAAAATTCTTGTTTTTTTTCCGGGTCAAAAAAAATGAATAATTGTTTGACGTCTCTTTTACCGGACTCAACAGCCTGAAAGATACTTCTGATTAATATATTTTGGAACGGGTGGTATGACTGATGTTACTGAAGAATGCTCTCGTGCTTAATGTTTTCTGTGCAATGAGAGATGGCTGATGTAATGATTCTTCGTTGAAATATGTATGTGAGTAAGGGGACCCAGTGTGTGCCTAGTACTCTGAATTTCCAATTCTACCAGCTTATTGGCCACCAATTGTGATGCGTCGATTTGCACATATGATTGATAGAATGGCATCGCCCAATGTCTGGTTTTGTGTAGTTGTGTAGATGTGTTTCTGTTCAAAACTCTCTATGTTCATGCAAAACAATTAAAACAGGGCACAATCCACATTAGGACGTACAGTAAAAATCCGGACGGTTTTAAAGTCTAATGAGTCTTGAAACAGCCCGTTGATCGTCTTTTCTTCGAATTATTTATTGTGGGACGCACAGTGGACTCACAAATTGGTTCGCAAATGTGTAGGCACATCAAACAGTCGTTATCACATTTTCATCCTAATAGGAACCAATGCTCAAATGGGTAATGCATCGTTACTACTAGCGAGATGAGGTCATAATGCCTTAACGTGAAAAGTGTCTACTAGATTTCTATATAGACTGGTTTGTTGCCCTTGCGTTTTAATTAAAACTGGATATTGGTAAATAACATACTCGATGTTGCGAATCGAGTATTTATTCTACCGCAACAAGAATTAAACCAGTCTATACTGATGGGAGGACGATTCCAATCAAACAACTGATCAGTCAAATTCTGACGGACTGGGAGAATGGATCAGCAGTAATAATCTCTGAAGCCAGCTACTATAGATTCTAATTACTGGGACACCCAAAATGTCAATAACCTAAGATCTACATAGTTGAGCGAGAGGGACGGTCTCAGCGGAATGACCCTATAAGCTCTGTAGAAGTCCAACACATAGAACTCAGTCTCATACCTGGAGATTTTTTTTCCTATCATGACAGCTTTGTTTTATTTTTTTTTTTTTTTTGATAAGCTCATGGTCGTGATATTATTTTTCTTTTTTTTTTTTTTTTAATTATTTTTTTTTTTTTATTTTTTTTTTTATTTTTTTTTAATTTATTTTTGTTTGATTTTTTTTATTTTTTTATGTTTTTTTTATATTTTTTATTTTATTATTTTTTTTTATTATGATTTTTATATAATTATTTTTGTTTTTTATTTTTTTTAAAATTATTTAATAATTTTTTTTTGTATTTTTTTTATTTTTTATTAATTTATTTTATTATTTGTTTTTTTTATTTTTTATTCTTTTTTAATTTTTTTTTTAGGGGTTTTTTTATTTTTTTTTTTTTTTTTTTATTTTGTTCTTTTATTGAGTTCGATGTATTTTTTTTTAATTTTTTTTTATTTTATATTTTTTTTATTTATTATGAATATTTAAGTATTTTTTAAAAAAAAATTTTTTGTTTTTTTTTTTTTTTATAATTTTTTTTTTTTTGTTTGTTTTTTTTTTTTAGTAAAAATGTATTTTTTTTTAGTTTTTTTATTTTTATTTTATTTATATATTATTTTTTTAACATTTTAATGTTTTTTATTTAATTTTTTGGTTTTTTTATTTGATTTTTTTTTTTATTTTAGAAATTATTTTATTTTTTTTTTTTTTTAAGGATTTTATTTTTTTTAGAATTTTATAGTTTTAAATTTTTTATTAGTTTATTTTTTTTTAATTTTTAATAGGAAGATTTAATTATATAATTTTTTTTTTTTATTTAATAAATTTTTTTATTTATTTAAATTTTTGGATTTTTTATAATTTTATTTTTTATTTTTTTTTTTTTTGTTATTTTTTGTTTGGAATTTATTTTTATTTTTTTTATTTGGAATTTTTTTAATTAATTAAATTTTAGTGATTTTTAATATTTAAATTTTATTGTTTTAATTTAAAAGATAAATTTTATAAAAATTTAAATTTATAATTTTTTTTTTTATTTTTTATTTTTTTTTTTTTTTTTTATTTATATTTTTTTTATTATATTTTTTTTTTGTTTTTTTTTAATTTTATAATTTTGGTTTATTTTTTTTTATGTATTGATTTTATATAATTAAAATTTTTTTTTTATTTTTTTTATAATATTTTAAATTTTTTTTTTTTTTTTATATTTTATTTGTATTTTTTTTTTTTTTTTAAAAATAATATTTTCATGTTATTTATTTCATTTTTTATTTTTTTAAACAAGATAAATTTTTAAGTTTTGTAATTTTTTTGAAAGTATTTTTGAGTAAGTTTTAGAAATTATTTTTTTTTTTTAGTTTTTTTTTTAATTTTTTAATATTTTATTTTTTTTATTTTTTTATTTTTATTTTTTTTGGATTTTAATTATTTAGAATATTTGGTTGACAGTTATTTTTTTTTTTTTATTTTTTTTATTTTTAGTGATGGAAAGATCATTTATTTTTTTTTTTATCTTATTTTATTTTTTACTTGAGATTTATTTTTTTATTTTTTTTTTGATTTTTTTTTTTTTTATTTTTATTTTTTTTTTTTTTTTTTTTTTATGTTTTTATTGAAGGATCAATTTTACAAATTTTTTATTTATTATTTTTAATTTGTATTTATTTTTTGCTATTTTTTGAAATTTTTTTAAAAACTTTTTTTTGGATTTTTTTTTTATATTTGGAATTAATAATTTTTTTTTTTTTTTTTTTATGGTTTTTTTTTTTTTATTTTTT